>OZ023210.1:42306588-42367315 GCA_963995525.1 Escarpia spicata
AATTAATATACCCTTCTGTCTTCCCCGTTCACCCTTGTTATTCTTTGTGGTCTGTTTGATGGTACTTTGATGGTATACTTTGAATTTTCTGTAAAATGGTACCACAGTAGCAGGCTTTATTTTCTCAATTTGTTCTCAAGTATACATATTCAGTGAAGTTTAGAGATGATACATTATGTTGTTATTAGGTTCTTCAACATGATCAAGTCACACGAGAAACCTAGGTCAAGTTTCTACGCCAGAGGGGAAAGTTCTTCAGTTTCCCTGCTGTGGACGATGTCGCATGGATCCGTACAGACGACATCGTCCTACAAGATCCCCCAACAATTAATTCTCGTGGCCAACATGCATTTCTAGTTAAGCATAGTTAAGTTCTTTTGTGTTTTATTATCCCTGTGGCATGAACAAAATTGTGACTTACGATGTTTGGTTTCCACATAATTTATACAATAGTATACACACGAATGCACACACATATTATAACTTTAGGGCCAATGGTCAGGTTGATAACGAATATGAACGTGAAAATTATTTGAAACAGCAGGAAATTACGTGTCTAAATATATCGTCTCTGTGGCATGGCTGATTGATACAGTTTGAAATTGCGTAAGTTACGGTTTCCATGAAGACATATAATCTTTTCTATAAAAAACAACTTCCTCCATATCAGCAAGTGCAGTATATGTTGTTGCCGGATTCAGTTATGTTCATAATTGCAATTGAAGTTACCTTTCCGAATCCTTGAATTCTCTTACGGATCTTTCGGTGTCCTCACGATACCCTCATATGCGTTGGACTGCTAACTCTCGGTCGTCAAGTGACTTCGTTGGTGGTCGTCACATGACAGCAGTTCCAAGAAGTTGTTTTCTATGGCGAGCACGGTTGCGTCTTTGGCCGTGATCTTATGCCCCTCATTCACTCTATGTTCGCCTACTGCTGTGAGTGGGGCCCTGGTGTTACTGTGTTCTTTAAGTCGGTCTCCCAGAGCTCTCCTGGTTTCACCTACGGAGATCTGCTGACAGCCCGGACATGCTATTTCATATATCATTCCACAAATGTTGTTCCTGAGGGTTTTTGTCCTTGGAGTTCAGCACTATCGATCTTATAGTATTGTATGGTTTGTGGTACGTCCCCACTCCATATTTTTGGAAGATGTTGGTCAGTTTCTCCGATAGGTTACGCACGTACGGTAAAGGATTGTTCGGTGTGTGGCTGGCCTGTTTTATCTGCGTCTTTCTCTTTTTCTTAGTGATGTTGAACATCCAGTCTCTGTAGTTGTTGTCTTTGAGTGCTGCTCTGAAATGTACTGTTTCTGCTGATTTATCTTCGTCTGTGGTTAATAATTGATCTGCTCTGTTCATCAGTGTTCTGACCACTGATCGCTTGTGTTCGAGGTGGTGATTGGAGCTGAAGTTCAAGTACTGGTCTGTATGTTTCCTGTAGACTATGATCCGCGTGCTGCCATCATCATTCACATGTACACACGTGTCCAGTAATGGCAGTTGGCCTTCTCGTTCCGGTTCGGTGGTGAACTTGATGTTCGGGTCAATGCTGTTGATGTGTGCGGTGCAGCCTTCCACGCGTTGTTTATGTATTTGGACCAAAATGTCGTCGACATATCTGTTCCAGACTGACGGAGTGTTGGGGGCGGTGGTGATGGCCTGTCTCTCAATCAAAAGTTTCCATGTATAGATTGGCCACAGTGGATGAGACTGGGAATCCATGGTAGCACCGTGCTTCTGTTGGTAGAACTGGCCCTTGTACACGAAGTAGGTGGTATTGAGGCAGAAACACAGCAGCTTAGTGGTTTGGTCGATGTTGAGCGGGGTTCGCTTTTTTCAAGTGGGGTCTTTCTGTAGTTTCCTCTTTACGATTTGGATCGTGCCTGGTACTGGTATGCTGGTGAACAGAGTTGACACATTGCATGACACTAATTTATGTCCAAGGGGAACTTCTAGATCTTTGATCTTGTTTGCAAAGTCCCCGCTATTCTTGATGTGGTTCGGCGTCTTCCCAACTAGTGGTGTGAGGATGTTGGCCAATATCTTGACTGCATTGTAGGTGACGTTTCCTATGCTAGATACTATCGAGTGGTGTCTCTGGCTTGTGTATTTTGGGGGTTTCCATAGATATTGGGTATTTCCTCTAATGTCGGGTATATCCGGTATTTCAGTTGAGTGGAGATGGAGTTCTTCTGTTGCCAAGTCAGTATGATGTTGAACAGTTTCTTCTTGTATTCTGCTGTGGGGTCTTTCTTTAATTGTACATATGTGTTGGTGTCACCAAGGAGGGCCAGCATGTTACTGTTGCAGTCACTGCTGTTGAGTATGACCGTCGCTCTGCATTCATCTGCGTATAGATTGACGATGTCGTTGTCATTCGTCAGCGTTTGTAGTGCCAGTCGTTCTTCCCTGGAGGTGTTACTTAGGGGGACTTTCGCCTTTTTTTTACACATTTGACTACTTCTCTCCCAAGGCTCTGTGCTCTCGCTGCTGTTAAGGTGCGGCATGCTAGCTCCGTGCTTAAGACAATTTCTTTGACAGATATCGTCTTAAGTGTGACAGCAAAATTAAGTCCTTTCTGTAAAAATGTGCTTCCGTTTCGTTCAACTGTCTGTCTGATTTATTTATCACCCACCGTTCTGTGTTGATTTCGCTCTGTTCCTTTATGATCCCCTTTTCTCCTGCTTGTTCGATATCATGTTAGTTAATTTCTTCCGTTGTTTACGTTTCGTAGTTTCGAATGTGTACGTGCGCATGCGTTCTAGGTGTCTCTCGACCACTTTCCGTTCCAAAGACGCAATAGTGCATGCCAGAGAAAACAACTTCTGGCGAAGGAAAATCAGGGAAGCCATAGAGATCAGAGAGAGGCGGCCAGCCATCAACAGAGACACCGGGTACAACCTCCCCGCGATCTTCTTGGAACTGCTGTCATGTGACGACCACCAACGAAGTCACATGACGACCGAGAGTTAGCAGTCCCACGGTGATGAGGGTGTCGTGAGGACACCGAAAGCTCCGTAAGAGAATTCAAAGATTCGGAAAGGTAACTTCAATTTCAAATTCTTGTGGTCGAAGTCAGCACAAAAAACAAATTTCATCAGCATAAGTTATTTTAGTGCTAAGTAAATGATGCTTAATGGAAGCCATGCAACTTACATGATCTGAGAGACCTTGGTTCACAAAACACAGTTTAAATAAAACAAGTGAAAATATTTATTGTGGTTACTATCGTTAAGTGGGCACATGTCTAAGCTTTAATAGGAAACATCTTTTGGGCGTTTTCTTGCATTTTTATTTTTTGATGCATATGTCCTGTTTTTATTACCCAGTATTGAAGATACATTCACAACGTATGCATTGAGAGGGTGGGTGGGAATCGAATTACTGTTAAAATTGTAACGATGCGTTCGATGTAGTAAGGCGACGCGAATTGATTTGAAACTTAGATATCCGTTTAACTTTTCCCGCGCGTACTGCTGGCCAATAAAATGTTCCGTAGTATTGCGGACTTGATCGAAGCGCGATGCACTCATTCGGAGGGGTGTGCAGGGAGACAGTTTGTTTTAAAACACCTTGCTAACAGCTAGGTGCTCGCTACGTCGCTTGCACAACAACAGATTTTCAGCGTGAAGGCCAGAAATTCATGTCTTCCAATTTGCCATCGTGAGAGCGAGAGCGCGATACTGCGTGTGTATGTTTTTTGCGAGATTACGTATTGTGTGTTTGATTGCCAAATGAATAACAATTAACATCAAAGAGTTGCGGTGGCTAGCCAGGATCATATGCCAATTTAATTTTACAAAGTTCTTCCTCAAATTACCGACCACCATCGATCAAGTTTTGTTGAGATCAATTGGAAAACATTCTGTGTTATGCAAGAAATTGATTTGATTAATTGGAGTTTTTAAACTGATATGTTTGATGCGTATGCTTGGGTAATTAAACTCACACAACTAGGCACGTTTTGTGACTTTGCACGTCATCTATTCCAGTGTAGCACTGAACGTACGAGTTCAGCAGTATAAAAATTAGATAACAGAGCGAAACATGTACAACTAGAAACACGTCCAAAACACTAATTTTAACGGCTACTAACACCCTTTACGACTCGTCCGATCTCAACGATCTTGATATTGTTTGCAAGCTTACCCTTTCTGCTATTGTATCATTTTACATGGTTTCCCGATCATCATTTATAAAATAACATATAAAAGGAAATACAACCGTGCCGGTGTTTTAGACACTGGAGAACAATGTTGCTTCGTCGACACAGTTCACCAATCTACCAATTGAGGCGCTACTTTCTGTTTTCTTGCTACAGCGTCCACCCACTTTTAAAATGAGGCAAAACTGATACTCTCGAAGTTGGCGTGAAGTCACAATCAAGGAGCATCTAATTGGACAGGAGGCGTCACTGAGCGAGAAAATGGCAGTCTACACTGAAGGTTTTTGTCCGCCATTCGGGAGACAAGCGCATGCGCCTGCGGGACAGACAGGGCGCGATGTTAGCGTTTTTGTTTAGTCACCTCATTTCATCAGAATAATCACCAAACTGTGATGCGTCATATAAAATTAAAGATATTAGAGAAATCCTGAAGTTTTTTACCTATCACAATTCAAAGTATTGAAATTTGCAAACAAATCACGTAGAAACGTTGCAATTATTTATTGAGCCAACTGAACTTCGCCGTGTTTCATCAGGATAATCATCAGGCTGTACCACTTCTTATATAATTAAAATATTGAGGTAATCGTTGAAAAGGTGAGCTATGATAATGCAAAGAACTGCATTTTCTGCATGCGTATGGTCTGGCTTGGCGCAACTCCAGAAAGGCGGACGAACTGCTTACGTACTTTCCTCGAACAATGTAGATAGCGCGCGCTGCATCGTCTTGTATTGATATACGGTCTTTGGTAGATAGCGCGCGCTGCACCGTCTTGTATTGATATACGGTCTTTGGTCACAATCACGTATATCAATCAACCAACGCAAAAAAATTACCTTTAGCCACCGTTGGTTGGCATACGTTATTGTGACGTCACGCCAACAACGCCGCCGTCTAAACACGTCAGTGGGTAGAGCTATCACATGAAATAAAGAAAAAGTGAAGTGCGCATGTCTGAATCTTATGCAAATGACACGCAGCGCCTCAATCGGATGATTTGTGTACTTAGTACCTGCCGCCAACATCGTTCGAAGCCGTACAGAACACCGAAAACAGCACGATTGTAGGTCCGTTTATAGGTGTTCTCTTGATCGTTAACGGGAAATTTAGATATACGCTAGAATATTAGAAAATGCAAGCTTTCATACCGTACCAACGTCATCGGGATCGGACGAGCCGTAAGGGTGCTAGCAATCTCGTTTAATGTTTTGGACGTATTTGGAGCTGTACATTTTCGCTCGCTTATCTACTTTTGGTAATGTATAGTCTATTTTATAGCCTGTCGTGATGTAAACATGATGTAAATAGACATTGCCAGTTGTACAATTGTGAAGGAAATACATATATATATATATATATATGTGTGTGTGTGTGTGTGTGTGTGTGTGCGTGTGCGGGTGCGTGTGCGTGTGCGTGTTCGTGTGAGTGTGCGTGTGTATGTGCATGTGCATGTATATGAACGGATAACTTCCGGACATTTATTACAATAATTTAATCATATGTGATATGTTCCTACTGTGTATTATGACGAATGGCGTTGATCAAGCTAACAAATAGTCAATTGATCAAGCTAACAAATAGTCAATTGATCAAGCTAACAAATAGGCATTTGATCAAGCTAACAAAATAGTCAATTGGTCAAACTAACAAATAGTCAATTTATCAAGCTAACAAATAGGCACTTGATCAAGCTAACAAATAGACAATTGATCAAGCTAACAAAATAGTCAATTGATTAAGCTAACAAATTGTAAATTGATCAAGCTAACAAATAGTCATTTGATAAATCTAACAAATAGTCAATTGATCAAGCTAACAAATAGTAAATTGATCAAGCTAACAAATAATCAATTGATTAAGCTAACAAATAGGCAGTTGATCAAGCTAACAAAATAGTCAATTGATCAAGCTAACAAATAGTCAATTGATCAAGCTAACAAATAGTCAATTGATCAAGCTAACAAATAGTCAATTGATCCAGCTAACAAATAGTCAATTGATCAAGCTAACAAACAGTTAATTGATCAAGCTAACAAACAGGCAATTGATCAAGCTAACAAATAGTCAGTTGATCAAGCTAACAAATAGTCAATTGATCAAGCTAACAAATAGGCAATTGATCAAGCTAACAAATAGTCAATTTATTAAGCTAACAAATAGGCAGTTGATCAAGCTAACAAAATAGTCAATTGATCAAGCTAACAAATAGTCAATTGATCAAGCTAACAAATAGTCAATTGGTCAAGCTAACAAATAGTCAATTGATCAAGCTAACAAATATACAATTGATCCAGCCAACAAATAGTCAATTGATCAAGCTAACAAATAGGCAGTTGATCAAGCTAACAAAATAGTCAATTGATCAAGCTAACAAGTAGTCAATTGATCAAGCTAACAAATAGGCAGTTGATCAAGCTAACAAAATAGTCAATTGATCAAGCTAACAAATAGTCATTTGATCAAGCTAACAAATAGTCAATTGGTCAAGCTAACAAATAGTCAATTGATCAAGCTAACAAATAGTCAATTGATCCAGCTAATAAATAGTCAATTGATCAAGCTAACAAACAGTTAATTGATCAAGCTAACAAATAGTCAGTTGATCAAGCTAACAAATAGTCAATTGATCAAGCTAACAAATAGGCAATTGATCAAGCTAACAAATAGGCAATTGATCAAGCTAACAAATAGGCAATTGATCAAGCTGACAAATAGGCAATTGATCAAGCAAACAAATAACCCGTATATGTCCATTTGAAAATTGTCAGCGTTTGTATGATGTTTACGCAATTACTTACGATGTTAACCTGTTGTATCGTAAAATCCAAGATGGCCGCCGTCGGCCATATTGGAAAATCTAGCCGACTCATAGACCGTGAAGCGTATGTCATAGAAACTAATTTGAGGTTCGTGAACTAATTTCTGGCATCGATTTTGCATTTGAAATGCATTTATAGGTCAATATTATACACATAAAAGTTGACGTTTTTATAAAATTGATGAAAACAGAATTTATTCGCTGTATGGCTACGAAAGTATATCTTCGAACTGGCCGTGAATCTCAGTCGATGTTACGCATCAACGAGGACTGTGCATCTCATACGACCGTCTGAGAATGTTGAGAATAGACATTACAAATTCAGTTATTGGGAGCAGGTCGGTGTGGTGGTGCCAAGGCTGTCAAGGACGTGTTCACCACAGGCGGTTTTTACAACATCGACTATAAGCCATCCTCTACGATGGCAAAATCAGCCCTCCATGGAACATGCATCAATATTCACCAACACTTCTCTTCAAACACACAAGACCCACATCCTCAATCCAGCTGAGATGGGGAAGAAGGTTGTAAGATCCTTGCCAGCTATGTACACGACTCTGGATCCGGATATCTCGGTGCCAAATAATTAAGTGCTGCACGTTCCTGCTGTAAGAACCAACAATCATATTACTTGAAGAAGGTTACGTATAGTTGGAGCAAGTCAAAAGCCTGTTATCAAACAGACCCTCAAAGCTGGTGAATGGATCTCCTGGGCCGCATACTATGCCAGCATCACAGAACCTACTGCTACTTCCCCAACCAAGTCATACTATGCCAGCATCACAGACCCTACTGCTACTCCCCCATCCAAGTCATACTATGCCAGCATCACAGAACCTCCTGCTACTCCCCCAACCAAGTCATACTATGCCAGCATCACATAACCTATTGCTACTCCCTCAACCAAGTCATACTATGCCAGCATCACAGAACCTACTGCTACTCCCCCAACCAAGTCATACTATGCCAGCATCACTGAACCTACTGCTACTCCCTCAACCAAGTCATACTATGCCAGCATCACTGAACCTACTGCTACTCCCCCAACCAAGTCATACTATGCCAGCATCACTGAACCTACTGCTACTCCCTCAACCAAGTCATACTATGCCAGCATCACTGAACCTACTGCTACTCCCCCACCGAAGGTGGGTTACTCTCTCATCCAAATTTTCAGGCAATCGGGCTGCCTTCTTACGTGTAGACATGAACAAACAGGAATTCTTCGTGGAGATGGCCAAAAGTTTGACGCACATGAAGCTTCCGCATGGCAAGCTGCTCTTCACCACCATTCTCAGTGAATGTGTGAGTTCACTGGCAGGCGTTGATGTTGGTGCACTGGCCCCATCCACACATGAGGAAGCCGACACCAGGATATTTCTGCATGTGGCTGCTGCTACCGACACCGGTCATCGTCAGGTGATTGTCTACACCAGTGACAGCGATGTTGTAGTGCGAGGCGTCTCCACTTTTGTGGCCCTCGAACAGAGGATTGATGAACTCTGGATTGCCTTTAATATTAATCTTTAGCGCTAATTCCCGCAATAGCGGATCGATGCGCTGTACAAGCAATAAAATAAATGTATATTAATATATTAAAAACTAAACACTAATTTTAAGACAAATAATACTAAATTTATAAAATAATGTCCTTCACGACGAAACAATTTAAATTAATTAAAATGTATAATAAAAAGATGAGTCTTTAAAGACTTTCTAAACCTATGCACGAATGTCCATCGGTAGTTCATTCCATAGTCGCGGTGCTGCTGCGCCAAATGCCGAGTCGCCGATGCATTTCTTCGTGATGCCTTGGTGCAGTGTTGGCGCATGGTCCTGGCGTAGGCGTCCGTCACGCTCTCGTGGCTGAACAAGTTCTGCCAGATAAGACGGCGCTAAACCATGAATACATTTGTAAGTCATCACCAACACCTTGAACACAATTCAAGCGAGTCCAAGCGAGAGGTGACGAATGCGTTGACCGCACTTTTCGCGGCTTCATCTGTAAGATAGATGTAGTTTCAGCATGCGCAGCTTTGGAATGCGGCAAAACTTCAGGTATATTCCACTGCATGTCATTATGTCATTGCACATGGACTTGGACCATCCAATGCTATGGCATTCCCGGCATTTCTTGTGTTAACGGGATGCGACACGACACGACCTCAGCGTTCTTTGGCAAAGGCAAAAAGACGGCCTGGTGAGTGTGGCAGTCCCTCCCTGAACTCAGCTTATCTCTAAAGCTGCTCTCCTGCCTTAACTCCAGCCTGCAGATCATCAAGACTCATGCATGCAGCAGATGAGGGCATAATAATGTTGCTAGATTCTCCCTCTTTTTCCACAAAGGAAGAGACTTCGACCACATGCCTCCAAGCAGCGATGCTCTACATCAGCACCTCCTCAGAGTAGCCTATCAGGGTGGACACATATGGGGTAATACTCATCAAAGCTCCAGATCCAGTCTCTCCAACGGAATGGGGATGGCAGCAAGAGTCCCCAAACTCTGTGTCAACTCCAGTCTACACCACAACTCCCACCATTTCGCGGGACTTGCCAGAGCTTGTCATTTGACAATGTAAGAAAGACTGTAATGCTAATTTGTAAGTGTTGCGTGCAGGGACAGACCTGCATGATTCTCTGCACATGTAGCGGTTCATGCTCCCACACTGGTAACATGAGTGATGTGCAGATCAGGTTAGTCTTGAATGAAGGGAATACTATTTAGATACCACGAACAACAATCTTATTACCTGAAGTTTAGTATCCCAAGAAACATTCAAAGATAGACTAATGGAAGGACTAGTTATCCATGCAGCTGAAGCTATCAAACTTGTCTATAAAATACATGGACCTACTTTTCAGTACCTTACCAAACCTGAACTTATGTATCTGGAAACCAATAAATATTATTATTACAGAACTTCTAAATTTAGCATTCAATCAGAAGTTCTTGCTTCCATGCCTCTAAATTCTGCTTTCATAAACTTTCTCAAAATGTCAGCTTTGTATATTTTCCAAGATTTTACCTTCAAATGCATTCCAAATGCAAAATCGATGCCATAAATGAGTTAAGGAACCTCAAATTAGCTGGAAAACATGTATCATAATAGTTCCTATGACGTACGGTACATGGTCTTTTAGACGGCTACGTTTTCCAACATGGCCAACGGTGGCCATCTTGGATTTTATGAAACAACTTGAGCCTTTGGTTAATTTTTTTCAGGAACTTTCATACTAAAGGGGACTTTTGCATCATGACTTGAAGTGAAAAGTCACTTAGCATGTCTAAGAAGGAGTGAATCGTAAATCAGACTCTACACGTACTAGTTGTACAGTTGTGAACCGACTGGGGTGTGTTTAATCTGTTCTGGTGTTACTGTACGTACCCACGATCACGCGTCATTCGGTTGGAACTTCGCCAGACAAGGATCGACTTAATTTGAATTTCGCGACTATTTTAGGAAATATTACCTCTTAGCTCACATATATAATTAAATACCAATCTTTTTAAAATTAAGAATAATGCACGTTTTCATTATACGCTACGTTTAGCGATATTTTTGTCACGTATATAATTTAAATATGATTTATCCACACATAATTTTACTATAAGCGCCAATTTAATAAGAAATTAAATTTTTACTATAAGCGCCAATTTAATAAGAAATTAAATCATCATGGTTGAGCGGAGGGATGTAACGATATATCGAACTATGGATGCATCGCGATGGTAACTGTGACGATGGGGTATTATCGATAGTAAATCCAATCATTGATAGTTATCGTCGATGGTACATTGAACGATCGATAGTAATGATAGAACACGCAAAACAATATTCGTAAACATGCTTTTCAATTTTCAAACAGTACATTTTTACTGACCTGACACCAACAACCATCAATCATTTCGGCGTCATTCACGGATTCACCATTTTGGGAGTCGACTGCCACCTAGGCCACGAAATGCTGCCATCATTGCAGTATTGTTTGGGAATGCGTTTCGTAGGTATTCGCTAATCCATAATAATATCGCCATACTATCGCAATAGTTATGCGCTATAACAATAGTATAGTATAGTATAATACTATAGCAATTGCAAAACAATCACCAATACTATAGTTGGTGGTTGGAGCGCCGGTCTGTCAGTCGAGGGTTCCAGGGTTACGGTCCCTCACAGCTTTTTCAAAATATGGGTGCGTTCACCCCTCTTAGCCTGCGTTTTTGCGAAAAGTCAACAGTCTAGTGTTCTAGTGTTCCTGCCGTATCAGCCATGGAAAGAAAAACGGACACACAAAGGGAAATGTGTAATCTATCGTAGACTCACTACCCCTAGAGAAAGAAAACTAAAAATGAAGCAGGTTTATAATAGAATAAGAATAAGAATAAATGCATACATACATCCACCAAACAATGTCCAAGTCCACACAAGTATGATGATGTTACAAGGCGACACAACAGTATGTTACAACATGTTGTACTCAATACAATTAAAGCAACACTAAAGATACTGTTAAGTAAATTACACAAAATCGCCCCATGAACGCAACTCACTCAGTATGAGACGTTTTATATTAAAACGTGTACGTTATGATTGCATTACTTTCTTTCATAAAAAATAAGATACTTTAAATACACTACAATTAAATCATTTAGTTTAAATATGAAAATCGACTGTTAAAACATACACTAAAATCATTAGGTGTTCTGGCAGTGTACTAAACATCATAAAATTAATTTTAAAAAGTTTTTGTAGCGATTTGTGTTCGTCATTGGGACGGGTAACTCGTTGAATGATCTCAGTGTATGTGGCACATTTCGAGTATTTGGTAGTAGCGTATTCAGTTTGTGCTTGCTATGATTCATTCTTTTTCACAAATCATTGCGTTTATATATCGTCTCCAGAATATCCTCGTACACACAACCAGGAAATATAGTTTTGAGACCCTTTTTTTAATTATCTCGATGTTGTCCGATAAGTATTTAGGCAAGTTCGTGTGCCATACCGGGCAGGCATATTCAACAACTGCTCTAATCACAGATACATATAATATTATTATAACCAAATCATTTTCGTTGATACCAGTACGTTTCAACTGATAGATCATATACACTATCTTTATTGCCTTTGAAACTATTTCATCTACATGTGCATTCCAACTTAAATCTGATGATGTAGTTACGCCGATAACTTTTGCTTGAGTAACTCTCTCAATATCAGTCCCACTTATATCAATATACTGCAGAGATACAACTGTTCTTTCTTTACCGAAACATACATTGTATAACCATTTCTTTTGTCTTAGTCGTATTGATGCGCATGTCATTATTATTGGACCGTCACTCAATGATGTTGGCAGAATCCTTTATCATACTTTGATTGCATATTTAAAATATGGTGCAATCGTCAACATGTTTAAACATAGGACAAGATGTTTGCAAATCATTTATATGAACCACAAAGTGTTTTGGTCCTGACAAAGTTCCTTGGGGAACGCCCCCATTAGGGTAGCCTGGCTTTGACACAGCGTCGCCGATTTTTACTCTCTGTTCGCGGTCTAGTAGAAACGCTGCCATCCATCGGACCAGGTGTGGTGGTACTTTCATTGCAATCAATTTCTGTATTAGTATATCAGGGTTAATTAGATAAAATGCTTTGCTGTAGTCGAGAAATAGCACTCTAACAAAATTACCCGTTACATCGGATGTTTCGCACCATTTGTGAAGCATTCCAACAAGAGCGTCCGTGGTACCAGTCCCTAATATACCTCCAAACTGCTTGTCGACTGTTTGTGGTTTAACATAAACTTCGACCCATTTTAACACTAGAGACTCAAAAACCTTAGCTATAATTGGTGTAAGCGATATAGGTCTAATGTCATTTTCAACTGGCACTGGAGGGTGTTTCTTCGACAACGGAATAACGGTTGCTGATTTCCACAATTATGCAATACACCTTCCCTGAGCGAGCTGTTGGAAATTGCAGTGACCGGTGCCGCAAGAAGGTGCGAACAGTTTTTCAAAATCCATGGTGGTATATTGTCCGGAGCCGTGGCTTTGTTTACTTTGACCTTATTAAGTGCCATCTCAGTGTCAGTCATGCTGATGGTGAATTCAGCTGGCAATAGTTCCTTGATGTCAAATATCGGGTGGGAAGACTGCAATCTCGGTAAGTCTTCACTCACCTACACGAAGAACGCATTCATGGAGTTGACTATGCTGACTACATCTCCACCAGTAACTTTGCAGGTGTAGACAGCATAGTCAACTCCATGGTTTCTGTACACCCTGTTGAGGTTTGCGGATTACAAAATAGATACATATACAAATGGCTGACCGTTGAGAGGACACCGTTGCGCCACCTGTTGAGCGTGACATAACGTCGTAATATGATCTGTCGTGCGGAATGCTTACCACCACCACGTCTTAACGTCATTATTCGCGATTCGTCGAACATGCATGCTGCCTCGACCAGGACTGACGTGTCCGTCACGTGACATGAATACCGGATTGATTGCAAAGCGAATACGCTGAAGCTATTGTCGTACCTTTGGTTAGTGTTGAAACGCGGCTACCACCCCATATCAGACAGGACGGCGGTGAACCTACACCTACTACCCCGACACCCACTATGATACTCAATGCTCTTCGCCAAATACAGCTGTAAAAATGAACCGCAAAGGTAATTAACTTTATACAAGTCGTCTTTGCCTTGTGTAGTTCGATTAGTCAGGATCTTGTAAACAGAACACCTATTAGGCAACGTAGTTTTTCACACCGTATTGATTACAGCTAATAAGGCAACAGGTTTGCGTGAATCGAGCGCCCGAGTGCGAGGCCTGCATTCGGCGCCCGCTCGCCCGCCCGCTCGACACTCCCAGGCAAGCGACTGTGGCCACCAGAAGCCAGCCGTGCTATTGGCTGACGCAGCCAGCTGGTAGAGTCGTAGCTCGCCGTTACTCCTCGCACTTCGTCCACGGCTATCGGACGCGTGATGCTGGCTAGCCAGGGGAGGAGACCGCACTAAAGACGGTAGGATGTTGCTTGATATATTTCTTCATAAACGTTTGGCTAATGTTGCAATATTACAGAGGGTGGATTTCCGGAAACGGAAAGTTTGAGTATGGGTACGGGTGGATATTCCTAAGGAAGCGTGTTTAGTGCCGTAGTTGCTACGTAAATTTTATCCGCGGTTTGGCTCGGAGGTAATTAGTGTGTGCGTGTTTGTTTGTTTGTTTTTTTGCAATGCTTCGTATTATGCCTGTAAATGATTTAGTCGTAGCGGCATCGGTAGTTTGACTGCGCATTTAATGTAGGGCATTCTGTGCGGAGAATGTCAGTGAACGCGCACGAGTTTGAAGGACATGCACGTTGTATGTTGCCGTTGGAAGGTCATCAGACATCTTCCTATAAGAGGTTCGGAAATACCCCTGATACTTCTTGCAAAACTACATTAGATTAATCACGGTGTATTTAGCAAATTATTTTCTGAATGTTGTGTGCATAAGGGACGTTCCAGAAATAACATCCATATTGTCACAGTGAAGCGGGCCAAAATGGATTCTTTGACAGTCGTGCGATTTAGATGATGCGACAAACTAAGCTAGCAGATAGCCATGGAGTGACTATTGTTTGAGTAAAATGCCAAAACACTTCGGTTAATAACAGATTCATGCTGATCAAAGTCACGCACTGGATTTCGTTACGTAGCCTCCGCGGTAGCGTTAGTGGATAATACCCACCATATCCTTGCAGTGACGTTCGAAAGCTTTGGCTCAGTTTGTCATCATTACATGGACCGTGGGCTAAGGACAAACAGATTTGCTTTCGTATAAGTTCTTAAGCTTTTATAGCGTGCCATCGTTAATAGTGTAGTTCTGTTGCTACACTGCTGTCGTTGTGCGGTGGGCACTGGCTATATATGAGCACGTCAGAATATAAACCAAATGCAAATTATCTGGGACAGCGCGACAGAATTCTGGCTAATTATGTACCGTATCTTCTTACAAACGGTACGGCAGAACACACATGATTCGGGAAACAATCAGTAACATTCATGATGTCCATATAAGCCATTAAATACCCGTTGTGTATTATAATAGTAGAACATTGTATCCGTTATGCTATAACAACACTGCATTTGGCATACATTAAGTCAATTCTGGGGAACTACTAAATAAGCACTGCATTTTTGTCTCGTCTTTGTCTTCCCAAAATGTATTCTTGTTCAGTCGACTCGGCTAAGTAGAAATACTTAAACCATTTGTTTCACTTAAGTGTCGCATTTGAATTCAACTGGAGTAGAGATAGATTCCGTCCAAGCTGAAATGCTTGATTCTGTCAAAGGTTGATTATGTTTCCATTATTCCGTTAAGCGGCGTCCGTTGTATTTCATATAGATAAGTTACCGTTGTAAGAAACATTCACTTGTAAATCGTGTGACATACCTATATGGATATCTCCGTAACAGATACCGATGGAACGAAGAATGACCATTGCGGGACTATTCCATTACTCATAATGGTGCTCATGCCATAGAGTAATCACAGGGACCTATCTACTGATCCGTCACCCTGTCAGAATGACGGGTTGAGTCCTAAGTAGACGGGTACAAATGTTGATTGACGGTTGTATAACCCGTGAACGTGACACACGATCCGTCCAATAGCAATTCAGGAGAGTCTATCCATCAATATATGTCCACTTCAGTCACTATTCCAATGTAGTATCTTTATGAATTATATTCTGTTTTATGTTTATATACAGTTCGTTTAGAGCCAGGATATGCTATAACAATAAAGGTAACTAAAGGTAAGTTCTTATGTTCTTATATAGCACAGTATCCAATCCTTAGGACTACTCAAAGCGCTTTACACTTTAGTCCCAGACAAGTTCAATTGAACACCATCTTGACTTCTCTGGGAAGTATTCAGCCACGCTGCAATTAATGCGCGACGACTATTCATACAAAAATATCCTATACAACCCACCGTGTCACTGATTTCTTTTCTTACAATTTGACAAACAAACGATAACACCCTGCCCCAAAGTAGTGTCACATATTTACCACTTATGTTTACGAGCAGTCGGTGCATTACAGCCATGTTACCTTAGCTACCGCGAAAACTGAATTTCCTTTGGTTTATTTAGTTCTGCCACATGGTAACGACACGGGGATTATGTTCCGGCATACGCTTGTTGGAAGATGAACCAGAAAGACAGTAGGAAAAACGTGCTTGCCGAATGCTGGCCGAAGAAGCATACTCATAACTGAATACTAAGAACCAGCTGGCATGTCGTAGCTTCTGCTTAGGCAATATTTGATCAAAAACGTCATTAAACATTAATCGCAAATGTACAAACAACATGGGTCTGTGCTGACGCCGAAAACAGTGCACTTCATCGATTTTGTATTTGCGCTGATACCGTTACACTACTAAAAGGGCGTTCTGCTGGTGTCGACATATTTTAGATCGTATTTCAATTACGCAGCAGATTGAAATCAATCTATGGACGATGTGTGCACAGTAGAGATACTCGACAGAGACATCCTCGCGCGCATCCATTGTCACAAGCCGACGCCGTGTCGTGTTGTAGACAACACAGCGATTCTTGACTTGTCGCGATCAAATCTAATTTCGTGGAATCGCAACAACTCCGTTAATTCAATTGCAATAATGATCCTATTAGCAGCACATCACGCTTGTGTCCTTGTCTCTGGTTTATATTTACGAGTGGCGTGTTTGTAAATCACATAGAAGTTGGCCGCGACCTGACATAGTCTTGAGTCGATCGATTTGCAAACAAAATAATAAATGAGAAAGTGCTTTGGGATCTCATTTGCAATCGTTGTATTGCGCCGCGACAGATGGACGATACACGCACAACAGCTGGCCGTCGGAACAGAGAAACTTTGGTTTTTAAAGGTATGTAAACTGAAAGTTACTGAACTAATTACATTACGTGTGTAATCATTTCAGTGGTGTTGAATCAACACCCCACAGATAATCATATTATAGTTTATATCTTTGAGATGGTGGGAAATATGTACTATGACTACCTATTTAATTAAAAATGCGTACATAAAATAGCGCAACAGTGATGTGGATCGAACTGATTAACAGACTGCGACGTAATATACATTTTCGTGCATAGTCATCCATACTAAACAGTCTATATCATCGCGGCATATAACACCAACATTATTGGTGTAAAATAAAGATTATTGAAACTTTCAATAGTTTACTTGGAGAGGTTCAGTGCTCGATAAATATAATAAATGTTAAATTAGCACATGCATGTATAAGTATCGGGTGTTTTAATAATGTCCTGTGTTGTTGTTTAGCCAGGTGCGTATAGTCGAATAGTTTATTGTTTCATGTTATATATTGGTATACAATAATATTATATGTACACTATATATATATATATATATATATATATATATATACATATAATTTAGTACTGTTACAAGTTTCGGCAGTATGCGATTATATTAAATGGGCAGAAGTTGAATCGAACAATACATACCATATTCCACATTGCATGCTTGGCACGAGCAAGGTGTATAACCGAGCCACAATTGATTAAGAGATCAATCGGAACATCCAGTTGTGAACAGTCTGCTCCTCGCTTAAGGATGCAGATGATATGACATAATGCCGTTGTGACATCATAATTATAATGCGATATGCAACGACGGGCGAACAATTACTTTATAGAACAAGCGCGCATACCAACTTGTTTCTAGGTCATTCGATTTAGTGGGCATTGTGATATCAGCATATATACCTTTCGTTATACTCGTAGAGCATGATAAAAAGGGAATGTTCCAGCCAGCCTTCGCTGATTTCTCTAATAAAAACAGCAACAACCATTTTCTGATATGACAGCTTTAATTACACTTACTTACTTAATCCTCTTCCTGGCACGTACGACAGAAACAATACATTATATCCCTTGCTTATTTTTTTAGTTCCCTCCACAGTTCATCAAGTTGATTTGGGTCGTCGTTTCCTTTAGGCATCCATCTCAAGCCGAATTATGTGTGCTGATAGTCACACATAATCCAGATTGTCACTGAATATATATATATGTGTGTGTGTGTGTGTGTGTGTGTGTGTGTGTGTGTGTGTGTGTGTGTGTGTGTGTGTGTGTGTGTGTGTGTGTGTGTGTGTGTGTGTGTGTGTGTGTGTGTGTGTGTGTGTGTGTGTGTGTGTGTGTGTGTGTGTGTGTGTGTGTGAGTGTGTGTGTGCCTGCATGCGTGTTATGTGCATTTGAACGTGCGTGCGTGTGTATTCTAGGTAGAGATTTGTGTCCACATACATTTTGATTGTCATACAAGGTCAGAATTGTTTTTATTAATTTATTTTATTTATTGGAGGTGTTCACATTTGCAAACCAATAAAAACTCTATTGTTATGGCAGCTCTCAAGACCCTCGAGATCTTCTATAGCAGTGCTTCTTAACCTTTTTGAGTTCCCGGCAAACTTTCGAGTTTTCTAAAATCTCGCGGCACACTGAACCAATTGTTGCCATGTCAATATGGGTTATGTTGGTTTAACCAAGATATACTTACAATGTTCCATAGTTGACGTATTAATATATAGATGGCTTACGTTTGTCAACGAGCGAATTGTCAATCAAACATAACACGTCGCTACTCTCATGAGTTTGCACCCAGTTGGCTACCATCCCAATATACGTCTACAAGATAGCTATAGCTGTCTTCATTGGTCAGCGACGCGTCTCTGTTCTAAAGGCTCTAAAGTTGTACCATGGAAATGGAGATCTGGACTAATTGTTTAACCTTGACAACCAAGATGACCACCGGGCTAACATAAAAATGGCAAGCTAAAACGGAATGAAATAGCACTGGTGCCTTGCTTCGAAAGCCTGACCCAGATCAAGAGAGTGTCAGTGCTACTTTTGCAGATGTCACCAATTCGTTTGCATCGCTGAAATGCTGCGACCTACCAATGCATCTGATGATTGTGCAAGCCAAATGTTCCTGCCGATGATTGGTTCTCGACTGCAGGAAGCGAGTCGGATAGATGATGTGTGGGACGCTATAGAGTCTGGCGGCATGTGCACGAAGCGAGAGGGACGAGGGGTTCTGAAGCGCGTGCATCTCTATTCCTCGAAAGAAGAGTCTCTTCAAATTTACGACAACAAGGTGGTCTTACTATAATTCCGGGTCACACGCGTATCAGTCATGGACGCCATAAGGAATGTTATCAGCACACGTCACACTGATGTGCTACATGCGTAGTTTCGTGACGTATCACGCATTGCGTCCCACAATCATGATGAGACCGATACGCGAATCATGTTCCAAGTGAACGATGCTTTGAAATAAGATGTTAGTACGTACATTTGACACGAGTGTGGCTGTTGTGGCTATGCCATCGGCACACCGACTCGACATACCTAAACTGTTGATTGTTTTGGGAAATGGACGTTTCGTTTCACACTTTGACTATAGAAATAGGGCTTGACTGGAGTATCGCCTTGTCAACGTGTCATACATTCACTGGGTGCAATAGTGTCATTCGCTGGCGGAATATGAAGGAAGATTTCGTGTGACACTTCGAAAAGGCCTACGACGAGGTCATACTAGCATTCTGTGCTTTGGATGTGACACCTTAGCCCGTAGAGAACAATACATGCCACGATTTATGACCATATCTAGCAGCGAGGAGTGCATCAACCACATGCACAACCAGCTCTTCATTCACACGGGAAGAACACGGGATCGTTGTCCTGTGGCTGAACCTAAGTGTTGATTATTACTCCCGAGTGTCGTTGAAGTGATTATGGTGGAAGAAGAAACACTACATCTGTGTGTGGACCATGCGCTAGACAGCTCTCCCAGAAGATTAGAAAGCTTGCCGAGAATTTCTGCGATGTAGTGGCAATTAGGGCTGTAGTGGACAGTCGAAAATCCTCTAGGCAGCTCTCCAACGCTTCTGAGCAATGGTTCCTAAAACTATAGGCATTATTTTTTATTATTATCATTATTGTCCTTGCACTTGTGGTGGAGTAAGTACTAAACTTTCTGATCAATGTAAACTAACACAACATGTTGCATTGGAAACGCATATTAAATATACGTTTAATTGCGACATCCTTGCACACAATCATTTACTGAAAATGACATTGTTGACTCTTTAAAAACGAAATCGTTTCGTGTGTTGTGCTATATCTGTTCACAATTATGAGTGTCAATAAAGCGGAAAATGCGACTTAATCAAGTTTTGATGGCACAACCGTTTGTAATATCCTATGTTACGGTAAAACAACAATGCATCGAGGTCATTTTGAAAAATTACAAACATTTCTCACACGAGATAAATATGCACCAACGTTTATGCTTGCATACCACAGTTACTCATCCGCTGGACTGGTTAACCTGTTTCTTGCATCGGGTTCTTGTTTCGTATCTAGAAACATTATCTTATAAATACAGAGCAAAATGAGAGGGGCGCTCTCTCCAGAAATCATAGCTCTTACGGTTATAGCCAGTTGCAGACACTATTGACTGCTTTTAGCGGCTGTACCAGCGTCTGCCGACTGCACGCTCGCTTCTACCGTTAACACACCGTCCCCCCTAATGAGTGACTCGTTAATCGCCATGTCAACAAATCGTTGAGGGAATCAGCACGTAATACAACAAAATGACGTCGTCGTCTTTGACCACCTTAGTGACTGCTCTGTCGCTCGCGTCGCAGCCAATTGTGCAGTAACGTACGATTAAGTATGATACCACGGATGAATTATTCACATGCCTTGGTTTCTGTATTTAATTACCGAACGGCGTAGCGTGTATGATATTGGATATGCTCTATATGTGCGATTCGTTCCAGCAAAAGTCAGAGTCGCTCGCGAATATTTATATAACAAGTCACCTTGAACGAAACGAAGTCACTTTATATGCGGCGGTCTGCGTGTTGTTTCCTGTTTATTCTATATGTTTACTGCGTCGAACTGTTCCACAACATACCTATCACCTGTGCTGGCTATAGTCGTTGATTCCTTATTAATTTATTAATATGTATACCTGCGTATAAACAGATAATCAAGTAATCCAGGCTGTTGGCGGAATGGTTTGATACACGATCTTATTACATTTGGGGAAAGGAATATCTCCACACACAGGTAATATATAAAATGGGCCATCCAGATCAAAGTACTACCATGAATGGAACACGATTTAGGAGTAGCAATTAGTGCTGACACGAAAGCTTCAGAGCAGTGCAGGATTGCAGCTTGAAAAGGTAATGACATTACCGGGTTAATTAGGAGAATTTAACGTATGCAAGGATGACGATTTAATTATACCGTGACATAAAGCAATAGTTAGACCCTGTTAAGAATGCTGTATACTAGCTTGGATTCCGTGCTGTGTGCAGGAAGCAGATATGGCGGAAAGAGTGCAGAGGAGAGTAACCAAAAGTATCCATGTACTGAGAAACCATAATTATTGGATCCGCATGTAAGAATGGGGTTTTACAACATAATAAACACCGATATTAAGAAGAGAAAAATATACATTGTTTTGAAATATTGAATTGTTAGGAAAATATTGTTAGAAGTATTTGTTCTCACTAACTAGAGGACATGAACATTAATGAAGGAACAACATATATTATATATAAGAAAGTATTCGTTATCACAGGGGATTATAATTGAACGAAACACCCGATCTGCTGACTGTGCAATTGTTAGCAACCCGAATACGTTAAAAAAAATGACAATTATCTCGCAAATTGTCAATTATCTCAGAAATCAAGATATTTATTTCCTGGATTCTTGATAATTATTACTTGTCTACCATCTGGTGTTTCGCTTTGCACTGTAATCGTGTTGGATAATATTGTTAAATATTCTGCCTACCAGTATCCTTGAAGTTTAGACTCATAAAGGATTATATGCGTGCGTCACACCCACCTTCCTATTCGGTCCATAAACAAGGCGATAAAGGAAAACACAATAGTAGATCGTCCAAATTTGCATAACAAAACTATGTGAGAAGAAATGCGGGAGTGAAAAGAGAAGACTAGCGAAGAATAGACGACCTAAGGAAGGAGGTTACTATGAAGACATTTCAGGAGTGATGTTGGAGATTTTCCACGGTGTTGATGGATCGTAGTGTTGGAGATTTTTCGCGGTGTCGAGGGAGTTATACTGTTGGAGATTTTCTGCAATATCGACGAGGTACTATTGGATAATGTTCGCAGCATACCACCCTTTAGCTCAACAAAACATCGATAAAACTAAAAAATCCCCCCACGCAAGATATTAGGCCGGGGGCTCAGTGCCTGTCCGTTCCGATGACTGTGATCAAAGATGGCGGCCACCATTTTAGTATTCCAGACAGCGCTCACGAACGCCTCCAGTCGTAGTGTGCTTGCCAGCGGTCGGGTCGAAACCCAGCGCAGCACAACGTACAGCTGGCGATGCGACACGTGGAACAACGGCAAGTGTCACACGTGCGATATCGATAACTATTGACGCTTTTGTCTTTCGCCTTAGCTGCACAAAGCTGAGTATCAAGTAAACTGGTCAGGTGTCTGTCCCGCGCCCATGTGTCACTATTGCGCTGGAGTTCAACGGATGTATATTCGATCATCTGCTAGCTTGCATGTTCGGGAAGTTAAAACGCTCGTCTTGATTATGTACTGCCGGAGACACGCCGGTAATTTGTTTTGTCGCATCTGAAGTACGGCCGATGTACGATGTTCGCGACACTCCCACATTCAAAATACTATGGTACTGTTTTGAAGCTAAGTTTAAAACACTGTAGAGTGTTTTTCAACATAGGTTCAAAACACTACAGTGTGTTTTCAACCTCGGTTCAAAAACAGTCGTATCATGAAGAAAATGGATCGATATTCCCGTATTTGATCTTCATATGACATGTGGACGTCGCATGTGAACCCAAGACTGACTAAAACACGTTTGTGGGGTCAACTGGTTAGAATACAGTTGATGTTGCATAACATCAATGCATTGTGTACGATCAATATGTTAAGACAAAAACAAGCCATGATTGGAAAGCCCTGGCTTGGTCAGTCATAAATAAACTCGTATCTGGAACTCTGCACTATCTCGAAAGATTAAGATCACTTTATTCTAGGCAACAGAGGAAACAAGTCTCCTCTATGAAGCTGAAAGTCGGACTCTTACAAAACAGCTCGAACTAGACTAGATTAATGCTACACAAGACGTCTCAGAACAGCTCTGAATATAAGTTGGCAGAGCCACACACAAAATTAGCTAGTGTGCGGCAACCTTTCCAAAGCCTCGATAAACGAATCCGTGAATGAAGACTGAGATCATCAGAATATTCGTTACAAAGAAGAACATGTAGAAAAAATCATATTCTAGGAACTAACACACGGAATGGCAAAATCAAAGTGCAAGACATTCGTATAACGCCTTAAAGAAGACACACGGCTATAAAATACATCTGACATGCAGGCTGCAATGGGCGATTGAAGGATCTGGGAAAACTATGAGTGAAACAGACAGCATCTGGGAGACGAGGGTACGATAGATACTTAAATAAAGGGACGAGTCGGAATGGATGGATATATAACGTTATATATATGTACACAAACACGCGCGCGCGCGCACACACACACACACACACACACACACACACACACACACACTCACACACACATATATATATATACATATTTGAACATAATATATATATGTGTGTGTGTGAGTGTGTGTGTGTGTGTGTGTGTGTGTGTGTGTGTGTGTGTGTGTGTGTGTGTGTGTGTGTGTGTGTGTGTGTGTGTGTGTGTGTGTGTGTGTGTGTGTGTGTGTGTGTGTGTGTGTGTGTGTGTGTGTGTGTGTGTGTGTGTGTGTGTGTGTGTGTGTGTGTGTGTGTATATAACGTTTTATATATATATATATATATATATATATATATTATGTATATTCCTGTTCAAATGTATATGAAATATGTTGGATGTGGAAGATTCTTCTCCGGGGAATATCACAGCTCGTTATAATGTGACTAATGTTCCGCCGGAGACCTGAAGTACTAGACAAACCGTCACGCTGCCCGCATCCATCTCAGCAAAGCAACTGTCTTTGACGCAATTACACTTACGACTGAACTATTACTGTCATTATATTTAAAAATAAACGACCGCGTTATGAGAACTACATCATCGCAGACACAGGTAATGATTTCTACGTTTGCTCGAACAAAATGGACTCGCCTATTTATCAGGTAATATCAGACTGGGCTGTCTACACAGAAAAGGGACACCAATTAGAGTTTTTAGGAAGTCTATTTATGTTTACTGACCATTCAAAATTGAAAAAATAAAGGATATTATATGTTATATGGTTATGACGATTTTGATTTAGAGATATTGCAATCAAACGTTAAGTGGGTAACAGAACAAGGGGGCACGCGGTAATATTAGTAAAAGAACAGTGAAAATGCGATATGAGAAAGTACCAATTCTCTCAGACGACGATAAATTAATGGAAGAATTTACCTGATGAAAATATAGTAGTAACTTCTGCTACCGGTCGTCCCGTCTCTCGGCGGTTCAAAGCACGATTTCGATCCCATTTAAAACTTTTCACTTGGCAAATAGTGGCGCTCAATGTCGATTGTATTGTTTTTGTATTGCTGCGATGCCATGCTTTACATATATGCCAATTTCAAATTGAAAGCGAACCAAAGGCATTGTCTGCATGTCCGATACATGTTGTGCACCTGTGGTCACAAACGCATGTCCAGAAGCAATGGAGTTAAACTTCGTGCTGTTGTGTGGGCAACCAGTACCCGGCCAATGAAGAAACAATTACTCTCAAAATCCCACTAGTTGCGCTATCTGGCACTTCACAACATGCCAAGTTTCTTTGTTTGTTGAGTGTTATGTTGACTCTCGGGAAACAAATGCAAGTATAGAGAGCACAACACAATTATTTTCGTTTCCCTCCGTTCCGTGCCTACAAGACGCATGCCTATACCATCAATATCTTGAGTGGTCGATAAGTCACTCGCGTGGTCTATTATGTAACAATCCTAGGTACTTGTCTAGTTCACTCTCGTTAAGGACACAACGATGAAGATCGATGTCCGATGTCGTTCATCTCTACTGAGTGCAAGAAAGCTGTGCGGACCCACTCCTAGATATCTTATATGTGACGTTGCCAGTCTCTGCTCGTGATAGATAATGCAGTTGTTTTACCTGTCTTAACATTGTACAGAGTGTATCTCAACGTGTACACACCTATTGCTGGACCGTACATAATGGACTGTGTTAAATGTAGTTGATGACGTAAATAGTTTGAGAATAAATTAATAATAGCAATTTAAATTCGAATATCCCATTTAAATACGTTGGGTGCGACATCGCGGGCAATAAAGTTGTGTTGGGATATTAACTTGACGTCTTTTTAGGAATACTTTGTTGTTTGTTGTTTTTATTGCTATATCCTGTTGTGATATGCGATCTTAAAGAGTTGGCACACTTATCCAAACTTAACCCGTTGTATGCAATGCACACGCATACACACGCACGCACGCACGCGCACGCGCACACATACACCACCACTACACACCACATACACACACACGCGCAGACGCACACTCGCACAAACGGACAGGAACACACACGTACAGAAACACACACGCACTCGCACACAAACACACACGCATGCACACACGCACACAAATACACGCACGCACACACGCATGCACGTGCACACACACACGCGCGCACACACACACACACACACACACACACACACACACACACACACACACACACACACACACACACTGTTTCTTGCATCTTCAACCTTAAAACGGGGTCTATGTCAACCTTTATGTTCTTGCCGGATAGTGTTTCACAGAATCCTCTTACGCAACGTGACTAGTCTCATAAGCATATTGCACCGTCATTGTGTTTCCTGTTTGATTCTACAATCTATTGCCACTTGATACGTGTCCGTTTCATACAGTGTCATACGATGCTATTCGTCAGCATCCTTCTCCTGCAGGCCCTGCACACTCGTCGCGAAACCAGACAACTGTAGTTTCTCCTTCGCCGACATTTCACTCAGGAATAATTGTTTTGTTCGCTGTCTCACTTCATTGTTCGTGACATGTCGTGTGTCAGTCGTTTCCTGTGTACATAACGACTGACATAACAAACGATCGGGGTACGCCGTCTTGGTTTGATTAATAACGTTGAGAATGCGTGCGTTCGAATGAATAGGACTGCCAGGAGTAAAGGGTAAATCGCTTTAATCAGTCCTGAAAACTGGATCTCGTGATGTGTAAAAGTGTACCTTTACTTTTAGTAAGTAAGTTTACGTTTGGTTACACGTTACGGTTCAGTTATTATTTCCGGTGTAGTGTTGAATATTATTGTGCTTGCAAACAGGCGCGTCGGATGTTTATAAGCAACGTGGACGTTTCCTATTTTTCGACATTTGAGGAATGGCTAAGGGAAACATTTGTCGATGTGGTGACTGGATGTGTTGAAGAACTCATTTATCGTATTCGTCAATTATGCTAGCTTGCACGGGGTCACACAACTAGACAGCAATCAGCCCCCACGCCCGCCTCTCAGACGGCGTGTCAGTACTTGTTAGGATTCACCGACATCTTTAGGCGCCTCCAGAGTGGACCAGCACTGTGACAGTGTGACGTTACTCCAGACTGGACCGATACGCGTCATTGTGACCTTACTCCTGAGTAGAAAATTAACGTGTCATTGCGACCTTATTCCGCAGTGGAAAATAACGTGTCATTATGACCTTATTCCTCAGTGGAAAATTAACGTGTCATTGTGACCTAACATCCAGACAAGTCGAGATAGTGTTCGACTGAACAGGTCTGCCAGCGAGTAAAATGTAAAGCACTTTGAGCATTTGAGAACTGAACATTGCGCTATATAAGAACTTACCTTTTTATATTAACACCAGATTAGTCAGTAGCATGCCATTGTGACATTTATCTGGAGAGGTCAAACAACACGTTAATTTGACCTTACTCCATATTAGACCAACTAGTCATTGTGGCTGTAATCTTGTGGATGAAAGTCCTAAACCGGGGTGGGTGTGTGTTGCAAGAACGGGGGTTCGTGCGAAACCCCTGAACCTTTCTGAAATGCACTCGCCCTAAGTGAGCCGTATGATATGACCGATCACACCCGACCTGGGGTGCAGGGTTGCAACAACTGAAGTTCTGAATGTAGAAAGGCTTTTGGTGATAGTCATTGTTGGTGCTTCTGCCGTCGACATAGTTGGTTGATACTTGGTATTTAACAGATCCAGAATGTCATCGGTAATCGTGCTTGCTTTTCTCCCAATTATTGTCCGTAGCACGGAGCAACTGCGATGTGTGGTCGACTAATTCGACGGGCGTGTGATATGATGTAAGTACTTGTTACAACGGCTAAAAATAGCCGATAACATTTCCTTCGAAGAATTCCATGAACGGGTCAGCAATGATGAGCTGACTTTGATAACCTATTCTTGCAACAGTTCTCCGTCTAAGGTTCAGATCCGTTAGGCATGGAGTCTGTGGCTGTGTGTGTGTGTGTGTGTGTGTGTGTGTGTGTGTGTGTGTGTGTGTGTGTGTGTGTGTGTGTGTGTGTGTGTGTGTGTGTGTGTGTGTGTGTGTGTGTGTGTGTGTGTGTCATTCGGCATACTAGCGGGTACGATCGGTACGTTTAGAGCCATAAAATGGTTATGTTAATAAGCAACTTTTGTCCTGGTATATAATCCAACAATTTCAATCCTGTCTAATTTTCAAATGCAAGCTGAACAAATACATCAAACGGGTTTTTATTAATACGAGCAATGGAGAACAGTTGTTGCGACAAACAGAACGCGATCAATATGATCTCGGCTGAACGGAGAAAGGAACAGAATGCAGCTCTTGCATAATGTCGTTTGGCTGGACAATGCGTCGCCGCAGGGTCATTTGTCAAAGTTGACCTCACAATGCCAGCACTGAAATATTGAAACCTGAATCTAACACGTCGCACGTACTACTAAGACGTACAACTTTAGCTGAAGTTAAAAGCTGACAATTCTAGTGAGAGTATGTAACCACCCATTATCGCTCGTCCCCTTGTTCCGGGACATTTAATCCTCACGCTTGCATTGGTCCGCCACTGCAGAGGTCGGTTTCGCTTCGATTTATCGTCCAACCCACCGGCACCCACGTACGAGGATCGACTACAATCGACTATTCATTAGCGTTCATTCATCCCCTCGCTTTATCATGGCATCGGCTGCCACATTGACCGAGTCTTCTTATAACCTGTGTCCCCGGACTCTAGCACCATGACGCCTGCATAGACGTCGGCGGCATTGCTCCCGTCGCCTGCGCGGCGATCATTAGACTGGCATGCATTTGTCGGGTTCCGGAACGTCACCGGACAGGAGACAGTGCCATTAATTCCGACGTAAATCGGGCGAAAATCTGGGCGCTGCGTAGAGGCGGTAGAATCAGAGAAACGCATATCAAACACGAATCAGACGCTCGATTTGCCGGGCGAGGCACTTCATTACGTCTCTTGTAGCCCCGTGTTGTGCTCGGCCGACAATGTTAACCGGCGGCGGATAACTAGCTCGATCATTCGAGTTCGGATGAGCGCATTGTAAATCATCTTCTATGTTGGTGTCATTTCTTTAGCATGCACGTCAGCGACTGGTCGGTGAAGAGGTTAAGCTCTATTTACGTGCTCAATGTACCAGCTTGCGCGGCGCGTGTCCAGAAAACATGTTTTGCTAACGCAAGCGATAGCTCAATACGTTTCATATTAATCTAACAGCACCTCAGTACGTTTCATATTAATCTAAAAGCACCTCAGTACGTTTCATATTAATTTAAAAGCACCTCAGTACGTTTCATATTAATCTAAAAGCACCTCAGTATGTTTCATGTTAATCTAAAAGCACCTCAGTACGTTTCATATTAATTTAAAAGCACCTCAGTACGTTTCATATTAATCTAAAAGCACCTCAGTACGTTTCATATTAATTTAAAAGCACCTCAGTACGTTTCATATTAATCTAAATGCACCTCAGTATGTTTCATGTTAATCTAAAAGCAGCTCAGTATGTTTCATGTTAATCTAAAAGCAACTCAATGCGTTTCGTATTAAGCTAAAGGCTGAATGTTTGTTGTTGCTGCCCCCTTTTGTTTCTGTACCGTATACACACAATTCATTGTACAACAATGCGTATGCACCCATCGCAACCCAGCCTATGGGTTCATAGCAGGAACATTCTAGGTTCCATGCATTGTAATATCGTGTTACATTGCATACTTTTCTTGTTGTTTCTTCGATCCGCTCATCTCGGTCTTGGTCTTTCTCATCTCCTTCTACCATCCACTCTGAGGCTCCGGCTCTCTTCCTCTCTTTTATTCCATCCATGTGTCCTGTCCACTTCAGCCGACTCTTCTTCGCCATTTCACCGCACACACACACACACACGCACGCACGCACGCACGCACGCACTCACACACACACACACACACACATGTATATACAGTATATAATATATCTTATATTATATTATATATCTGCTGTATATATTATATATATATATATATATTACATATATATATATATATTACATATATATATATATATTGCCTGAAAATGGATACGACCAAATCTCAGATGAATCTCAGTTTACCATAGATTCCATAGTAGACAGATGGGTGTCTTGTTTATATTCAATTCTGCCAGATGAACTGAACACTGTATTATTCTACACGTGCAATAGGGCTTAGTGTACACTACTACAACGATTGCTAAGTTCACGAATACCAGTTCCAGTCGCACACAGCGTTTTTATATTACATTTGCGCATAGAAATTACGGTCAGATGAATTTCAACAGATGAATCATGCATTGAGTCATTTGTGTTATCATACAATGAGTTACCTACTAAGTTGTTGTATTCAAATACATATTGCACCAAATGTGCCCGGATGAATGTCGTTTCTATTTGATTACGAATGCCCATTAATCACTTCTAAAGCAGCAGTGCATTGAAGAATACTAATGAGCAATGATCGGCAGCATTTTTGCATAACTATTTCCAACTTATTATTATATTTCTCTTTTACGAAGACAACTCGTTGTTCTAGCCCACGTAATCCAGCTAATTCAGAATATACAAACTCTAGATAGATACATAATAGATTGAGACTGTGGCCAGAGAAGCTACTGGGGCTCCAGATGATTACAAAAGGATATGACGGACGGTGACTTTAAGGAATGGTGCAGCAACAACACCCAGTGTGTCTCAGCCATGTACCAAACGAAACAAAGCCAGTGACGCATGCGTCATCTATTACAAGAAACCAACAATAGATGTGATTGTAAATACAACCATACAATGTATGACATATTCAAATGAACTGAAACATTTCCACAGATTCTTGAACATACTCAGATTCTTAAATGTAGCATTGCAACAACACGTCATTGGAAGGAAACCGTTACTCTTATTTTCTACGAAGCTTCCAATACCAAATGTTAGAACTTGCTTTGCCAGGGCGATGTCTGGGGTATAGACTTTTGAATTATCCTCCGTACTAACCAGATATGTTTTCTAAGGTGCCTAGGCAGCAAGCATTGTTTATAAAACATTACTATCCATTCAGCATGATGTAGCAAGATTAATTGTGCATGCATGTTTACCAGCCATTCTGTACATGTTTAGCAATGTACATTTGTACAGTGTTCACGCAACGTTACGACCACTTCAGCATAATGTAACAATAAAAAATGTTCATACGTGTTTACGTGCCATGCACCATATACAGCTAGATACACACGCCTGTTATTCACACAACACTATGACCAACTAGCAAAAATACCCGTCACCTGACGGGATGCATTGGTAGATGACAGTCGTTTTAGTTATATGTACCAAATGTTACAAAATGCACGTCACGTCCTTCGATATACCCTAGTCGTGATGATGTAGAATTGTTAAATAATATTCGTTGTGTTGTGCTGTAGGAACGAGGGTAGACGCAAGCATTATTATGTCAGCGTCTATTTCATATTGACAAGTCTATGACGCAGGGGCTGTTTTCCCGAAATATTTGCCGTGTGCGCGTGGTTCGTGCAATTACTTTTTACGTATTACGCACACATTACTTTTACGTTAAAAAAAACTGATTTACCCCATAAAAGGTGAGAATCTGGACAGATATGAGGTATTTTGAAAATATATAATATGTCTTACATCTTATTCTACGGGTCGTAGATTAATCCTTGAAAGTTTGGCGTTCGATGTTCAAGCCGTCTAAGAGGAAAACGTTAACCTACCCGCATACATTCGCTAGCTCGATTATAAGTAAATTCGGTATACGTAACAAGATAAATGGTTCATACATGTTTAAGAGCTATATTCATCAAATGTGTGAATATTCACATTAAACATTATTCGCGCGATATTACTTAGGCGTTCGATGTTCTTAGGCCCCTACTATCCAGCATATGTAAGATACACAAAAATATCGTTCACACAGTAATATACAACACGAGAAGCCGTTCTGCATTATTACGTAGCACGATACATTTCTCATGCATCAAAATATGTAACACGATTTACTGTTCACCCATGTTCATAACCTATTCGTCGTATCTGGCGAGACAGATGATTGTCCGGTTCTCCCGCGGTGCCTTGAGCTACGTGCGCATTTGTAATCTTCCGTGGGAGTTGGATGATGACGTCAGAGCAGTGTCTTTCACCACGGGACGTCTTGTTCCGTTATCTCGAACCGTGCCTTCCTTCTACGCTAACAACCTCAATCTCACTTATTCAATTTTTAATCCCGGGACATAGAAACGTGGCCGAATGTAGACACGGGGGTATTGCAGCTCATATCAGCTGCTCGGCGTCGTCCCTTGATTAAATGACGTCGCACGCCACTCAAGGGTTCCAAACGCAGCCAGCGCTAGATATACCCGTTTTTTTGGTGATTTTTCACGTTGCCCGAGCCGGTGGAATCTACTTAAGCGCCAACGTTGTTAGGCTGCCTAAAAGCAAATGGAAGTGTCATATCAACGCTGTTTTACAAAATGTGTTCAGGAGTGTCTAGCTCAAGGAACCATCAAAAAATCAATTAAGCTCTTTGGTGATTGTACAGTAGGAAGTGTTAAGCAATGCGTATACATGACTAGACATTGTATGCTACAAGTGAGCATTGATATGACGTTCAAAGATCTTATTTTATCGATGTTTACTAATACAATTGTCGACTGCGATCTCCGTATTGCTCCTAATTATCCAAATATTATTGTTGTGAATGGGACTGAACGTTTGATAAGTTCAATAATTGAACTACTGCAATCATTATATTCGCATATAAATAACCAGAACGTAATGCAGGTGTCGCCAAACTGAACAGTTCGTTAGCAGGACAGCGACCCGCCGGTTGTGTTCAGGCAGGCACGGCGCAACAGCGGGGACTCAGGGTGATAACGGACGACAGAACTGAGACACGGGGAGACTGCCCGGAATGAATGCCTCTTTGACGCCGTCATCTTAATTTCTAACAGCTCGCCACAACGCTAACAACTAATAAAGATCGACGCGGGCGTATTCCTGCGAGACTGTTCGCAGGAATTCGACGGAGGCAGTCATTACGACCTCGATTGGTCAGAGGGACCCGAGTAGATTATAGAGCAGAGCGCCAATATCCGCTTGTATGTGGCTGGCGTGATGCCAGCGGCGTGACCGGGGTCAGCCGTCGGTAGCTGTGACGGTTAATAGTTTGCAACTGTTGATAGTTTGTAGCTGTCAGTACGCCCGCACATACATACACGCACACGCAAACGCACACACGCACACACGCACGCACGCACACACACACACACACACACGCTCACACATTAATTCCTGAATGCATTGCCGCACTCACAGATGCGATACTTGATTGGAAATTTAAAACGTGTTGCCGTTCCGTCGAACAGGCCATAACGGCTATTTTTGCAATGACCGCGACAAAACGGCATTACAAACCTGTACACATGTCGACAGCCGCAGGCGTATTTATGTGCGGATTTCTGATGGAATGTACTTAACAGCCCCCGTTTGCGGAGGCCATTTCATCCTTGTATAAAGCTAAGCTGGACATTTGTGTAAACTGGGGCAAAGCGAACTAGCGCTTCACCAAATGGCGTCGATGCAGGACATGTGATGTGTTACCACACCACACGGACCGTCACATGACTTGACCTTCGTGTATGTTGACGTGACATGTTAGATGTTTGTAATATTAATGAACGATTTCAACTTTCTTTGATAAAACGATTATATCTGGAATACTATCCAGGTGCTATACTTGAGTTCGAATTACAGTATATGTATTTACGTCACGTCGGGTATCATCCAGTTACATTATGCTGAATCATACGTAATGTAAAACATGTCATTATGAGCATAGAATGTTACAGGTAGGCATTATATAATCCAATAAATGAAGCGTGACGGAGACAAACTGTACGTGTGCAGAATTGTGAGCAATGGCCATGTAACTGACCCAGTGTGCCTGCGGGATTCCTTAACAATCCTTTGGTTGGGAGCAGGAGATAGGATTATCCCCAATATTGAGGGAAGGAGGTTGCATTTGGGGTGCAATTGAAGGTTTTTTGAAAGCCTCAAGGTGGGGTTTGTGGAATCCTCAAGAGGGGATGCGAGTTTATTTTTGGGAGCCTCAGTCGGAGGTTTTTAGTGAGCAATGATTTGTAGATAAACTCTTTGAACAAAATCGCAGACAGCGAGCACGACTGGCAGTCTGAATAGTGAATACACAGTCATCATTGCTCTTTCCATTATTGCCCTGCACTGCTCCCTGTCAGCAGACCCGTCTCTCCACATCTCATCTTACTCGGTCTATCTAAAATCCGTCGTCATGCAGCCCTCTCCTATACCATCTGTGTTTGTCTCCCTTTCCTGCAACCTTGGTGTGTCTTCGCCTGTCCTGTCTACGATAGTACCCGTGTGAGTTTACACCAAGAGGCTTTGTATTAATCTTCCCGTTAACTTGAACTGCCTCTCAACTCCTTCCCTCGCGTCACTCATTCTCCTACTCATCACCCTCTTTTTGCCCAGTGCAGCTTCTGTTGTTGTTCCAGATCTAACAGGCATGCCGGTGTCGCACGAGCTTTTGGAACTTTCCATTTAATTTGTTTTCTCGAAAATATCACCATATCAGAATAACTAGCGGCGTCTGGTAGGTAAAATAAATAAATGTCAGTTGTTATAGAACAATATCCGACGCGGTGGCACAGTGAGGTAATGTTCTTGTGGGCAGGAAGTATCGAATCACATGCCGGCGGCCAACGCTGTCTGTTCGTCAACACGTTATACACACTACCATCTAGCCTAGAACTTGACATATGGGAACGGAAGTTGGAAGCACGTGTCTTTTGAAACATACACTGAAACACATTCGTCCCTTCTGCATGATGTCAATGCCAGGGAAGTAAAATATGTTAAAAATAAAGTATAGATATATGACGTGTCGTGGACGATCACCTTCCGTGGAGCGACAATGCTGCATTGTAGCATTATGCACAATATAGAAGAAGACAATGTCGCAAGAAAGCCGATTTCATGCCACACTTGGCGAATGAGTGAACGCATAGATTGGTCGACACAGTGACAGGTATTGGCAAGACGAACAGTTTCAATGAGGTATACAATATGTCGAGGTGTGAACGCTCAGGGGAGAGAATGTCGACACCGACTGGGCTAATGCAACCGAACAGCAGGCACAGTTTACTACTACGCAATCGACGTATATATGACGTAATGAAGAGAGAGCGCTCGACTTGGGCTGCGGTCGCTGTGAAGTGAGGCTAATGCGGCGTTCTGTCACAGACTACCTCGGGTTATAACGGCGAACATCGCTCCCTTATTCTGACGCAGCACGTGGTAGCTTTGTGAAGGCGACTGGTGGATGAGAGCGTCATCACACGTAAAATAACCGTTTTGGTTTGACGTCATTTCAATTCTTTGTCTGCGTCTGTGTCTGTGTCTGTCTGTCTGTCTGTCTGTATGTCTGTCTGTATGTCTGTCTGTATGTCTGTCTGTCTGTCTGTCTGTCTGCCTGTTTGTCTGTCTGTCTGTCTGTCTGTTTGCTGTCTGTCTGTATCTCGCTTTCTCGCTCTCTCGTTCTCTCTCTCTCTCTCTCTCTCTCTATCTCTCTCTCCTCTCTCCTCTCCCCCCCCCTCTCTCTCTCTCTCTCTCTTTCTCTCTCTCTATCGCTCTCTCTCTCCCTCCCTCTCTCCCTCCCCCCTCTCTCTCCCCCTCTCTCTCTCTCTCTCCCCCCCTCTCTCTCTATCTCTCTATCTCCTCTATCTCTCACTTTCTCTCTCTCTCTCTTTCTTTATCTCTCTTTCTATTTCTCTCTCTATCTATGTGTTATATATATATATATATATATATATATATATATATATATATATATATATATATATATATATATATATCTTACTCCTTGTCTCTATGCTAGTTTCGCCGGAAAGATGCGCGTTTTGCCAACGCTTTATCTCTATTCAATATTTCTTTTGGTTACAGGCCGTAGGACGCTACAAGCTCAATTCTGCTTCATGTTTAAAATTCAGTACAGTCGTATAGAAAACAATCACTGCCGACACTATGAACAACACCTTCCCACATGCTGAATGTCATAGTGCCTACACGTTGCTTAGAAAAACGCTTCAATCTACCCATGTAGTGCTGTTCTCGCCCACGGCCACTCCGTTTCCATCTGGTTAGATCATAAAAGAACATCACGATGAAATGTATTAGCTTTCTATGATAATGACTGACGCGTCCATCAGGGCGCAGCTGGCATTCGACGAAGACGGCATGCACACTTGTCAAATGTGTTCGCCTCTCGACTTCACTTTGTTGTTTGATACTTCCATGAGTTGTTTGATACTTCCATGAGTTGTTTGATATGAGGTTGCGAATAAGTCGTCGATACCATTCATGTATAACATTCAGTTTCCTGGAGAAAAGCAATTGACAGTGTATGTTTCTGTGACGTAGATATCCAAACTTGCATGTTGGAAATACAGTGTCCATGTTGATCTTGCATTTATTTAAGTCTGACATTTCAAACCGATGACGCCAATGACATATGTTGCTGTGGTTTCAAACGTGTTTAGTGGTGGGTATTTCAAATAAAGCTGACGTCAACTGATTAACATGGTAGTTGAACTTACTGACTGACTCCAGATATGATATGGTTACTAGTATGTGAGATATGATTGCGATCGCCAGAGTAAATGGGTTGAAATAGCGTTATCATATTATACTAACTTCGCCCGATTATGGAGGAACACATCAAAGGCATCAGAATCACCATTACACTTTTCTGCCCCACTAAAGTGTGAAGTGCTTTGAGCAGTCCTGAGGACTGGATACTGCGCTATATAAGAACCTTTTTACTTGTTTTACCTTAAACGTGATGCCGTCTGGAGAATTGGTCACCACTAAATCCGCCCACTGTCACAATTCGAAATAAGAAAATAACTATTATTAATCACCATTGTGTTTTCTCCCAAATACGTCGCTAATTGGCAGAACAAAAGCCAATGGTCCAAGGAAGCGAATGGACCTAGAACCAGGCGAGGGGTCCCGACACCTGGGAGGAGATGTACGTTGCTATACTACCCAAACATTTAGTGTATTAATACTGAGATTGTAGGACCATTCGTACGTTTGTCTGCGTGCCGAGCTGACACAAACCACGATAAGACGTGTTGCGTTTTCTCATATGCATGGTCTTCTGTCGTCCGATATTGTAGACATATAAATAGTTAAATGGTGTGTTGAATACAGCCAGCAATGCCACATTGACCTCATTCTCTGACGGATGTCACTGGGTTAGATGTCTCTGTCTCCGATCAATACTGGAACAATCGTGGAGTCGGGGAATTCCTGCAATATTTTGATAAACGTGTTCAACATCTGTTCTGTTTGATGCAGAACAATGTGAGCGATTATGTTTTCTTGCATACGGGTGACAGGTCGCGCTAATTATCATGGTCATCCTGTCTGTCGATTACATCTTTGAATTGTTGAATTATTAGTTATTCCATTTGTTCAACCTCGTAAACTAAAAAGTGAATCATCATTCATCAATCATGATACACGTGTAAAACGCAACAACTAATCATAGAGCGTTACGCTGAATGTATGGCCCCCCTAATCTTAGTCAGGGTCAAGACCGGTTTACACGACCGATTTTGCCACAAGTGGTCCGGCGACACCGTGTTATATGTAGTCCGCCGCCAAGTTATGCGTGCGTTTAAACGGGAACTATTCTGGACACGGTGATTTATATCTTGACTCATACTAAAATCGCTTTGAGTTATGATAAAAGATAATCTCGAGTGCGTATGCACTATTGATTGCCTCAACATTGCCACCGAGTGTCGAATGACAGTGGACCAACCCGTAACCAGGCAGGCAACATTGTCTCAAATTGGTCTCGTCAATCATTTGTGCAGGGGTGTTTGCACGACCAATTCTTATACGGCTTTATGATGCGCCATCGGCCGATTAATTGAACAATAATGAATTACACATGTAATCCTCTCACCTTTAGCCGACCTACCACGTCTTCCATTCACGTTCGGTCGCATAGGCGTGTGCTTCATCAAACGATGGGTGACTCCATAAATAACCCAGCTTTTCGACACCGTTTTGTTTTGTCTGTAAACAATCCAGTCTATATCACCCGTGTTGGTATTGATACGGGTGATGTCGATGAGCACAGCATAATTACAGTAGAGAAAGAGTTTTGCTTTTCAATAAATCGGTTGGCAAACCGAACATTTTCTATCTCGCTTGTAATATCTTGCTGTAAAACAAAACGAAGTCCATCCATTTTTCAGTAAGTCTATCTCACGACAAAACCCTCACACAGGTACCCAGAAACCCCGTACAATTATATATTTTGTGTTTTTGCGTCGACCGCCATCCTCCCGTGGTTTCTGATCCACTGCCTCTGTAACATTCTATCGTTACTTATTTACTGCTATTCACAGATGGTATCGCATTCCAGACCAGCCGAGTTGCCGATGAGTTTGATCTTGATCTAGTGTGTTATTCAGAACAGAACCATAGTGTAAACATCTGAAGAAAGAATGTGTTATTGATGGTCCGAACCATGTCAGGTTTAACAATTACCAGTTGATCTACCATTCTATGCGGCCTATCCTATAAGGTGTTGACGACAAGTGGAATACAGTCTCTCCCTTTGAGGTAATGTCGTCTGTTCTGTTGGATGATGATTAACAACGGAGTATACTCCCCTTCGATCATTGCACGTCGAGTTGCTGTTGACTGAACGTGGCGTCGTATTGTTTTCGTCAGTAACACTGTACATGCGATTTGGAAAACGGACTGCCCCAAAAAGTTATTTACCTTTGTTTGCTCTTTGTTTGGGTCTACTGCACAATAATTAATGGCAAAGAACCGTTGGAAGTGATAACCAGTATTTTAAATTGATGTAACATGACTCACAATGTGTTTGATCAAATATCAAACATAATATGAACAATTGAAAATATATTTTCATTTAAAAGCGTTCAAACCTGCTCTCGATATACTGCATGCAACGAAATTGGGATATACGTATTAGTTAATACATAATACATCATTCAAAGCCTCTAGGTAGAGAGGGTAGGGTTGGATATCACCAGGCAGGAAGCACTGACAAGTAAAGCAATCATTTCGCTTCATTTAAACTACTGTAAATACACATCTTGTTAGAGAGGCATAGATAGGCTATACAGAGCAAAAAGGAAAAGCAAATAAAATGACTCCAGAACCAAGACACATTTGCTGCGGAATACGTCTAAAGGAATGTGGATTACAATGTACATAGATTCTTGAATTAGATGAGATCAGGTGCTCAAGATATTGAATGGTCATGAAATTATTGAACGAAGTGTTTTTATCGCATAAGAAAGATGTAAGAACTCGGTGACACGAAGAACCGTTAGTAAAGACACCGTTTATGTGAAATATAACTAAGTAAATATTCATTTACACACACAGAGGAAAATAAACAAATGGAGCGGATCAAGTACTGATAGTGCAGAGTCATGCTGCCATTGTGAATGTTTTTTTAATCAACAAACCCTTCAGGAGGGCGCGTTTCACACAGGCAAATCGTACTGGACTTTTAGTAAACCAAAGGCTTCCTTGCCCTCTTAAATCAAATCAAATCAATTTATTTTCCAACAACAACAACATAACGGTATACATACACAAAACAACCGTTTAAAAAATAAAGTTGTGTTGCATGGTGGTCATATGGCATGTAATATGCCGTCTTCCTGTGACCCCATAAACATATATTTCGAATTATATTTACAAATACGTATACGATGATTATCACGAGTGTCTGATAGCTTCTGTATGTTTACGGACTGGGAATGCGACGGAGATGGAAACGAATTATTGTAGGAAATTACTGTTAGAAAACAATGATAAGAAATGTGTGCGGATCCAAACAGTAATATAACAAGTAAACAAATATTTAATTGCACTCCGCACATCTGTGATTTAGGCAATGCACGTGGCTAAGATAGTTGTCTAGATATTGTTTGGATAATAACAATTTGAATTTTTGTCTGGATTTGACGTTTTGTATCTTATAATCGATATTATTCCATAGTTTTATAAAATGGTGTTTAGGTAATTTATATGAAAAATGTGTTCTGGGCTTCTCTGTATATAAGAGGTTACATTGTCTAATAATGCTGGTGTTAGTGGCTTGATTCTTTTTTTGGTATATAATGTTTGAAGGATTTAGGCAGTGTATTATGGTGATAGTCATACATAAATAGTGATACATGCAACCTGTCAATATCAGTGATTTTAAGTATATTTTCAGATTTAAAGATAGGATCGGTGTGACTTCTATATCTTCTTTTGTTAATTATTCGTATAGCGCGTTTTTGTAAAATGTCTATCTTTCTTATGGTATTTCCATTGCCCCATGCTTGTACACGGTAAATGAAGTGACTTTTAATTAAGGTACAATAGAGAGTTTTTAAAGCATTGTGTGGCAAAAAAATTTTCATTCTATTAATTGCAAAAATTGCTCTAGATATTTTAGAACTGATTATGTTGATATGTTTTTTCCATGTTAAATGTTTATCAATACATATTCCTAAGAACTTCACCGATTCTTCTTTGTAATCCTTTCCAACATGATTAATACTTTCACTGTTTATTTTAATATAGTTATTTACCTGGTATGTGCTATTCGGTGGACTAAATATGCAAACGTTTGTCTCTTTATATTTAATGACAATTTATTGGCACAAAGCCAATCGTACAAATGTATTAAATCTTGGTTTATGTTGTCAATTAAAGTATCAATATGAGGACCTGATTGGTATACAGTTGTGTCATCTACAAAAGATAATAAATTCAGAGACGTATAGTTAGTTATATCATTGATATACATTAAAATAAGATTGGTCCAAGTATGGATCCTTAGGGCACTCCACTTATTATGTTTTTTGAGATGACTGACATTTGTGTATCTCAGTATATTTTTTTCGATTTGATAAATAACTTGCAAACCATTTATTGCTTTTTCCCCCGAATTCCAGTTTAAATTTGTACAGTAAAATATCATGGTTTATTGTATCGAATGCCTTTGAAAGGTCCAGAAACACAGCCAATGTAGGTTTTTTTGTTATTTTATCATTTGCATCTGCAATGTCTTTGAGCAGATGCAGTATTGGTTGAATAGTAGAATGTTTTGCACGAAACCCATATTGATGTTTATACAAAATTTTAATTTTTTTAAAGAACATTATTAATCTATTGCGTACAATTTTTTCCATTATTTTAGAAATCGCGGGTAGAATACTTACACGTCTATAATTGTTGAAACATTTTACCATCTGGGGTTTATGCTCTGTATGGCAATCTTGTTAAATCGTGTTAACTCGTTTGAAATATGAATACAGTCGCTTCTTGTGCCCATACATCACAATTGACCTAGATTCGTTTCTGACATGTTCCAGGGCCCAGGACACCCGGGTAGTTGCGTTACATAATTGTCGTTCTTCAGAAGCACGCAAACATTGCTCCAGGTACCCGTACGCCGAGCTACAGCTAAAGATCTCCAGCCTCCCAGACGCCCCGTCGGTATGTGTTTTCCGTATGTAGGGCGATTGGTCATGGTTTTAGACAAGCCACATTTTCTTGGTTGGAACCTGCAGTTTTGACTTTAAGTTCTATACAAATACGTATTACGTATTGATCAATTAGCATTGAACTGTCTTACTATAGGTGCGTTATTATCTGTCGATATGATTGTTACCTCAATAGAACAAAATCAGCTGCGTTTTGTGAATAATCCACCCAAAATGAAAAGCATATACACTCTGGCCACTATACGCCTGTCATTCGAATTTATACTTGTATGATGAATACAAATAAATGCGTATTTTATGACGATTTAACTATTTGAGGCAAATCAAATCAACATTAAAAGGGATACGGCCGTACATCTCTCAAAATCAACGAAATGTGTATAGTATTTGGGAAATCAAAACGATGTGACATGGCTGGTTTGTCGTTAATATTATGGGCAGTTAAACGGGTATTTGTTAAATGCTTCAGACACCTTACAGGACAGTACCAAAATGTTGACTGTTGTGTTCTGACCGGCAGTTATCTCATATGTTTATGTATGAATAAGTTGGATCTAGCAATACTTGCCCATGACAAATATTGCTACCAATTATACCTTAATTGGTTGCTGTATTCCGGTAGCTAAATGTTGGTAAACATTTTCTCCAAGGAACCTGGCCCCGTCAATAGTGTAACTTGCCATACCAATATTGCAACAAATGTTTAGCTTCCACGCAGTTCCTTCCTTTAATGTAATATATATGTTATCGGTTCGCTTGGTTGCTACGTTTCGCACATACATGCGTGCTAAGTGATATATAAATACATTGTATATATATATATATGTATACACACCCACACACCCACACACCCACACACCCACACATATATATAAGCGTAAACTTTTTCAGCAGTTACTGACCAAGTCAGAGTAACTCTCACTACTAACAGTTTACGCGTGTGTAGCTTTGCTGAACAGTTGCAACAATTCGACGCCTCCCAGCATGAGCTTCGTATCTAATAGCATATCTGGAAGTATAGAAGTTAACGCTCTTTTAGCACATGATTACCGATATCTAGTCATTTCGTCGGACATTCTGATATCACATATCTGCGAATTACGCGCAATTAAATCGTGTGATATTGCGGTAATGGCACTACTGCGTCAATGAGCGGTCTTCCGGGCAGTTGTTCTCCACGCAATACGGGCTCATGCCACGGCGCCCGGTCCTGTGGCATGTGTGTTCTCGGTCTAAATTGCCGGTGTGTTCTCGATCTATATTGCCAGTGTGTTCTCGGTCTATATTGCCAGTGTGTTCTCGGTCTATATTGCCAGTGTGTTCTCGGTCTATATTGCCAGTGTGTTCTCGATCTATATTGCCAGTGTGTTCTCGGTCTATATTGCCAGTGTATTCTCGGTCTATATTGCCAGTGTGTTCTCGGTCTATACTGCCAGCACTATTCCAACAAGCTATGGCTGGTACCCATCACGAATTCTGGCATGTTTAGGAATTATACACAGCGGTTTTGTTATATATGTGTTTGTTTGTTTGTTTGTTTGATTTTCGTTTACCGGATGGAATCTCGGTCCAGACCCCGCGCAAAAGATAAACAATTATATCCATGTGCCATACGTTTATCATTCCACAGGCCGGACACGGTGAGCGGTAATTTTACAAAAGCATATTTTATCGAATAACATCAAATGCCAATGTGACATGTATGGTAGAAAGCATAATTAATATGTATATATTATAAATGTTGTACATGCACTTTCTTTAAAACAGTTAAAAGTAGTTGTTTGACTTAAAATGCATCTTTAAAAGTTATAAACGTGTTTGGCATATTGTGACATAATTATGGTCACGAATGTCAAGAACGCGTAGGACGCCCAGCTGGTTCTATATATACTTACATGCACATCATTATGTTGTTTATAAAATGGTACAGGCATACACGCACTCACGCACGCACGCACGCACGCACGCACGCACGCACGCGCGCACACATGATACATGATCAAAAAAGTATATCTCTGTAGCTGTTAACGTCTCTCATCCCCATGATATTTGAAATGTGCACAACGGACGTCCCCCCCCCCCGACGTTCTCGCCACCAGCGATAAAGCAATTAAAAAAATAGAATGACGCTAGTCGCTCTCGTGCACTCCATGAACTTGATGACACGACGATGTTGGTATTGATATAATCACTCTGGTGTCAATAGCTTCGTATTAATCGATACGTAACCCTTACAAGATACCACCTCCCAATGTAAAGTTTAGTAAAGCTTGTCCGGATACCACACAACCTCCCGCCAAGCGAGACATACTTTATGGAAGGTCACTAACGCATCTAAATTGACAGTTAGGAACACAATGTAGGGGTAGTGTTTTGAACGCTCAAAACTGCTGTAGTGTTTTCGTTGTCGAGTGTTTTCAACTTACTACACCGGAACGGCCTTCTGTAACACACTGCCTCGTGGATCGGAATGTTACGCTGTGTGGTCTGCCATGGCATACCGCGCCATTGAGCATAAAACCAGCAATACCTGTTACCGAAATGCATCAGGAATGTTAACACTGCACCGTACACTGTCACGGTTCTCGACAGATTTAGAGCGTTTCAACACTAGCAGGTCTAACACTCCACAACGGTGTATCACGCCAAGTCAATGATATAAATAAGGGATTCCGCGGCACATGAAGGAACAGCTGCTTCTTGTCCACGGACCACCTTGCTGATTCGACCATATCTGGTGTTTGGGGTAAGAAGATAGACCGTCCTGAGCCCTGTAAGCCTGTAGGTGTTTCCGCTACCAGACTTCGTCTAAGGTGTGGTCGCGTACGTTCGCAATTCCCAAAATATGCTAAGCATTATGTATAAGAGTGAGTGAGGATAATTTGATTGTCACTACGTATTGCAGGAAAATATATTGCTACAGTAGCACCACCTAGCGAGTAAAAATGTATGTATGCAAAGTGATCCTAAATATACAAGTTAGGATCGCATACACACAACACGTATTGATGGGAAAAAAGGAGTTGAATCGATGCAATACGCACAACGTTTGTTGGACTTTTCGAACTTGTGAAACCATCCCTTGAAAGGAAGCAGTTTGTTCCTAGTTTTTCACTGTTTAATTAATATAATAATTAAATATAATAACTACGTCGAAGGTATACTGCCCGCTAAAGTGTATTTAGTAAGCCCGTAACAACAGCTGGAAGGTACGACCCCGGAGCACGTTCAAATAGTAAACAAAACATCGAGTTTCAATACAAACTCTATTGGCAATGCGGCCGTATTGGGCTGAGCTAACTGCAATACCCGTTGATGTTCAACGATGCCCAATTTTCCCATGTTCAACACAGCAGATTTCCTGTTACAAATTACAGCGCCCTGGGTAGAGGAACTGACTGGCTCCCTTGAAAGGCTTGTCAGAATGGTATTTTTCCGGTTGCGGTTACCAGACCGACCGTGGGAAATGTAGCTTACCCTAGAAATTATTGTGACATGACACGAAATGTACGTTGTTTACTTGCAACGCTGTATCTTTTGCTTTTGCAAAATACCAAAAATAAGTAAGTGTTTTCTTATATTCATATGATAACATTGTTTACAACCTTTTCGCATAACAAAATAATTTCATAAACGTATTGAAATGCCTATGGGAAATTATAAGAGAAAGAAAAAATCTATCTACCCTAAAATGTGAGACTATATAACCGGAAAAATAAATATTATTTTTAAATGTGTTATGACATCACTTATGGTGCACGTCACATGTTTATCCGGAAACCACATGGTATGCATAACACCTTTACAACACATGTTTGGGTAATCGTGAGTCTTTTGGGCTTAAATTATTAACACTATTAAACGATCTGTTTACCTATTTTTTCCGATGCTGGTATGTTCTTTCTATCACTCCCCATCAGTGCAGACACAAAACAGAACTGTATTTGTAAAAACAAATTGAATTTATTGTGTTTTGGGGCACTGGCGTATTTACAGGAGGGCGAGGGGGCGGTCGCACCCCCCAATGGTGGCAGCTGCCCCCCCCCCCCCCCCAACAGTCGCACGGCAGCTGTCAGTTCTGTTGTGCGCTGGACAGGTCAGTACTCGCCCGTTTTTAACTCCACCATGAGAAATCCAGGATACACCGCTGTTTGGGGCACTTTTATACAACAAAACAGCGCTGTTTTGACAGGTGCGTGTTTTGTTAATATGACGATCGTCCGAAACGTACTCCAAACGTGTCGCGGTGCCATCACAACCGAAAAGGCGATGCTACTAAAAAAATAATGTATATTTCTGCTTTACACACGTATATTGAAATGTCAAGGAAATTAAGAAAAACTTTAAAAAATAAATAAGTCAATGTATTTAATCAGATCGTCAAAATAACAGTAGAGAAGTATGTCGCTGCGCTTGAAAGTGATGCTGTCGCGGCTTTATAACAACGACATAGTAGCATAATATGCGGATTGAAGAGTAGACACACTGTTTCAAAACGCAAAACACTATTATTGTATACTGGTCAATTTCGTTGCATACCATGCAGAACTCGACGCATTGAGAGTTTACATTAGAGACGGCAATTGCGTGTGTTTACATGTTTTCAGAATCAGGACAATTACGTAACGTACTTTCCTAATTCTTTTCACATGTAAAGGGCGAAGTTAATTATTTGTTTATATAAAATACGTATTAGTGAAATTAGTGTACATTTAATGGCATTACACATATACTAGATTTGAAAGTTTTACAATGATAAAACCTACACACGTCCCGGCATTGGTCATGTTATGGGTGATTACAGAGTGGCAAATGTTCTGCATTGTTAACACCCAACTTAGCAATGGGACAACTCTTTTGTGAAATTGTGGTTGGCTCTGAAAAGAACCGTTTTGTTTGGTTCTGAAAAGAGCCCTTTTCTGTCTTCTTCGGGGGTACTGATCGCGAATACACACAAGTAGTGCCGACAGAAGCAACTGCAGGAATTCTTGTAGGTTCGTGACAAAAAGAGGTTTCGTAGCTTTCTTTTCGCTCGCAAGTTTTCAATATTTTGTGTGTGGACTTCTGGAGAAAGCGGGTCAGCGACGTTCCCGTTCGTGGATTACCACGTCGTGTAGGTATACTCCGCCGTTCAACTGGTCGAGATTCTGATAGGCCGCCCACCCGTCTGTCATCACGTGTGTGCCTGGTAAAAGCCACTGCGCAATAACCGGCTGTAGTGTACCAGCTCTTCTAGCAGGAACAACTTCCAACCTTCACCGGCCACTTTCTCTCTCCACAGTTCCCAACACCCATTCATTCATCCTGCTGCGGTGATACTTGCGGTGGTAGAAATAGCTTTCGTCTATTTCGACAACAATGGGGCTACCATTGTGGTCGAAACCGCCAAATACCTGCTGATGGTTCCTCACGTCGACAGCACAGATGTCACGCACGAAATTGTGCTGGTCAATGACGGTGTAATTTGAAAAATCCAAATACCACATCACGTCTAGCATGGCAACCTCAGATGCCCAATTATGCAATAATAGAACCACATCATTTTCCCGAGCGACAGGCGCCTCTTGGACAATGAGTTGACGCGTAATCCCCTGCGCTCACCACACAGAGTGCATTTCGAGCGGAAACCGTCGATGGAATATCTCTGTGCGACAAGAATGCACGCAACCAAGCATCGAGTACGCATCTGGTAATTGCGCAGAAGGCGTCGTCTAGCCAACCATTCCAGCTAAACCTTCAAGTTGTTTTGCAAGAAGAAAGCTAGCTGGACTGGCCCTAATTCCACTGTTGGCATACGTTGCACCGTAAGAATAGAGTCAGGAGCCACAGTGTGCGTCGTGTTAGCTGGTCGACCGGCCATCGTACTTGTATGTTCGCGATTAGCAACCGAAATGTACATCTTTTGTGACGCATATGACGTTATATAGATTTTCGGGATGTGATTGTGATCACGTGTCCGTGGCAAGCTTCTTGGATTAAACAGTAGTGCACTTTACAAAATATCGAACTTAGCACGCACACGTAACAACAGTGTCACTTACAAATATTACCAAATTATAACGCATTGCATAATGTACACTACCTTTACTTTTGTCACATCAGCCAATATCTCACTGCGATAACAACACAATAGCTTTATTATAGGTGACAACTGAACAAACATTAGTAATACAGTTATTGAACGACAAACAATAAAACGCGATCTTTTAATAAAAATGTTTAAAACGCATGAGCATGCAATTAAGGGGCGGACTTTATTTCGAGCCGCTTCTGGTGGTTTTGTTTGGTCAATTAAATTTTCTAACTAATTTGTTTACTTACCGTTGTGAGGCTAACGGATTCATAATCTTTATGAATTACCGTGGAATGATTGATTAATTTGCAACCCATCTTTGCGGACAAACACAACAACAGGACGCACGTAGCAAAATATTTCTTACTTAGCAATATATTTAACAAGATTACCACCCAGAGAATTACTTCTAGATGGCAGGTGGACAAGGAAGCCTTTTGGTTTATTGAGAGTCCAACCAGTTTTTATCTTCGCATATCCCGCCCTTCTGAGGTATGTGTCGATTTTATCGGTGAACACATTCACGATACTAGCAACCACACAATAAGCAGATAATATGTTCCATTCATTTAGAGTCCTTTGTGAAAATTAGAACTTTCTTATATCTAATCTACACTGTTCCTTTACTAATGTAATTTCATGTCCTCTAATCTTTCTATATTTCTTAACTAAGAACAAATATTTCTATCAATATTTTCATAACCATTCAATACTTTAAACATTTCTATCTGATCACCTCTCAATCTCCTGGTCTCTAGTGTTGTTAAACCACATTCTTTTAGGCGTATAGAGTAACTAAGATCCCTCAGGTTTGGAATCGTTTTAGTCGCTCTCCTCTGTACTCTTTCTATCATATATATGTCCTTCTTGCGGTATGGCTTCCACGCTCATACAATATTATAAATTAGACCTAACTATTGTTTTGTACAACGGTATTATTAGTTCTTTTTCTTTATACGCTAAATTTCGCCTAATTAATCCAAGGATTTCATTTCCCCTTGAAGCTGCAATACCGCACTGCTCTGAAACCTTCATATCAGCACTAATTATTAACCCTAAGTCCTTTTCTTTTACAGTAGTACTTAGTACAGTACCCCCCATTGTATATTCTACATCTTCGTTCCCATGTCCTGTGTGGAGGCATTTACAGTTCCCAAAATTGAACAATATTTGCCACTTTTCAGAACATTTGATCAACTTGTCAAGATCATCTTGTTAATGCTGTCTACCTCCATCACGTTTAATCCTTCTAAACACTTTTGTATCATCCGCAAATTTCAACACCTTACTTTTTATATCATCGTCCAAATCGTTGATATATATTAATAATAATATAGATCCCAGTACAGTGGTACCCCACTCAAAACTGATTTCCAGTTTGAAGCCTCCCTATCAACTACTACCAGTTGTCTTCTATCAATCAGCTATTTTTCTATCCAGTTAATTATATTATCATCCCCTATGCCATGGGCCTTTAGTTTAAGCAGTAATCTTTGACGTGGCACTTTGTCGAAAGCTTTCTGAAAATTTAAGTAGATGATATCTACTGGTGGTCCCTCGTCTACCCACTTAGTGATATCTTCAAAAAACATAATATATTTGTTAAGCAGGACCTCGCTTTTAGAAATCCATGTTGATATGGGTTTATCAAGTTATGTTTAACACAAAAATCCATCATGTGATCTTTAATTAGTCTTTCTAATAATTTGCAAATCACCAATATTAAACTCACTGGTCTGCAGTTCTCTTACTTGTTTCTCGAACCTGTTTAAATAATGGTATAATGTTTGCTTCTTTCCATTCTAAAGGAACCACTCCCTCTTCTAATGACAAGTTGAAAACTGTTGCAAGCGGTACGCTTATTTGTTCTACAATTTCCAATAGTAGTTTGGGTGGAATCCCATCCACTCCAGGTGATTTACTATCCTTCATAGCCCTTATTTTCTTAGCTACCATTTCCGGGGTTACAATTAACTGTCCTAAATATAAATCGAACTTGCCGATAGATTTCACCATTGCGTCAAGATAAGCCAATTTTGTATTCAAATTGCCGCCTCTAATGTAAACTCTCAATGCGTCGAGTTTGGCAGACGTTTCTATTTTGAAGTCCGTGCGTATTAAATAATTTACAGTGGCGTCCGTTTTGAAACAGTGTGTCTACTCTTCAATCCGAGCATATTAACAACTTCTGTTATGTCGTTGTTATAAAGTCGCGCCAGCATCCCTTTCAAGCGGAGTGACATAGTTCTCCACTGTTATTTTGATGATCTTATCATTGTCTATAATAATAACATTGATTAAACTGAATAATTGGACATACTTCTGGCTGCATGTTTTACAATTTGTAATAAACTGCAGTGAAGTTTTACTAAAGGCATGACCACGTTGCACAGGCTCATGTTTGTATACGCCAACGTATTTATACTTACTTTAAATACATTAAATTATTTATTTTTAAATTACATATTTTCGGTTATTTTTTAAAATAAAAAGCATCATACTATCTTTGTCTGTTTCATGACACTGCTGTCGAGATAACTGTCAGAGAAATCGTCTTTTAGTTATGTTTTTATGTGATTTTTAACATAAAAATATCGCTTTATATTTTTTGTCTATGTCTTTAAATTCAACATTTTCATTGACATTTCAGTACACGTGTGTCAGGCAGAACTAGACATTTGTTAGTAGCATCGCCTTTCCGGTTGTGATGGCATCGCGACACGTTCAGAGTACATTTCGGGTGATCGCCATATTAACAAAACACGCACATAGCACACCGTATCATCACATACAACATTAGCAATGTCATGAAAGATTAAGCATGCCATAAAGTAGTGTTGCCTAATGTGTTTTTAATCCTGCATCTTAATCGCACAACATATGTCGGTGTCCTTTCTACATAAATATTCGATATCCATTTTACCTTTACCATTTCCCGGAGTCTGGGAAAACTGACTCGATCGACAGGATGGCTAACGGATTACGACTTCTGTTTACGGAAGGTCAACGTCTTAATGTGCTTTTAGGAGGAAATGGCCATATTAGATCCTATAGTGTGTGATCTCCCTAAAGGTTGGGAAGGGGAAATTCTGCTTGACAGTCTAACAACTACGATTGAGATTTGTTGCGCGTTCCAAGTCTAACTTAATTCATCATTGGCACCGGCGTTCGTGACCAGTGGTGATAATATAATAATGATACATAATGTAATGCTGCAAGTTAGAGCGATCAAATTAAAGTCGTAATTCGTAAGTCACTCGGCAGTAACATGTTCTGGTTGGCCGTGTTATCTGGCTATCTAGGACGGTCAGCCTACACTCTGATGGTGCCATCTTACACCCTATACATTCAACTAACCCCTCGTAATCATGTCGGCTTACGAACTAATCATGTTGACTTACATCTTCATGAGTCTGGTTTGTATTCTAGTCTGCTGATTTACCCCCTACGCGCCGTAATTATTCGAGGTGGCGCCTAGACATTACTTGTTTACACCCCATGCCTTTTAGTACCATTTAGTATTTACACACATTAAGTATCTACAGGACACCATAATCCCGTAGTCTTACATTCCAATCTTGCTGGCTTACATCCTATATAGAAAGAGACGGTTAAAGAGAAAATAAAACAAATAAAAAGAGAACGAGAGTGCGTGAGACAGACAAGAGATGGGAGGAATGGAGGAAGGGAATGGGAGACAGGGAGAGTGAGAGGAGAGAGGAGAGAGAGATGGCGATAGAGAGAAAAGGAGAGAGAGATGGAGATAGATAGATAGATAAAGAGAGAGAGAGAGAGAGAGAGAGGGGGGGGGGGGGGAGGAGAGAGAATGAGAGAGAGAGAAACAGGGAGAGTGAGAGGAGAGAGAGAGGGGGAAGGCAGGGAGGCATGTAGAGACAGGGAGAGATAGGAAGAGAGGGAGAGAGAGGGGGGTGGAGAGCAAAGTCTACACAATAACTTGATAGGCCGCATGGCTGCAGCCACACATTGCGTTGTGATATCACCGTGAGCGCGAGTTTATGCTGTAATAATTGTACCCCCGGTACCGTTTCTTGCAGTTAATGCTGTGATTAAGAACTAGTCGACGAACGAATGCCTTTTAAATGTTGCCGCTTGGCCTATTACAAATGTTGGCCATAGTATTAATGACTGGATAACACTCTCCAAGCTTATATTTGATGTAAATGAGTTGACAGACGGATTCCCGCGAGTACCCTTCGCCGGTACTTTTATAGCCACGACTCGTAACAGGGAAATCGGGACGCTAACGTACACATAAACGTAGGAACACACATTCGCACACTGCACAATGTTTATACACATACTTTGATGTGGACAATATGAGAAGGAGTATCTTTCGTGTAGTAAAGCAGCTGAGACATGACTGAACGCAATGGTGTCAAAGTGAGGTGTGAAACGCCGCAATTTGCGGTCCTACAGAGATACCGTACTATGGAAAAACGTAACTTTACCTGTTGGACATATACATTTATGTGGATATTAGGTGCAATACGAGGCGTTATGTTGCCTTCTACAAGATCATGGCTGGTATATCAGTCACAAGATCACAGATGCCACTACGACACGACTGAAATGGCTGCCAGTGGCGCGGGAACTAAATTCATATTGGGCGGGCTACCGGAGCTTCAGCACCACTGAAATTTGTTCGATCAGAAGATGGGGGGGGGGGGGTGCTGTTGGAAATGTTTTCGCCGCTGCGCCGCTGTAATTTAAGCTTCTCCGTTGTCTCGGCTGTGAACTCATAATATCCGAACACGGGGGAACAGTGCTGTTTAAAAAAAAAAAAATTTTACGTCCCGCTGCCTATTACTGGGAAGGGGGGTCAGAAAACCATGTCTGCCTTCCAATTGCACACACCTTTCACAGTCGACAAATATACATATTAATCGTCCCATAACATTTTTATTTTCACCCACCCACCGCTCGCCACAAAAACTAACATTCACGTTTCACATTTAATGGGGGGGCAGAACCATATGTCTGCCCCCGGAGAAATCCCAGGGGGCAGCTGCCCCCTGTTCCCGCGACTATGCCTCTAAGTTAAAATGGCTGCCACAAAACCATGACTGAAATGATCGCCGCAAAGCGTTAGCTGAAATAGCTGCCACAAAGCCACAGTTGAAATAACCATGACGGAAATGATTATCACAAGGTCATGTTTGAAATGGCTGCTACTATGAATGACGCAAAGTCATGATCGAGTTTATCGGCGTATATTGATGTTTGTTTACACACACACACACACACACACACACACACACACACACACACACACACACACACACACACACACACACACACACACACACACACACACACACACACACACACACACACACACACACACACGCACGCACACACACACACACACACACACACACGCACACACGCACACACACACACACGCACGCACGCACGCACACACACACACACATACACATACATACACGCACACACGCACGCGCACACGCACGCGCACACACACGCGCACACACACGCGCACACACACGCACACACACGCACACACACACGCACACACCCACCTCACACACACACACACACACACACACGCACACGCACACACACACACATATATATATATAGGATATATATATATGCATATATTCAGTGACAATCTGGATTGTGGCAAAGACGTAGCCCCGACTACATCATCGGCAGTCAGCGCTCTAACAAGTCGGTGAAAACAGCAGTCAATTACTTGCAGGTTGTTATTCATGAAATTCGTTCTCCAAACGCGAGGCGAGAACATCCCTTGACAATTGCACGGCATTGTGCAATTAAGCAGGCGAGATCGTAGAGGGTGCCGGCTTCTCACGCCCTCTCCCGGCTGCACACGGCTCGCGACGATGCTAAGTGAACGGCAACACGTGGAGATCTGGTGTCGGCGGCAGCGCCATGGACGTTAGTCCCGAGCTCATGGGAGGCATTCATCATACGCCCTGCGTGGCGCGCTGTCAGCCTCTCCGTTCAACTGATTTGTTTTTAGTGGTTTCGTAAGAACACTTGTTTTCGCACATGCTAAGTCACGTTTCTGTAAGATCTGAAGGGAGACGTGTTTGTGTACTTTGAGTTAAACATCAGCGAAGGCAGCAATAAACCCATTAAATTATGTAACAACGTCCTTGAATTGTCCGGGAAATTCGGAACAGCTATAGCTGCCAAACTGAGGAATGGCGTCGCGATAGATGCCAAAACAAGGATTATATCAGACGTATCCGACGTTGAAGAATTTGTGCAATATATTATGTAACTGCTTGCAATAAATTTTCGTTTTGTGCACGACAAACTGACATTCTTGCACCGAGCTATGGAAATAAAACGCCAGTTACAAATTGGCATGAAGTAAGACGTGTGGCGGCCGCTAATACTCCGCATGGGCTCATTTTTAGGTACACTTGATCGGATTGCAGTGTTCATAATTATGACAACAACAATGTCTCTGGGTACAACAAGGGTGTCGTGTGTCATTGCACATAACTGGTCGCATTCCATGTTACTAGGGTTTAGAAAGGATCCAACTGTATTACATTTGCAATGGCGCAAAATTTGTTATTGAAATAATGACTTGGACACTTGTTGGACAGACGTTTTGGCACATTACATTTAGCGTTAGTCTTTCAAGTGCTGTCTAAATATAATCAGAAATAACACATTTACTGTCGTCTTTATCCGATATATCTGGGTTGGAACTCGATTTCCGTTGTCTTACCTCGTCGACACGCCGATTGCTTGTCCAATGAGACCTTTCCTGGAAGCCACGAGGGGTCATTGTTAATAAATGTTCATTAAAACCTAACATTGATTTCAATTATTTATATGGCTTCCTTCCTAACTGCCATATTTATTTTTATTAGTACCATTTTACCCTATCGTACCCGGCCGAATACTGCATTCATTTATTCATGACACTAAAATTGAATTATTTTTGGTAACAGATGCTTTGTCCATCAATAGTTTTGTCGGTCCAGTAGTAAAAATGTGATTATTTTTTCGGAGGTATGACGCCAGAACATAACGATATCACATTATGCGATAAGCCTGATGTCTTGTGAGCATGAACCGGCGGTGACAGCCTAAGGCCGTGTTCACATGCAACTTTAATCCGCATTAGGATGCGAATCCCAATTCGGGTAGCGCAATCTGAACATTTTTGATCCACAGTAACCTACCCGAATTCTAATGCGGGAAAATCGGTGAATTAGAATTCGGCTAACCGAATTAGGGTGCGGATCAAGCCAATGTGAACGCTCCGTTTGATTTGATTCGGCGATGGCGGCGATGGCGGCGCTGCTGCATGGCAGAGGGCAGTAGTCTCGCGCAGAGTATGACTTATGACCCACACACCACGCCCCCTGGTGCACTAATTCGGTTGGCACTTTAATCCGGCCTAACTTTGTGTATGTAAACAGAACCAAATTAGTTGATCCGCATCGTAATTCGGTTGAAAATTAGATGTGAACACGGCCTAAGTCTCGACGTCTACGGCGGTAACTAAATAAATGCCGGATAAGGGGATGTTATGTCATCTTTACACTGAAAATCAATTTAATCCGGGACCGTTGTCGAATACAGACAAATTATGTTTCTGCAATTCGAGTGAAATGTATACAACGTAGCAGTGGTTTACGTAAAATACCAATTCATGCAGATCTTCTTTTAAATATCTTCTTTCAATTGATTTCACCCATCTCAAATCGGGCTCTTTGGTGTTCTTCTTCTCGGTAGGCAATGGTGTTAAGCAAGGTGGGAAATTATCCCCTTTACTTTTTAACATTTATATGGATACTCTGAGTATACAACTACACAAAAAACAAATCGGTTGCAGTCTTGGTAACATGGTTGGTAATCACCTTATATACGCCGATGATCTACTTCTGTTTGCACCTTCTGCTAAAGGACTACAAACACTACTAGACATGTGTTACTCATATGGATGTGAGCTTGACGTGCAATACAATGCGGATAAATCCCTGGTCATGTACTTTGAATCTGGAAAGTCAAATCTTTCTAAAGAAATTATATTAGGAGGAAAGAAGTTAAACTTTGCCACCTCTTGTAAATATCTTGGACATGTAATTTCTAATAACTTGTCTGATGAGTCTGACATGCAAGCCAAAGTGAGACTTTTGTATGCCAAGAGTAATATGTTACGTCAAAAATTCCACTTTTGTTCAACTGCTATAAAAAATAAGCTATTTCAGCGTATTTTGGTGATATCTATATGTGTGCGTTATGGGTGAACTTTAGAAAAGTTAATTTTCAGCAATTCGCTGTTGCATATAACAACTCTTTCAGGATATTGAACAATTTGCCCATGAGATGTAGCGCTAGCCACATGTTTGCTACATGTGATTATCAGGAGGCAGACAATAGACACTATAATGCCCAACGCGCGCAAGACATATTTTCGGCTGCATTAAACATATTAAAACTTGCCTATATCGGGTCCATGTCAGATGAGCAATTTACAACAAATATCGCGTGGTTTCGAAATGTCGTGTGAATTTTTTTTCAAATTCATGACACATTTGGCATAAACTCTTCGTTCGTTCGTTCGTTCGTTCGTTCGTTCGTTCGTTCGTTCGTTCGTTCGCATCTGGTTTGGGCAAGCCGAAAAATATAAAAAAATTCGGACAGTCACTAGAGACTCTTGGCGACCTATTCAAAATAACAAGGCTACTCAGTTTGGGTCGCCACTCATTAATTTTATAACCGCTGTTTATTTCAAATAACATGGAGCTGTAAGTGAACGAGGCAGTGGCGTAGTAACAATAGTAATTGGACACGATTACGTTTGCCACTACGCCACCGTCTAGTACAAATACAGCGGGATGCATGTCACAGAGGTACCATGTGATAATTATGTTACACTCCAAATGATTGAATTTAACCAAATCATACTCAATGGAAGGGGTTTTGTTCTTTAATGTTGGGGACTTTGTCCGACGATTTAATCAGAATTCTGCGAGAAACATTTTTGTATTGAATGTGTGGACATAAACGATAAAGAATATAAACTAATGACAGACAAACAGCAAATACATTGGTTTTGTCCACCCTGTGACTCAAAAGTAATGAAAAATCTCAAAAATGAAAAGAGCTGTGAGGAGAGGTGCGAGCAATTCCTAAAGAAAGTGGAAGACAGAATAAACGAAATAGAAAAAGAACTTGGATCCAAAGTCGACGAGAAAAGAGTGAGAGAAATTATCTCAGAATCCAAGCTAGAAGAAAAGAGCCAAACACAAGCCCAAACAAAGCCAACCATTAACCCAAATGAAGTGAAAAAAGTAGTACAACTATAAGTAAAGGAGCAAAACATTGAAACAAAAGAAAGAGAAAAAAGATTAAACAATGTAATCATTTTCAACCTGCCAGAAACAACATCACAACTAAAAACCACAAGACAACAACATGACAAAGAACAAATCCTAGAAATCTGCACAGAAATAGACAATAACTTTACAGACACTGACATCACAGAAATCCGACGGCTCGGGGAAGCCAAAGAAAATGCAAACAGCCCCAGACCAGTACTGTTTACAGTAACGCACATTGACAAAAAACGCACCCTTCTTCGAAAGTTCCATCACATCAAGGAAAATGATAAGTTAAAAAATATAAAAATTGACCACGACAAAACCAAACAAGAAAGAAAAGAATCTACAAAGCTCTATGAAGAAGCAAAGAGACAGGAAGCAGCAGACGAGTCGGGGGAATACCTGTACAGAGTGAGGGGTCCACCATGGGAAAGAAGAAAAAAAAAGATAAGGAAAAGCCAATAAAGAGTACATATCCACCTAGAACAATAGATGGGAAAACAAACGTAAACAAACATAATCTTAATGAGATAGGCAGCATTCAGTGTTTTTACACCAATGCTGACCAATTAAGAAACAAACAAAATTAATTTGAACAAAGAATCAAAGTACTAAAACCCCACATAATAGCAATTAATGAAGTAAAACCCAAAAACCCTAAATGTTCTGTTACAACACCAGAATTTTCCTTAGAAAGACCAAGAAAAACCCCAAAGTCTTTTGGAAATATTATAAATCAAAAACTACAATCAAACAAGGAATTGGGGAACTGAACATAGACCCCACCAACCTAAAATCTCAAACAACAAATGAAGATGAAGAAAAAGCAAATATACTTGCTGACTATTTCTCCAGTGTATTCACCAAAGAACAGTCAGGGCCTATACCAACCATACCTAAAGTAAACAATAAACATGCGATGGACAAATTAAAACTAACTGAAAATATAATACTACTGACGTTAAAACAACTTAATATAAGCAAATCGCCTGGCCCAGAAGGAATAGGCGCCAGGCTACTAAATGAGTTGTCAGCAAGTATTTGTCAACCCTTAAAACTAATTTTTGAAACGTCGATTAAAACTTCCTGCATTCCCAATGACTGAAAAGAGGCTCAAATATCAGCAATTTATAAAAATGGAAACAAGAAACTAGCTAGTAACTACCGCCCAATAAGTTTAACAAGCATAGTATGTAAATGTATGGAAAAAATTATTAGAAATCACATTACAAACTACATGAAAGTAAACAATCTATTTAGTCAAAAACAATATGGATTTATATCTGGCCGATCAACAGTTCTACAACTAATCAAAATAATAGATGACTGGACTAAAGAAATGGATAAGGGCAACCACACTGATGTTATATATATGGATTTCAAAAAAGCCTTTGACACCGTGCCACACAAAAGATTAATTAGCAAATTAAAAAGCTTCAACATTTCAGAAGAACTGATTAACTGGATAGAATCATTCATCACAGATAGAAAACAAAAAGTTTCAGTAAATGGAGATGAGTCTAGCTGGAAAGAGGTAATATCAGGGATACCCCAGGGTTCCGTTCTAGGACCCTTACTTGTTGTTCTATATGTTAATGACCTCCCAGATCTAACAAATTCAAATACATTTCTATTTGCTGATGACATAAAGATATTTAGAACAATAACACATATAGATGATCAGGATGTACTTCAACATGATTTAAGCATACTAAAACAATGGAGCGACAAGTGGTTGTTAAAATTCCATCCTGATAAATGTGTACACATGGAAATTGGGAAAAATAATATTGGTGAAAGTAAATATTTTATGGCAACAAAAAATGTCAAACATGCTCTTGTCACCACAGACAAACAAAAAGATTTAGGAGTAATTATTGATTATAAACTTTCTTTTGATGATCACATCAACCAAGTGGTTAATAAAGCAACCAGAATGACAAAAGTAATCAGAAGAACTTTTCAATTCTTAGATACATACACTTTCTTGCCACCATACAAGACTATGGTTAGATCCCACCTAGATTATGCAATAGCAGTATGGTATCCATTTAAGACGAAACATAAAATAGCCATAGAAAATGTCCAGAGAAGAGCCACAAAAGAAGTACCTGGTATGAGGGACTTATCATATATTGAAAGACTAAAATTACTTAAGTTACCCACATTAACGTATCGTAGGTTAAGAGGAGACATGATTGAAGTGTATAAAATAATGCATCACATATATGACAAAAAATCTGCACCAAACCTTCCTAAGTGGGAGGAGGTGGCATCACGATCCAGTAACAGAGGACACTCCCTTAAACTGTTCAACCAAAGAGCAAAACTAAACATAAGAAAAAATGCATTCCCGCTTAGAGTGGTTGAACCATGGAACAGTTTACCTGATTCAGTAATACAAGCAAAATCAATAAACCCATTTAAAAACCGCCTTGATAAATTCTGGTCAACCCAGGAGATATTATACGACTATGAAGCCCCACTAACATTAAACATTGGAACCGGAAAACACAAACTCTTAACACTAGACCCCGAAGAAGAAGATCTGATCATTGAGGAACCGAGAGGATCCTGCGATCAGAACAGTCCTAAGGTATCCTTAGGTAAGGTATAAGTCGTAATATGTACGAGATAGGTTCGTAGTTTCGAAATAAATAACGAAAGGAGACGAGCGAAAACATCGAACTGGGGACGAAGCTGTGAGAGTACACGAGCAAGTGTATTGTAGTAGGAATACTTAGAAAAATATATTAGGTATAATTGGGCAATAAAGGTCACGGTAAAGGTATGTTCTTATTTAGCGTGGCATATAATCCTTAGGACTGCTCAATGCGATTTACACTTCATCCCCGGCAGACCTGTTCAATCGAACATCATCTCGACTTCTCTGGGAAGCATCCAGCCACGCTGCAATTAATGCGCAAATAATACTCGTACACAAATACCCACCACTGCCTATAGCCAGGTACTCATTCCTACTGCTGATGGAGAAACGTTGAGTGAAATGACTTGCCCAAGGTTCGAAACGACTAGAAAAGGATACGTACCCGGAATCCCTAGATTGAGAGTCCGAAACACGAAAGAGTACGCCGCCGCGCCCCACACATATCAATACATATAAGAAAACAAAATAAATTATTCATGAATCAATCCTAAAGGGAATGTATACCGTTTCATGGGTGATTTATTAGTACGCCAATAAATACAGTGCACAATCGTTATATGTTGTAAACCTGGCATAGTCTATTTCAAACTGAAACGGATGGTGCAACTAGGAAAGAGCGGAGAACCGGGAATATTTGATCCTGCGTTATTTTAATGTTCGCATAAACAACTTCTAACGGTAACTGCACTAAAAATAATTGTTTTTAAACGTGAACTAAACTATTATTATTTATATATAATTTGGTACCAACATTGAGCCATTTTAGTAACTAAAAACATAACTTACAACTCTCTGCGGGTTAGCGAATAAACGTCTCCCTGTACATTCCCTTTATGTAGAGTGAGGGCACTTTTTACATTGACAGGACTGACAACTACAGAAGATCGTTGTCCATTCAAGTGGTATACGTCCACATATCACCTCTGGTATGCTAACGCGTTCTTCTGGTCGACTAGTTGAAGACAGCCTGGACAGCTACAGCGTACACCATAATCCGGGGTCAATCGCTTTAAGACCTGGACACCAGATGAGCTTCTGTGGCCTCAATACGCTCAAGTAATGACAGCTTCATTAGCAGTAATGATGTAAACAGACGGGGTGATACCACCGTGCAAGTTACGGTGATCTACTGCTGTGGAGTGCGCGCGCTGGTCGATAGGAATGCTTCCAATTGGTACACAGGGGTAAGGGGAGGTGAGTACCCATGACCACGTGGTCCAGGAGACCTCTGAGCTACCCACAGTAACAATGTTAACAACTATCTGACATTTCATTGTTTGAGTTCTCTAGAAGCAGTTCTTGCTACTTGCAACTTCACGGCCATTTGACTAATGACCGACCTTGGGGGTCCCTTAAGCCCCTTTGCATGCTTCCGCTAATTTGCATATAACTGGACACTGACTTGTCCCAGACTTAC
>OZ023210.1:42367515-42490278 GCA_963995525.1 Escarpia spicata
GAATCGACCATATATATATATATATATATATATATATATATAACGAATGGTGTTCCTAGAGGGGGCAAAAATAAACATATGCGTATAAAGTTGTGTTTTCTGTTGTACGAAAAGAACATATTGAGGTAATCGGAGAATACGATTGGGCAAGTTAAATCCTGAAATTGAGCATTTGACAGCTAATAGAAATAGCAAGTGTTTAAGTTCTGAAACCATACGTCTGCACACAAGTCCCTCTACTTGGGAACTGCTACAACTATTTCATCTCACATTTACCTGTGAAATTTCATTTTCAATGTAGGTATAACACATTTGTGTTTTGAATTCAATAAGAAATATGTTTCGGACTTCTTTTTTCATTTTAAGGGGGAGCTTTGAAGTATTTTGCGCTCTTTCAGACTTGATGTTTTATAAAGGTGACTTTCTGTTACATATTACCACTACAATGGGAATGCATGGTTTATCTTTAAAATGCATTCATGGCAAGGTATACACATTGAGCTTTTCAACAGGGTATACCTTATTGACACTGATTTATAACTATCAATTTGTAGACAGTTTAGAATTTGCAGGTGTACGGTTCATATAATATACTTTTCAGTACAATGGAGTAAACTATTGGCGAGACCATTGGACAACTCTAACTTGTTTTAAGAACGTTTTGGTATATTGTCTAAATTGATTATGTTAGTGATATGTAGGTGATTCTGTCCTATTCTTATTATTCTAATTAAGAAAACGCCGGAAACGTACGGTTTCAGGTACCTCCTCTTATACTGTGTATTGTGTATTAACTGTCAAAAGGTCGTGATGTAAGTATTTAAATTGGTTGTACAAACGTTTCAGACACCAAGCGCTGATGTTACTTCATCTACTTTGCAAACATATTGAGGTATTGGCTAAGAAACTGTCGGAGACGTGCGGTTTCATGCTTATGTACGGTTTCAGTAGAATAGAGTATTGTTTTCTTATTTGACCACTTTTTACTTAAACTTTGTCTACGTACATACCCCAGTGTAAAGCCATTCCTCTGAGTGTTCCGTATATGTGTTTCTCAATCATTCTTATCATTTTATTAATATACTGAACAACAGAACATGAACACAATGTTTTCATAACGTTATTTATCTAAAGTCTAACCGACCACTTTTGTAATTTGTTGAAAGGTAATTTTAAGAACAATTAAACTACAACTGAATGTTCAAAAGCAGCACCGCTCTCTCATCCTTCTCTTCAACCACCTCTCTGACATCCCTCTCCTCCACCACCTGTCTCTCGACCCTTTCCACCACCACTTGTGTCTCCCCTCTCCTCCACCACCTGTCTCGACCCTTTCCACCACCACTTGTGTCTCCCCCTCTCCTCCACCACCTGTCGCTCTATCCTTTCCACCACCACTTGTGTCTCCCCCTCTCCTCCACCACCTGTCTCTCGACCCTTTCCACCACCACTTGTGTCTCCCCTCTCCTCCACCACCTGTCTCGACCCTTTCCACCACCACATGTCTGTCACCCCTCTCCTCCACCACCTGCCTCTCTACCCTTTTCCACTACCACCTATATGGAATCCATCTCCTCCTCCCCCTCTCCAGCGCCAGTTGCGTGCTCTCCCAACTAGAATATGTTGGATGGAACACTCCGCCCTTCGTGTAGCAGCAATCCTTGAAGCAGGAAGTACTGCAGATATTCACGACTGGGCCCGAAACCACAACAGCACGGGCAGACATTATGCCACGGACTTCTGGAACATTCCATATTTCGATATCATCCTTGCAGTCCTGGATGACCTCGAGGGTTATCTCCAGGAGGGTCATGGTCGTGTCACTAGCACGAATTTGCGTGGCAGAACTCTTAGCTCGTGGTGATTACTCTTCCAGCCTTCACCAGGTTGTCAGTCTTCCTGTTCACGCCACCACCCATTCCGTCACTGGGGCCTTTCCTGTGACCAGCCTCCATCCAGGTGCACGAAGCTCTAAGACCGAACAGTGATGGAAATTTTGCTACTAGGGCACATATTGTGCGGTTCCGGTACGGCGAAGTTGGTGAGTCTGTGATGAAGTGCAGAGTCGACAGTTCCAGAAGGATTTCATTGACTTCCTTCAACAGTGTGAGCAGTGACACTTGTAATTTACAAGTAGCTCTTGGTACAAAGCTCGCCGTCCTGCTTGAAGTGTACCACCATTGGGTGAATGGCCACCTGGGACTTGACATAGTACACTGCCGTTATTTCGTCCTGGTATCTGCACACCCAATTTTCAGCTTAATCCATCTGGACCGGTGCCTCCGTCTTTTTCGCCATGGACTGCTTAAAAATGCGGATCTGGTGATATTGGATGGTCACCAGGTGACAGTGCTCACGGAACACGGCCATGCTGGATACGAGTTGGTCTGTGAAGTCTCTTGTACTTTGTACAACTTGGGTCAGTTTCACATTCTTGAAGACTCTGCTCTTGTGTTCAACCTATTGGGCTTGCCATGTTCGGTACCGAACTTCTGTTTTCGCTTGGTGTCATCTGATTCCCGAAAATAACGATAAATGGGTTGACTGGGGCAATGAACCATCTGGCAGTTAGAGCCGACGTACGGTTTCGGGAGACGTACGGTTGCAAAGACCAGTAAAAGCAAAATAAATCGAAGGGAAATGTATCTACAAATTACAATGTTGTCATATAGTTACCTTGTTATGTGTTATTTATGACCAATTAATATTTCTTACTAATCTACAAATCTCTACTTACAATGCGTATTCAAACTTGCGACGTATGGTTTCATGACAAACTTCCCCAAATCGGTTTCGTCGCTTAACACAATTTTGGTTTAAAACAGCACAGGATCTATGTATCCAGCTGTGGCATCAAGTTGAGTGTGACATCTGTGTTATTTAATGAACTGTTGTACTGCATTTCCCTATATGAATGACTGCAGAAGGATGGTTTCAGAAAAGTTCCCCAACATGAAAATAATCAGGAAAAATCAGGGTTTTGACATGAAGTTTAAATTTTTTGATCAATAACGCCTGAGACATCGACCTTCATAGCCAAACATTAACTGTATACCTTGCATATGTTGTTCAAATAATACTTTGCGTTTTAAAGTACTGATGGCATATATTTCACAAAAATAGAGCAGAAATTACCCATTTTTGGGGGACTGTACTCAGAGATTCCATGGTACATATACAAAAGTAGGGTTCCCCAGAAAGCCCCAACGAAGACGCGCGAGTACAGCGTCATTCCAGCCTTCCAACTGGTATATTAAATGAGTTATAGCCCTGGAACTTGTTTGTCAAATTTTTCGTCGAAATCGACCATATATATATATATATATGTATGTATATATCGCAGTATCCAGTCCGCAGGACTGCTCAAAGCGTTTTAAACTTTACTTCATAGCAGACCTGTTCAATATATATGAATTTGTCACATGGTCTTTAAACAAGGAAGGTCAACAATATAAAAACAGCAACTTGAGTATTTTTGCATCGCGCATATAAATGACGCATCCAATCTTGAGAATTACTTGAATTGATTATACATGTAGAATTTAATACGTTAATCCTTTATTTTATTTTTATTTTTACAAAAACTGCATTCATAAAGTTCAGCAATCGGGAGAGGATGTTTTAGTGAATATTATGTAGGGTTTTTTTTCTTTCGCAAAATGAATTTGAAATGACACTGGCGTAAAATGTAATTCAGGAGACACCTTTAAATAAAGATTGCTACTTAAACTACAGGCCCATGGCATAGGAAATAGTACAATTAACTGGATAAAAAAAATGACTGATTGACAGAAGACAACGGGTAGTACTTGATGGGGAGGTTTCAAACAGGAAATCAGTTTTGAGCAGTATCACTTTGAGTATCACAGGGATCAGTTGTGGAACCTATATTATTCTTAATATATATCAACGGTTTGGACGATGTTGTAACAAGCAACGTGTTTAAATTTGCGAATGATACAAAAGTGTTTAGAAGGATTATAGATATTTAAAAGTAAAGGTATAAAGTTTAATATACATGTATGTATATATTAGAATTTACCGTTACTTTTAAACATCTACACCGTTACTTAATATACATTAGTCTTCCATGTAAGCAACCAACATATTTACATTCAATGCTTACAACTGTAAGGGAACCTCTCACAACGTCGATGGCCTATATCACACGAAATTGCTTTCATCTGGCCTCAGCTCCCCACATCAGACGAAAATTTGTAAATATTTATATGATGATATCAATATATTAACAGTGTCGGTCCGAAGCGTAACATATCGATGTACGACGCCAGACAAACATACTCTGACACCTCCCTCCCCAAACGAACGGAATTTCGTCTGATATCAGCCATCAACGTTCTGAGATTATCCCTAAGAAAGCCTATTCAGCTGCGATCATCCAGTTCTGATTTACTTTGTATCGATAAAGGCAATGCTAACATTGGGACGAGGGTTGTTTCCATTGCAGCACCGACCATTTGGAATTCGCTCCCTTTTAGTGTTAGATCAGTTGAACATATTACATAATCCCGCCGTCATTTAAACACTTTTAGAAACATATGTTCCTTGCTTATCCACCATATATCGATTAGGAATATCGTTTTCGAGGCTAATTCCTCAGCGTCGACAGACGTTGGTCGTATTATTGGTAATTTTGAAACGCATAGCTTGAATGTATACAGTCCAGTACGTGGATTGGTCAGAGCGATTTGTATTCAGTGGATGTGTTGTTTTTGCCTAGTAGTTTTTTTAACCAGGTCGACCTGTCTGGAGAGATTTGGGCAAAGATGCAATTAGTGCACAAACATAAGCGTCCGATGTTCTTTGCAATAAACATTACTTACTTTTATGTTTGTGTGAACACAGATGACGTGGAGACGTAAAATATACTGAGCAATTACCTCACCAGTCTAATCCACAATCTTAAAAACACACAAACGTTTGGACGCAAGTGTATCCTTTAGTGTATTCATCCATCTGTTGACAACATGGATAATGCTGATCGATTTTGAGATACCAACCCTTTTGTCCTGACGTGCCTCTGAGCTTGTTTTTCCAAGGATGTTGGCTGGATATTGGATGTTGAAAAGAAGAAGGTGCGAAAGAAACCGGGCGGCAGAAAGAATACTTGGAGTACAGCAGATTCTAGGAACGCACCTGTGATTCATTTTAGTCAATCAAACACAACTGTAAAAAAACGTGTGTATGTATGTGTGTGCGTATGTGTGCGTGCGTGTGTGCGTGTGTGCGTGTGTGCGTGCCTGCCTGCGTGTACGTGTGCGTGCGCACGTTCGTGCGCCTGTAGTGTGTAAACTCAGCTTTATATTTTATAGTTTACATATCTTTCTTGTGTATATGAATGTAAGAAAAGAAATCTAACAGCTTCTTTATGTGACTCGCTGTCAGCCGACAGACGACTCACTCGTTCTGCAGATGTCGCCGACGATCCGTCATCAGGTGCGAGCAATGTTAAGCATCCTGCGCAGGTACAACTGGAAGCACTTCTGTGTCGTCACAGGAGAAACGCTCGGCCGGAACTACTTTACCAATGTCCTTCGCAGTCTCGTGGATAGCTCAGATGGCTGGTAAGATACGAAGGAAGCAGCAGAGCGCACATATGCACATACGCACGCACATACATACATGCATGCATACATGCATACATACATACATACATACATTTAAAAAAACGTATGTATTCATCTATGTTATTTACCAGGACAGATGAGGGTAACCCCCGGTTACTATCCTCAGCCTTGTCCAATTGGTCATTGTTTAATGTTCAGTGGCATGGGAATGTAACGGCTGAATGCATCCCTGCGCATTCTCGTCTCCGTTATAGACCGATAGTCGTTATTTACGTACATATATGCGTACATGCGTACATGCGTACATGCGTACATCCGTACATACATTCACACTATAGCATATACGTGCTATTCAATAACATTAATTAATTAATTAATCTTACTAATTAACAACAATCCCCAATTATTTCCATATGCAGTAAAGTATAGGAAACTAGTCCTGCTAATAAGGTCACCTCGTTAATCAGGTCAGTCCAGTGACCAGTCCCAATGGTGAACTTAATAATGAGGTTCCACTGTACTTTCACTAACCCGGTATAACTCGTGGCAATACAAAATAGTGTACGCCACCTTCCAAGTTATGCACTGAACGCCGCACTCAGACTTGAAGAATGGGAAGCGTATACACGCACAGGTCTATGCATTGCTACGTATGAATTGCTCGTTAACATCAATACGAGACCAGTGAGGCCATATAATCGGTTACATATGGAATCCTTTTCCATTATCCGCATGATTCGTTTGTACTGCTCCAGGTTAGGAACATATTATCTGCTGATTGTGTGGGTGCTAGTAGCGTGAATATGTTTAAAAATAAAATCGACACATACCTCAGAAGGGCGGGATACGTGTAGATAAAAGTGTTGGACTCTCGATAGTCCAAAGGGATTCTTTGTCCATCTGCCCTCTAGAGTTAATTCTCTGGGTGGCAATCTTGTTAAATCTTGTTAAATCTTGTTAAAGGTTCAACCTCTTTGCAATCATCCAAGTGACGACTCGAGATAAGAGTCACTTGCGGACCCAGCTACAAGAGATCGTCTCCGTGGAATCTCGTGTTGTCCTACTCTACGCTTCGCAGTAAGTCACCGTTGTAGTTGGATGCAACATATCTACGACGCTGCCCCGTAATAGTAATTTTTTTAATTTCTTTGCCATAGTGAACACACGATTAACTGACTAATACTACATTATTGCATTATTATAACGGGACTGCACCGTTAAAGGAAATAAAAATAAATAACGATGTTTCTAAATTGTATTTATCCAGACAGATCACAATTTGTTTTCACATATATAATTACAATATATTACCGTATAATATATGTACAATAAATAAATTATATATCCATTACATTATATTTGTTTGGATAAAAAACATTTAGAAACATCGTTATAATTTATAATGACCATATTTTCATTTTTGTGGCGAATAAATAATTATTACAAAAATTAAAAATTATTTGCAAACAGTGCATTATAGTATAAAATGATTTGGTTTATATTACTTCGTGAAAACATAAAGAAAAAAGTGTAAAGAAAATCAATGATTTGCATGGTGTCAGGATTGAACCTGCGTCGCCCGACTGTAAAATAAATAAAAAGAAACCAACGCGCCTACCCACTGAGCTAGCGGCACCAGAGGAAATTCACTGACTGATTTAAGTTATTATGATAAATTCTACAATTCCTTCATATGTCGATATTCTAGTGATATTATAAATAAATATGAATCATTTATTTATGAATAAAATTCGATTCATGTGGAACCGTAAGATAACTGCTTGTTCCTCTATGATGACTAGTGTTTGTATTACATCGGAATATTGCACAATAACTCATTCTGACCCTCGTTTCGACCCAAAAGCTATACTTGTAAACATGCTCTGAATACGTGGAAAGGGTCGGCCTGGTGCGAGTTTGAGTCATAAGTGACGTCATATCTCGGCATCCCGAAAAGCGCGCCAAAAATATGCATATTCGAAAATGTTCGGATGCACAGCATAAAATGTGGAATTTCAAATTCATTGTATTTTTTTATTTTGTTTTGGCTTGGTGGACATTGAAATAGATGGCAGGATGTAATATAACGTGAATTCAAGCAATAGGTGTTTTTATTCCCTTTAAGGGTTTAAAAAGGATTGCATTTTGCCGTGCAAAGCAATCTATTTTGAAGTAATATCCTCCGAGCAGTTGCTAATGCTAACTGGATGACGAATCAATCGTGTGCTCTAAATCTGAAAAATTTGTGTTGTGTTGTGTTGTGTTGCATTGTGGAGATCGAGTGAAATATCTACAAATTAAGAAGGCTAAGTATTAGTCCGGGCAAAGGGCATGTTTTGTCCTAACCCCTTTTTGTCTGATATAGTTTTTTCTTTGATTATTCATATCTGGCATGTATATAATGATAGCCAGGTGTGTATGGAGTTTTCACCGTTGGGCATTTTGAAGAGAAAAAAAATGGCCGCCAACATCAACTTAATATCACATCTTTGCAAGATACACACATGATGTAGTTTCATATGTTTCCAGACATGAGGAATAATTCGATTCCACCATAATTAATATGAAAAAATGTAAAGAAAAGAAAATGGCGGCCATAAGTATGCTACAAATGGTTCCCGACGATGCGAAAAAAGACTATATTTCATGTCCCGCGAACAAAAATACATAAGAACATGACAAAATAAATTTTCCATGAGTTATCATATGAGGAGAATTACATAAGATCATATGATTTGCTTGCTTCTGCTTACTTTAGAAAACCACATTTGTTAGCGTGCTTCCGTCATCGAATGACATCTTTGCTGACCATAGCAGGCCAACATGAAGTGTGTGGCCTGGTCCACTACTTCCGAAAAAGGTGGTCTGCCTGTGATTTCCAGTAAGTTGAGAGAACGTTGGCCATGTCTCAGAACTTCCAGAGCTGCAACCTTGCCAACGCCACGTATGACGCCACAGTATTACAACCTGTGAGACCGTGAGCAACTAGTAGATCTGGGACGATGGAGCTGTGCTCTTCTGCAGCTGCGTTGATATATAGGACAATTCGTCCTTGAATTGGCGAAACCATTAGAACTTTGCAGGATATACTGCCTTGGTAACAGAAATACAACAAGAAAACAAAGATGTCGGTGTCATCTACAAAGACCAGGACGGTACCATCCTCAACACGTGAAATTTGTTGCACAGTCAGAGTGTCTCCCTCCTCCTGCGTTGTAGCCAAATCTTGACGTTTGTTTACACAACCATTTGCGATTTCTACAGGAACGGGGTCTCTGCCAGTGACGACTAGTTTATGCTTTTGAAAGTCAGCCTTGTGCGAAACCAAATCCTCGACGATGAGAGCAATCAGTTGATCTCTGTTCGTGGTGACAGTTAGGACGCTTTGAGTGAATTACACGACATGACCATCTCAGTGATCTCACATTACGTATAACATAAACGTGGCGATATTTTTAGGTATCTCCGGTGATTACGTCACAATCGATCTTTGCCGGTGCTTTGCTGCTACGTGCGTGCCATCGAAGTCAAGACCTGTCCATTCTCTGACGTTTTTTTTTCTCTTTCTCCTGCCTCAAACGTTACCATGGGGCAAGGTTTTTGACATGTCAGTGGCTCTCGTTTCATGGTCATACCATTTCAATTTTCGTCTTCTCTTATAGCAGATAATTATGTATCGTCATGTTGCTTTATATTTTGACTTATTATACTGTGTACTTCCTCGTTTGCAACAGCTTTGCAATATGTTACGATAGCTTCTCGTCGTCATAGCTTACATTCTTGTCTGCTGTCATGGTCCATGTCTCGCAAGAATAAAAGGAAATGATGCGGCCAGAGACCGCAACACTGTTATTGTGATTGTAACCGTCAAGTTGTCTGTTCATAGTGGTTTATCTCTTTCTAAGGCGGCGGATGTTAGTGTAACTCTTGAAAGACTATCTACTGGTCATCCTATATCGAGTGTAACTACTTGAAAGAGATGACAGTTTCCACTCCGTTACCACTGACGGATATCCGTGTATCTATATACAATTTGAGCTGACTATAGTGGCACATGCTAAACATATTCCGATTAATTCCTCCCAGTGTACCATCTGCTACTTAGCCTACAACATATTTGCAAGAGACCTGCAGTCCATAGGAAACGGTAGTTTATGTCTGGACGGCATGAACACGTATGCACAGCTAGTGTGTGTGTGTGTGTGTGTGTGTGTGTGTGTGTGTGTGCGTGTGTGTATGCGTGCGTGTGGGTGTGCGTGCGTATCCGCGTGCGCGCGTGTGTGCGTATAGTTTATAATGTATCATATGACGTTACGATACTATGGACTCTGTTTGGATTTCCCAGTAGAATCACGCCTTCGCTAATTGAGTCAGAGCTGTTTTTGCGAAACCCGCTAGGTGGCGATACTGTTTTTATTCATCGACGGAAATATCTCTGAACACAGGGCTTCCATAGCGTAAACACGGAAAGTAGATAATGAGGCTGATGGAACACCACCATGAATCAAACATCATTATTGCAAATTGCCTTGATGCACTAGCATCAAAACAAAGTGGCTGATATGTTGTATTTGTCTAAGAGAATTGGTCTGGCATATTGAACGTTGCGCATTCTTGTATGGGTGAATATTCGACGGGCCATCATTTAATTCCTGCATACACGTTTAACTCAATGAATAAAATTGTGTAATGATCGTTTGTCTCGTCCAATCTGCGAAGTCGTTATCGTTGTTAATTTGTTACTCCTTGTAGTACACGGAATACCGGAAATGCTATGGTAAATTGCTACTACGCATTCATGTTATTACAGCTATGATTCGTTGGAACCTTACATATTGTATATTAGCTGACAAAACATCTTCCTCAGTTGATTAGCTAATCACGAATCCAATGTTGTGATGTCCAAATTAGGCAGTGGGTGTATATTTCGAATAATATCTGCAGTTGGCTTAATTACAAAAATGTTGTCTAAAGTACTGAACGTGCTTATTATATCTGGTAGTTTGCCTAAGATAATTGTGACGCCGACATCTAGATTTCAACCCACTGAATTTATCAGTCACATGGTCTTTAAAGGTGACATGAATAGGTTGAAATAAATCCTATAGTAAGTAGAATATATATAAAATAAGATTATCATGTAGTCAACAAAAAATTTAACAATTACTTTTCATAATATCACGCAAATAAGAATATTTCTTCACACACCGCCTCTGAAATTTTGCCTTCGGGAGTTTCCGTGAGTGTGACGTCATTTGTGTCATAGAAGCTGGCGGCTGATCGAAGTTGGCCATGTTATTCAGCGGTTGTCGCACTGTTGCCTTCGATTAATGACAACCAATCATTGTACATTGGATAATAGCTATGGAAATGCTTCGGCGAAGAGTTGCTTGTTTTCGATCGAATGCCAAAAACAAGAAATGAGGGGATTATAAATAGATAATTCGACTGAATTTAATGACTCTCTCATCGCCATCGGCATCGATTTCGCAATTTGAAAGTTGGACTCGCATCTGCTACGCCTTTGACGCTTTGTGAGTTTGTCAGTATGATCATGTTGACAGTAGATGTTTCGTGAAGGACACAGCAGTTTGTGAATTCGAAAGATTACAGGTACCAGTGACAGTACCCATCATCCTGACTATATATATATATATATGACTATAGTCAAGAGAACCACCAAACAGAGACGAAGTTTAACGTCCCCAGAACAACGAAGCGAGCTACGAAGGCGAAGCAACTTGGTTTTGTCTTGAGTCGAGGTAAGCTAAATCAAAGAAGAGTGACAAAACGTAGGCGTAGCTGCGATTTATTTATTATTGCAAATAAATCGCAGCTATTTGTTTATTGTATTTGTCAGTTATGCTTGATAGATATGTTATACGTTGTTAACAGTATACATAATTACTCAGAATATTTCAATACCAGCAATGAACTCTCGGTTTTTGGAGCGCACATCTGCTAATGGAAAGGGACCGTTCGTTATCTGGAGTTGAGCACTTCGCCTTCGCTTCAAAGAATGTTGTTCAACTCCTCGGCTCGACTGTTGTTAATTACTGGCTTGGCAGTTCGCGAACATATCTTTCTAGCGTGTATACAATATAACTTTTGGCCATGTTGTTGGATATTTATATGTTCTATAAACTGGACTGTTACTTCTTGTTTTGTTTGATATTTGGAGTGTGGGTATATTATAAATGTGTAGAACTTTGCGTATCATCGCGTCAAATGGCAATGTTTAATTCCGTGACACCTTTGTATTGTGTCGTTTCTTCTTCCTTCTGACTCCTTCGGTAAATGTCTATGTTGAACTGGCAGCTACCATTCTTAATAAACCTCGTTGGCATGTCATCATTCAGTGTAAAAGTCTTACGGAAATATATGTTTTGACTATATGCACTACATCATAATAAATAAGAAGGTGCAACTCAAATGTACACTAAATAGTTACTTTCTGTGCTGCAATTAAACTATCAAATAATATTAAGATAAATTTATTTTAATTATGTATTTCTTGACTGCAACATGGTACGGTAAAGAGGACCTATTTCAATCCAACAATAATTATTATGTAGTATACCTCTGTTTATCACAGATTTTAGTAATACCAACAAATACATAAGGTTATCTCTTTCTATTATACTGATGTACTTTTGTTTTGTATTTCAGTATTGTTATTGCTGATAAATCAAGGAATGAGGAAACACTATCGTCTTCAACTCTTCCATATGACCAGGGATGAGAAATTTCCGGTTTTTGCCGGAATTCGGGTTTTTATACTGCTCCAAAGATCACTTTTGTGAATCGTGTAAATCCGGGGAGAAAAAAATGAATTTTGGGTGTAGGGCATATACAATCCTGGACAATTCACTGACGATCTATCTGCGGATTGAGTTAACCATCTATCCACCGTGTGTCGCCACGTGTTAATGACGCTGCCTGGCGATTAGAGACAGAACCGACCCAACCGAACCCGTGAATCTGCGAAGTAAAAGTCTTAGTTCTGTCGGCTTTTCGCTTCAGCGCTTTCGAAGTGCGCGCACAAAAGCAGTGGACCAATAGGAAACGACGGTGTATTTTGTGGAGATGTCGATCATTTTCGAACACAATTGGTAATCGACGATTTGTTGTACGGCAAGACAAATGTTGCGTGAAGGACATTGACAAAAGTGTCAAGAATAAGTGGAATTGGACGTAACTGGAGAGATCGGCTGGAGACACTATGTTGGATATATTTATCAGTAAATTATCAGCACCAGGGAAAGCCTACTGTTTGTGGTGCGAGGCCGATGTCAACTATGCGGATTGGATCCTGCAGGCTACAGTCAGAGGGGAACCGAAGGCATTGAAGTACACACGCTGGAACTGCCAACGCTGGTCACCAATGTTCTATTAGAACCTGAACAGAGGGTGTATCACAAGGAAGTTCGCCGATTCCATGTAGACAACACACTTCCACAAGCACCCACACAAGTTCCAGATTGGACTCGTGGTGGGCTACAATATTCTCTACTGGCAAGTTCCTAGCCTTGTCAAAGCTGGTGGCTGCAATGTTGAGCTGCTTTCATGGTCCTCAAGTGGAAGGGTGTTTTAGTCACATGTCTAGCATCATGAATACTGCCACTGCCAGAAAGAATGTTAGTACATTCAACACTATCCAGACAGTGAAATACTCACTCATGGCAAGCAACAAGACTGTTATACAAGACTTCCACAAACAGGACTGGTCGCCTCGTTCACAACACGAGGTGTGCATATAAAAAGTACTCCATCCTTCTTGCCGAGGAAGGAAAGATGGAGGAGAAGAAAACTGAGCTGAACAAAAACGAAGGCAGCCACCAAGTACAAAGCTAACGAAGCAGTTGAGCTGGCAACGAAGAAAGCTAGAATGGCCCATCAACGGGCTGTTTTGACAAAGCTGGCCAAGGAGAAAGCTGCCCGTCAGCCAACTCTTGTTAAGCCCAGAAAATATCATTAACAAATGAGTTAGTACTGTGACAACGTGTGCTTTTTTGCTATTGGAAATGTTAAAATTGTCTATTTAATATTGCTCAAAATACACCATATGTCGTCTACAATTAAAAAACATCTCTGAGGAGTCCCCCCTCCTCCCGATTAGATGAGACAGTCCTCTCGGGCTGAAATGTGGGCCACAGCTAAATTTCCGGTTTTTTCTCTGAATGTCACTCTCATCCCTGAATGTGAACCCTTTCACATTCTCCATTGTGCATAGAACACTGTGCAACAGATAGTGCCGAATAGGAATTGGGATACTTGCTGTGAGAGAGCAGTTGAGCATTCATGATTACGTAATAACAAGAAAAAATTAATCTAAAATGACAACATGCCTAATGATATTGCATGCTTTGTTGGACTGCAATAATACAAAAATTCAGTTTTGTTTCTCAATACTGTAGCTTAAGCTCATTCGTTAAAAACGTATCACATTTACTAAACATTATACACTACTACTGACAATCATGAATATATATACTATAACTATTCTCCTGTGATTATATATACCATGCATCTAATTTTGAAAGAAACACGTTTACAATAAAAATCAACTGTTAAATAAAGGTAGCAAGTGATGTTAGTATTTTTATAATTAGCTTTCTGTTGATGCACAATATTCACCTTTGTGTTTAAAAAAATGTTTTGTTTAACTAGGAGAATTACTATAGTGCAAAATACTTTGTAAGTATATATTATATTGTAAAAAGCTGTTGTGTTTACACAATTCTATGAATAATATTGTAGTAAGTCAACAAATATTAGAAATTACCTCTAATTATGTTCCATCATACATGATGTATAGCTGGTACGCAAAATCGTGGTGGTTTTTTTTATAGAAATGCTCTTGAACAATTAAACCTACTGACATCATTAAAATGTGACATGTAAACAACCTAGCACATTTACGAACCATTTTGATAGATATAGCCATTGATGAGCAAAATGGTGTGACTAATTACACTGAGATTGGATATTTCACAAGTGTACCACAGATTATGAACATACACAAATAACAGTCGGACAAAAGCAATGCCTGCTCCCGAAGCTGTCAGCGGCGAAACGTCGACTCGAGCGAGTCGGTCCCGCTTGTCAATACACTTTGCATTGAGGCTGTTGTGATGAATTTAGGTTCCTGTTACCGAACATGGGGTCGCCTTATCATCTCTGGATGACATCATCGCAGCAGCCCAACAAAATTATTAAAATAAATGAGAAACTTTCATTTTTCATATCCAATATGTTTAATTTACCTGGTAGAGGCTTCCGCCAACCTATTACGTCGACTTCCTCAGTACCGATGACGCTGAATGACGTCATCGTACACGTGAGGCAGTTCATAATTGCCCTCGTCTCTGTTGATGGGTGTTTTGGTTTTCCTGATCCAGATGGCTTCCTTGATATGCCGAATTCTTCTGTTGGGTTCCTTGTCTACAATGTTCACTCCCTCCCAGTCTATGATGTGGTTTTCAGTTGTCGTATGGTCTGTAAGGGCGGATTTATTGATGATAGACATCAATTTTTTGTTCCGCTCCTTGTGTATTTCTCGATACTGATGAAGTCGACGTGATACGTTGACGAAAGCCTCTACCAGGTAAATTAAACATCTTGGATATAACAAATGAAAGTTTCTAATTTGAAAACAAACTATCCTGAAGAATGTTCAGTAATAATAACATCATTAAAATGTTTTCAAAAATCGAGCCGCCTTGTCGGAAGTAACTGAAACCTCTGAATCACTCAATTACATCGACAGCGTCAGTGAAATCACTGAATCAGTTAATGGCTGGCTTGCACAATTCTGTCAGTTGCGCGTATCATATTAATAATATGACACTATGATACAGTTATACGCATATACGTTGTATTTGACGTTGAAAATAATCCGTGTGATTCTGTGTTATGTCATACATGTATTGATTGTTTCCAATAAAACTCGACGTTCGGTCCGTGCATCTGAAATTGTCTTTTGTTACCGGCAACAACGACAGTCTCAAAATGTTCTTTTACATCGTTGACATCATCGTACATGTCATAAACTTTCCTGAGTGACATCTATTGCCAATGGTTCATCGCTGCACGCGGCAACAGTCTTACAAGTCTTTACATTTGCGACACAACTCTCCAAATCCGAATCACAAGAATCTTACGCCGTGTCTTCCATGTTTCCAGTGGTGAGACAGATTTGGGCTACGGCACATATTACTTCACAGTACTTTTCCAAGCGGCAGTCAGGCACACGATTTCATTCGGGATTTCATTCGGAAATCAGTCGATATTGAAAGTTTATGTTCATGTTACCTTTTAGCAAGGAAGGTCGACAATATAAAAATAGAAACTCGAGCATATTTGCATCGCGCATATAAATGATGCATCCTTGAGAATTACTTGAATTGATTATACATGTAGAACTAAATACGTTAAGTATTTGTTTTAGTTGTTTTATTTTTACCAAAACTGCATTCATAAAGTTAAGCAATCAGGGCAGGATGTCTTAATGAATACTATATAGGTTTGCTTTTTCGCAAAATTTATTTGAAATGACAATAGCAAAAAATGTAATTCAGGAGACACCTCTAAGTAAAGATTACTGCTTAAACTAAAGGCCTATGGCATAGGAAATGGTTTAATTAACTGGATAGAAAATGGCTGATTGACAGAAGACAACGGGTAGTAGTTTATAGGGAGGCTTCAAATTGGAAATCAGTTTTGAGTGGGGTACCACATAATCAGTACTGGGACCTATATTATTCTTAATATCTATCAACGATTTGAACGATGATATAACAAGACAAGCAAGGTGTTGAAACTTGCGGATGATACAAACGTGTTTAGAAACATGAAACGTGATTTGGGCAGACAGCATTTACAAGATAATCTTGACAAGTTGATCAAATGGTCTGAAAAGTGGCAAATGTTGTCCAATTTAGGGAAACGTAAATGCCTCCACACAGGACATGGGAACGAAGATGTACAACATACAATGGGGGGGGGGTACTGTACTAGGTACAACTGTAAAAGAAAGGGACTTACGGTTAACCAGTGATGCTGATATGAAGGTTTCAGAGCAGTGCGGAATTGCAGCTTCAGGGGGAAACCAAATCCTTGGATTAATTAGACAAAATGTAACGGAATCAGAACTAATAATACTGTTGTACAAAACAATATTTAGGCCTCATTTAGAATATTGTAGAGGCCATATCGCAAGAAGGACTTAGATAAGCAAAACAAATACAGAGGAGAGCGATTAAACTGATACAAAAACTGAGGGATCTTAGTTACGAAATACGCTTAACGGAATGTGGTTTAACAACACTAAAGACTTAGAGATTGAGAGGAGTTCAGATAGAAGTGTTTAAAATATTCAATGGTTATGAAAATATTGATAGAAATATTTGTTCTTAGTTAAGAAAGATAGAAGGACTTGAGGACATGAAGCTACATTAGTAAAGGAGCAGTGTAGATTATATATAAGAACGTTCTCATTTTCACAAAGGACTGCAAATGAATAAAACAGATTATTTGCTGATTGTGTGGGTGCTAGTAGTGTAAATATGTTTAAAAATAAATACGACACATACTTCAGAAGGGCGGGATACACGTAGATAAAAAGGGTTGGACTCTCGATAAGCCAAAAGGCTTCCTTGTCCACCTGCCATCTAGAGTTAATTCTCTGGGTGACAATCTTATTAAAAAATAGTAAACGATAGTGCACGATTGGATAGACTAAGGGTCCACTTTTGATTAATAACAAAAATCGTAGTTTTTAAGTGAACTTTTCAGTTTAATTACCCAGAATTATCCTCTGTAGTCAGGATTGGTAATAGTTTATCAAAAAGTTAGTATAATCAGTTACACGCTGCTGTTTTCATTGTGGGAACCATTCCGGTCGCATACATCACCAGTGAGAAATACCAGCGTGCAGTTAAACCCGCTATTGTTGATGTTTACTACATGGATGATTCGTAAACAATGTGAGTGTTTCGTGTACGAAACATTCAAATTGAGAACAATGTTCTGGTTTGTTAAACGCAATTTGGCGGACAGTAAACCACCAAAGTACTTATTCTAGCGCTAATGGCTATACGTTAATACCTAGTAATATCCGAGCCACCGACAAGGTTAACTGGCGAATTCCACTATGAGATATTGTAAATTATTGTTATTATGTTCAGGAGGGAGTCGGAGGCGATATTCGAGGTGGCAACATCGCTCGGACTGACCGGTGCTGGCTTCGTCTGGATACTCAGCAAGACGGCCATCAGGAGCAAACGACCGCCCAGGGAGTATCCCGTTGGAATTCTGGGTAATATTTCATCATTATTCCTTACTCCCTATATCTGTTTTTACGTTATACCATACTGACAAAAACGGACATTCCACATTTAATGACAGATATAATATTGTCGTCACTTTCACCTAATACATAAATATATATATCAAGGGAGATAGTGAAAATAAGCACATTGTTACTGCTTATAATTCCTTGTTTAAGTAATCCATTATTACATAGTGTATCTTGCCATGGAGAAAAACTGGTTGAACAAGTGCGACGTGGCAAGACTGCTCTGCCGCGCCATTGTAGCAATTTATTTCCTCCGCGATATGTGATGACATACAAGCTACCTCCAGTTACGTGATGCCTAAAGTAATTTGTGACTTTGTGAACTTATGCATGTACCGCTTCGTAATAAAGCGAGCAATGAAGAAGATCATAAATTCATAATATGCTACGCTGGCCTGTTAAAATGAAGCTGCAGCATCGGACTGAAAGGACGGAGTCATTGGGGAGGAACAAGTTTAGGAGATATAGCAACAGCGGTGGGGAGTATTAGTGGTGGACGGAGGTATGAACGAAGAAAGGGTTGTAGGAAGGGGTGATATACGGATGGAAGGAAAGGAAGAAGAAACACACAAGAAGGCGATCAACTGCATGATCGTTGGAAGCGTAACCCCAATCATATATCTATAGCTAACCATAAATAATTTCTATCTCCAACCATAACTGACTCCAACCCTAACTATCCATGATAATAACGTTATCCAATCGATAATGCGATTGACGCTAACGATTTATTCCCGTCGTCTGATTGGTTCCAACGATTACGAACTCGACCTTACTGTAACAGAATACTAAATCACAATGACTAATGCGATAATATGTAATATTTATTAGAACTATGTCCCACTAATCGCGCTTCCCCTGATGTTATGGAAATGAACCACAGCTATGAGAACAAATTATCGCAGTATCACATTTTTTGTATCCACATCTATAGCAATCAACTATGAGACGGAGAAGCAGGTGCCGATCAGTAACGGCCTGGGCGTGTGGGCCCAAGCCATGCAGAACCTCGACAAGAGAGGCGACCTCCAACTTCGTAACATCTCCCTCACGCCGGAACTCAGCTGCGACTCGCAAGCCAACATCCCCTGGAAGCACGGACCGACGGTGTTCGAGTTAGTAACATACGCAAGCACACGCACACGCACACGCACACGCACACGCACACGCACACGCACACGCACACGCACACGCACACGCACACGCACACGCACACGCACACGCATAGGTCTTCGTACGCATACATAATGCGAACAGGCAAACGCACGCGCATATGCATACATACGCGCGAACGCTCAAGTCACACGCACAGCACACACACACGCGCGCGCGCGCGCGCGCGCGCACAAATCAATATTGTCACAACACACAGTTTACCTTTTATACTGTTGAAATAAAAATGATGGCGCACCAAACAAGTATGTATGTGGTTGTAGATTTATGAAAAACGTCAGTCGTCCTATGACATTTGCTGATGACGACAGTGCCACTAACACGGAGCTCAACATCAGTAATCTGAACGCGCAGAGAAAGTGGGTTGTGGTATGTGAAAACTGCAGATTTCACTTAATATTTAGCCGCTTGATACTGATTTAATGAAATGCCCTTTTTGCATAGACAGATACTGGTGTATTGTATTGCCCGTTTCACTGGAAATTAATTCACGAGTAAGGACCTGTTCGATCGAGCACCAACTCAATTTTTATGGGAAACTTTCAGCCACGCTGCAATTTCTGTAAGAAGAATATTCGTACACAAATGTCCACCACTGTCTATAAGCAAGTACTTATTCATACTGCTGCATGAACTGGAATAACTTAGAGTGAACGAACTTACCCAATGTTCGAAACTGCAGCAAGCGGATTCGAATCTGAAATCTCTCGATTGAGAGTCCGGCGCTTTAAACACTACGCCACTGCACCTATTAGTTAAAACAACTTCAATGAATCTACGGAAAATAATTAATATAAACATCGAACAATGAAGCAAATGTATACTATCTCATTTCACAAAAAACTTCCCAATACAACAATTATATTGTATACACCGGAACTATAATTCGGTTTGTTATGTAGGCCTTTGGCCCTATAGGCTACCTTCCATTATTTAGAATAAAATACCAGTGATAAATGTATGTCATAAAACATATTTTCATGCATGTTTTAATAAATAAATGGTACTTTTTAAATGTAAAAGCACGCAATGTGCTTGAGTGTTTGGTTATACAGTGCAGTGCTGTACAACCACGTGCGGCATTACGTGTATACTTACAGATTGGCAAGTGGCAATCGAATAACGACGAGATCGCAATGGACGACATAGCGTGGCCAGGCGGAATGCCCACGCCACCCAAGGGACGGCCCGATAGGTATCACTTGAAGGTCGTCACCATAGAGGAGAAGCCGTACGTCACGTACGCCGACCCAGACCCCAAGACGGGCACGTGTCCCGGCCAAGCAACTCCCTGTCGTATCGCCAAACTAAACGAGACCATGAGGTAACTGCGCTGACTGCATGTCCAGTAACGCAGCAACGTGAAAACAATCGTAGCGGTTGCCCACGTTTCTGAGAGTTGAGTCTCTGTGTAAAAATGTGCTGCATATTTTCGTAAACAGTAAATGTGTGTTAAAAGTGATTGCTTAAAGCGAAAGTGTCGGTTCCGATAAGGGAATTATCTTCGGTAGACACGGATGATAATAAGCCTTACAATTAACAGGACCGTCGCCGCGTCACTTTTACTGCGGCCCACTTGCGGTCGTTATTGTGAGAGCCAAGCGCTCTTGCCCACCATCAATGAGCAACTCGTAGAATTTGCGGTTATCCCAGCCTGGCTCCGCTCTAACTGATGTTATCCCAGCCTGACTCTGCTCTAACTGATGTTATCCCCGCCTGGCTCTGCTGTAACTGATGTTATCTCCGCCTGACTCTGCTGTAACTGATGTTATCCCCGCCTGACTCTGCTGTAACTGATGTTATCCCCGCCTGGCTCTGCTGTAACTGAGGTTTATTAATAAAATGATCCGCCGTTGTAGAAACACTGCATTTGTAAAACAAAAACACCACGGGGCTGCCTGGTGTAATTTGGCGTAAAGTATACTTACACAAAATGTATTCTCGTATTAATTATTAAATTAATAATAAATGACGAACAACTATGTTGTGTTAAGATAAGTCTTTCATATTAAACATTAATAAAATTTATATGGAATGGTGTACATGTGAATACGAACATCTCCTGTTGTTGAAGTGTTGCCAATGCTACGAGAGACCCGACACTATACAAGTGCTGCTCCGGTCTTTGCATCGACCTGCTGCGATTGCTTAGTGACAAGATCGGCTTCGATTATGAACTCTTCGAAGTGGAGGACGAAAAGTGGGGAGCATATGACAAGGTTAGGTTCTGCCAGATCGTTTGGCTGCCATCCTGGTGGAGCGCATCAGTGCAAATCCGCAGAAGTATTTCTAATGTGTGCGATTTGGTCGAAGATTCGACGTTAAATTTATATTTGTAAAAAATAAAACAATGGTATATAAAATTAGTTTGTAGAGTGGGAAGTCTTCGTATTTTTTTATTGAGGCACCATCACGCGGATTGCACACAATTTCAAATATGGCGCTGGTTTAAGCGACGCAAAATAACTATTCAGTACGTCTAGTTCTACATAGTACGGCACAACAAATACATTAACCTTTGTAGTGTCATGGATTATGCAGTCTGCTTGGTTCCTTTCCAAAACATGCATTTATATCATCTAAAATGGCCTAATGTTACCGGTTTCGTTAGTTGGTTGGTGTGATTGTTTAAATGATACAAGTAAGATCAGATAAGGTCTCACGACTGCGTTGTGTGTGTGTGTGCATGCGTGCGTGCGTGCGTGCGTGCGTGCGTGCGTGCGTGCGTGCGTGCGTGGATATGCATTTAGAATGATTGCGTAAGTTCGCAGTCTCCAAAAATGTAAAGCATTGTGTATGGGTGAGTGTTGATTTAGCCATCGAACATAGGTGGAAAACATTGCCACAGTGGCGCCACCTAATACATGGAGTACCTACTAATGCACGTTGAGGGTGTTGTGGACTCCACGACCGGGCAGCGCGGTCGGTAATGTATTGGCAACCGTGTCACGTCGGTTCGATCCGGCGACTGTTGGCAGCGGTTTTGGAAGTCACTGTAGATCGCTCAGAAATAATTGTGGGGTGGGGGTGGGGGTTGGACCAATACGAGACGTTACGTTGTTTTTGACTTTGCGAAGGACACGTCGTAGTGCATTACCAACAGCGTGCGGACATTTCCCAGACACTGGGGGGAGGGGTTGTAGAGACATCAACTGCAATGGTTATGCATATAATCATTGGCGTGGTAAACAAAACACATCATGCTATCTGCGACATGTATGTTGCTGGTATAGCTGTATTGCACAAACCCTACTTGTAGCGCCACCTATTGGCTGTTGCAGAAGACAGGAGAGTGGAACGGCCTGGTGCGGTCTCTAATGGATGGCAAGGCGGACATCAGCATGACGTCATTGAAGATCACACCCAAGCGAAGTGAGATGATCGATTTCTCGGTCCCGTTCCTAGAAACCGGCATTACTATCATTGTTGCAGTACGCGACGGTGTAATATCACCTACAGCTTTTCTCGGTAAGTGAAAACAGATTCTCAAAAGCATTGACGCAATTAAGCCATGGTTTGGAATAAGTTGTATCAACAACATTGATTTTTCGATCGGGTATTGACCGCGAGGTCATTTACGTCTATTCACCATGATCGTTACATTAGGCAACTTGCGAACGTGTTAATTTTATAGATTTAACAAGACGCAAATGATTATAGAAAGAGTCGTGTGGACATCGGCACCTCAGAGGAGATACACTTTTAATGCCTCCAAGTTGGCTTATTAATATATAGACGTGATGATGCGTTGCTTGTTGCAGAGCCGTATGACTATCCGTCGTGGTGCCTTATCCTCGTCTTCAGTGTTCACGCATCCGGCGCTGCCATCTTCATCTTCGAGTGGCTCTCTCCAAATGGTCTCGACCGCGGAAACAGACCTGTTAGAGGTAACGACAGGAAGTAATTTGTGCTATCCAGGTCCGATAGCCGTTCAGCGAATAGCCAATGTTGCAGTGTAATTTTGTACGTAGTCGTTGCGAGAAAATCACTTATGCAGAGGAACTTTTTTCTGTCGTCGTTATTAAATTACCCCACTCTCCTATTTATTACGCGTGCAAGATATGATGCAGAGTTCGATTAATTCTGGTGACTTCAGCAGTAAAGCACGGCAAACGCGTAGGCCTAATGACCCGACGAAAGCCGTTGAGTAAGTTGGGTTATGTCAGGCTGTTATGTGCTTGCGTCTTAGGCCAATTCACATGAATAAAAATGATCGCAGTTTATAAACTCTAGGCAATATTCCAGAAGTAAGGATCGATGGAGATATGCCGGTATCTCAATTGAACGTACTTGCTGTGTAGTCTACTATAGTTGTACAGACCTGGTACTAAAATCATGCGGTACTGGATGAGATAAACGACGAAAACTTCCCATGCAATATTCACATGTTGAAGTGTCGTAACATCTTCGTGGGCAGTAGGTTGATAGAGGGAATGATGCCAGTAGTCAAGACGATGGCTGAGAATACCAGTTGCAATAATTTTGGCCACATACACGTACTAACTAATAAGGCGAAGATTGCACATGCAAAGAGAAAACACTAACGACATGTTTGACAAACATGTTGTCTAGAATAGACATAACTGTTACAGACAACTCCTAATTTGCGTGCCAAGACTGCAGGTGTGACAGCATGGCAGGGTAAAGTTAGTTACTCAGACTGCCCTTGTATCACTAATAAATGTGTTTAATCTGTTCAAATAAGCTTTAATTTGTGTATTTGTTGTGCTTGTAATACTGTCCACATTTAAATTAGAGTGCGGTTAATATAGAGGATGGACAGTACAATGTTCATTGTGATAAAAGTGGTGATCTGTGAGTTGACGTGGAATATCTGGACTTTACGGAGAGTGGTAGCGAAATAAGTAGAAATAACTGGGATACTGAGGCATTTATCAATACCTATTATCTACCAGTAAACTACGCCAATCTGCGCAACCATTTCAACACCAGGTATTAGGTAATTATTGGTACTCGTATGCTACTGTTTGCAGCTACTGTCGGATAAAACGTTGAAACATAATGCTATTGAACTGTCAAAGTGTCCTCAAACCCATCACAATGCATGATTGTCTTTAGGAACATGTTATGTAAATATTGAATATGTCAACTTTGGATGTTAGCTAACATCAATATGTTCACTGGTTGCATTCACAGATGCCCTTTCATGAAAGACCAACATGACGTAATCGTCCAATATAACGTTCACCTATCAACATGTCATTTGACTTGAATCGTGTGTGTTTCGTTGAATACGTGTGTATTTATCTTCACAGAGCATCGTTTCTCGCTGTTCCGATCGTTCTGGCTCATCTGGGCGATGTTGTTCGGAGCCGCCGTCAACGTCGATAATCCACGGGGCGTGTCGAGCCGCTTCCTCGGCAACATCTGGGCCTTATTCGCTGTCGTCTTCACGGCCAGCTACACGGCCAACCTGGCCGCCTTCATGATCACAAAGGAAGACTACGACCGACTGACTGGCATCCAAGACTGGAGGGTGGGTCATGCCAACAGAAACACACGCGGTCCATCACACACACGTACGGACACGCCCACACGTACAGACACGCCCATACGCACCCACACACGCACACATTCGCAGACACGTAAATAATAAATAAGCTGTGTTTGATCTATGTACAGTTGCAGAGATTGAATATTACACTTTCATTGATATTACACAAGTTTATAGAACAGTGTGTATATATATATATATATATATATATATATATATATATACAACAAAATAGTAGAATAGTTGCATAATGAATACAAAAAGTTGACAAGAGCCAGGGGAAGTTCGAAAACGGACAACACACTGATAGTGTAACACGATCGATCACTATTATTTACAACAGAAATGTGGACGATTTAAAAAAGAGCCAGTGCCATTTCAAAATCACTGGCACATTATTCATATACCTCGAACCCGAAAGTAAATTAATGTTCTGTCTCCATAAAACAGGCTGCAGTATGATTGTGATCTGACCCATGCATATGCGTTGTTAATAGTTGATGAACCCGACGGCCCACCGACCGCCGTTCAAGTTTGCGACGGTGCCGCACGGAAGTACCGAAACGACGATGATGAACAACTATCCGAAGATGCACCGCTACATGAGTCCCTACAATAAGTCGGAGGTGGCTTACGGCGTCAATGCAGTCAAAGACGGGTTAGTGTGTCCGCAGCCACCGCACCACGGTCATCATGGTCTGTAAATAACTTGTGTAACTCGGATATGCATCATACATTTCAACAGCAAAGATTGCAACTCAAAAAGAAGATCGTAATGATTATGTCGCCACCTTGCTACATGTGTGTGTGTGTGTGTGTGTGTGTGTGTGTGTGTGTGTGTGTGTGTGTGTGTGTGTGTGTGTGTGTGTGTGTGTGTGTGTGTGTGTGTGTGTGTGTGTGTGTGTGCGTGCGTGTGTTTGTGTGTGTGTGCGTGTGCGCGTGCGTGCGCGTTTGTATATATGTGTCAGTGCACTTGTGCTATTTCATTTATCGCTAGATGCAAAGAACTTTCTTTATTTAATTTGTTCTCGTAATTTTGTGTGTGTGTGTGTGTGTGTGTGTGTGTGTGTGTGTGTGTGTGTGTGTGTGTGTGTGTGTGTGTGTGTGTGTGTGTGTGTGTGTGTGTGTGTGTGTGTGTGTGTGTGTGTGTGTGTGTGTGTGTGTCTGTGTTTGTGTGTGCGTGTGTTTGTGTGTGTGTCTCTCTCTCTCTATGTGTGTGTGTGTTTGTGCGTGTGTGTTTGTATGTGTGTGGGGGGTGTATGTATGTATGTGTGTGTGTGTGTGTGTGTGTGTGTGTGTGTGTGTGTGTGTGTGTGTGTGTGTGTGTGTGTGTGTGTGTGTGTGTGTGTGTGTGTGTGTGTGTGTGTGTGTGTGTGTGTGTGTGTGTGTGTGTGTGTGTGTGTGTGTGTGTGTGTGTGTGTGTGTGTGTGTGTGTGTGTGTCAGTGTGTGCGAACGCGCTTGCGTGTTGTGAATACAAAGCCGAATTAAAACAGCACTCGCTGATTGCAGTGAGATCAACGCGTTCATCTACGATGCGACGGTGCTGGAGTATCTGGCAGCCCACGACGACAAGTGTAAACTGCGGACTGTCGGCAATTGGTACGCCATGACGGGGTACGGGGTCGGCTTCCCGAAGGGCTCGAAGTGGATCGAGCAGTTCAACAAGTACATGCTCCAGTTCCAACACGACGGTGGGTGTACGAATGTCTTATCCGAACGCCTCAAACTTCTCAGTCATCGCTGCTACAATCCTTCAATAACCAATATGATACAATGCATATTGCACGATACAACAATCAACTGAACATAGGCATAAGCTCGAAACACTTTGAAATATAGGTAAATACCTCGGCACGATGCGCGCCATTCCAATACAAGTATGCACCCAACGCACTCACAACCTATGTAAGTGCATCCTCATTTGTCATAAATGACTGAGGATCTTGTGTAGTCCGTCGTCATAGCGATCCCAATGAAGACGAGGTCAATCAACTACTCAGACTTCCGTACTAAAAGTTTGATGAGACGTGCAACAAAGGCACTTCTAGAAGACCTCAGAGGGCAGACTGAACCAGCACTATGAGTTTAGCAAGGTGTTTTCAGCGTGGTTCTAACTTCTACTGGTGTGTTTGCAGGAGAAATGGAGCGGCTGCAGAAGTTCTGGCTGGCGGGCGCGTGCAAGAAGAAATATGGAGGCGAGTCGACCATGCCTCTCGGCATCCCCAACTTCACCAGCGCCTACATCCTTCTGGCGGCCGGCATGCTTCTCGGGGCCCTGCTTCTACTTCTCGAGCACACCTACTTCAAGTTCTTCAGAGACAGCCTCAGAAAGATCGACCGCTGTGGCTGTTGTGGCCTCGTTAGTCTGGCAAGTGCCAACAGCATCGAAGCTGATATTTACCGCACTTCTTTCTTTTAGCTTTTGACATTTCTGCGCATTGTCTGCATGACCTTTTCTGCTTCTACTTCGACGAACAGACAACATCTTCAGACAGTGTCAGCTTTGAGAACAGTCGCTCGAGTCTCTTTGCAGATTACATGTGAATCAGGGAGATGTATGCAATTATCTCTAGAAAGATCGGATCCCGGTAATCCTATGTGAGAATATTTGATTGTAGAACGACTCATTACATTGCATTTTATTAAGGTCCACTACAGTGAACGTAGGTCTTCACACTGGAGTGTACGTTAATACCAAGACGTGGCAGAGATGACATATATTTTGAATTCCTGTGCTGTTAAAACCGTCTTTATATTTAAAAAAAAGAGTTACTCGAAACAAGATTACCTTTATAACAGCCCGCGACGCAACGTAGGATGATCTCAAAACCGCGATCTCGACACGTATCATTAATCACAGACCTGCGCATCCGTTTGCGCTACATACAATTCTGAATTGTGTTGATTAGTGGATATTGTTGAACAGTTTTCGTCATTATATACCAGAGACACATATCTATATACAAATACTCTAAATTTGGGAAGTTTGTAAATGTATTTACCCCGAATCACCGAGGTTCATTCACCCATTTCTAAGTTCATTTGCTTCTTTGGAAGACCATCGGCCTGTATGATCTACCAAATGGTGATATATTTCATAAAACACAACGATAATAATTTAGAGTTATTTACTTACACGTTTTTGTTATGCGTGGCTTTACTGGAGGGTCTTTATCCTATAGGAAATTAATCGGTGATCAATTTATCAGATGGCGCCAATGTACACGAGTGACTTGTTGTTCTGTGGGTGGGTGTTAGGAAGCTAGCATGATTGTATGTGTACCAGTAGCCAACGACCTTACTAACTACGGTCGGAAAACAAACAGTGTCTTTGGGGAGTACGTCAAAGAATAGCGTCAAAATGAAACCCATCCTGTGAAACTAATGTCACGCAGCGCCGTGTATCGATGGTTTGAGATCATCCGTAAGTGTTCAAACGTAGAACCATTTCTACAACCCTTTGGTGTATGTGTTTGCAGAGCATGGGGCAATCGTTGACTTTCGAGCGATCTGTGATGCAAGCAATTGAGCTACAGCGAAACTTCAAATGTAAGAATCCGATATGTGAAACGCAGACCTGGAAAATAAAGCACAAACTTGACCTGGCGTTGTTACGAATCGACAGGTTGCAGAAACAGGTGGCAGGGTAAGTCGAAAGTCTGATTCGTGATGAGTTTGCAATATATTTAATAAGCAAGCTATCCATCTCCCTGTTCTCTGCAATGACTTTCAATTCTAGGCGGTTCGCACCTGCTCTACCAAGCTCTCGTGTCACGCTGTCGTCCTATCTCAGCTTTGGTCTTCCTCATCTTCGTCTGCGTTCCTCTTCTGCTTCCCATGCTAGTTGTGTCAGTATGTTCTCGATCTTTGTTAGCACGTGTCCTGCCCATTTCAGTGTGCTATCAAGAGTTTTCACTTTTAGTTGTTCTATATGCCACTCTCATTTCTCAATTCCGTCATCTTCCTTCTAAAGTCTTGGGTTACTTTGCATGTCATTCGGGCCCAGTTTTCTGCTACCTGTAGTTTCTCCTCCTATCTCTCTGTCAGTGCCAGTGTTCCCAACATATAAACACAGGCTTCCAACATTTTCCTTTTTTGGTTATTTCTTCAGTTAATTCTTCTATTAATTTAATGTGTCTTTCCTACCCTATGAACCTTCCGTGCCATCAAACTTTTAAGTTATATGTCGTAAAATACACCGTTAAGCGTTATTATTAAAAGGAAATCCCAAATAAAAGTGTGTGTACATTTCGTAAGGTTAATAACAAGTTTATTTTAGTTTAATGTATAACAATAAGTTCTTACTATACCTTGCCGGTTTCTTAGAGGAATCGCCTTAGTTGCATTACATTTGTATTTTCCATCTGTGTCTGTATTAGGCCTACATTTTATTGTAAAAGTAGGTTCTTATATAGCGCATTATCCAGTCCTCAGAACAGCTCAAAGTGCTTTACATTTTACTCCCTGGCAGACCTGTTCAATCAAATACCATCTGAACATATCTGGGAAGCATCCACTCACGCTAAAATTAATGCGTGAAGACTTTTCGTACACAAATATCCACCACTACCTACAGCCAGGTACTCATTCAAACAACTGAGTGAACTGGAGCAACGTAGAGAATGAACTTGCCCAAGGTTCAACATGGCAGCACAGTATTCGAACCGGGGTTCTCTTGGTCGGGAATCCGAAGCTCTAGCCATTGAATCACTGCGCTCGATTATCTTAGCAACTAAAATACACTTAACATTATACTATTATATAGCTGTTCCGACGTCTGACAATTCCTGTGTTGTTGTAGGACGGGACTGGCACTGGAAGCCGCGCCTCCCGCTCATTCGAAGGAAGTAGCAGCGATCGGCTGGCGATCAGGCCTCGAGTCTCCGGTGGTTCGTAACGACGAGCGTCCAGCGCCGGGTCGGCCATCTGCGCCCAACAGCCACCAGTGCGTAGTTGACACGATACATCCGTCATCGTACAGTGCCAACTCATCATCAGAACCGTTGCACCCGGCGCAGAGCCAGTTTAGCCACTCGCCGCTGTCCGGGTCGCCGGCGACCACGTCTCGCGACTCCCGGTCCTCATCTCCGGACGACGCGGGCAGACGGACGACGGGTGTGAGGGTGGAGCGCTGGCCGAAGCGGCGGAAAGGCCACTTGTACACGCGTGTAAACAGCGACGAGCACGTGATGAAGGAGACGGTGCTATAAACCATACGATGGTCTTTCCGCTTCGGGCAGCCTTATTTACATGTCACGAGAGCGTACTGGTGCCATACGACTTCGTGCGTTCATCGAGCTTCCAATCTGCAGTAACCATTGGCGGCTGCTTGGTGCTCAGCAGCCCTATGCCATCGTCTGGGGGCGCTGTACGGCGATCGTACCATGAACGTCACGGCACGTCGCGTGCTCTATTGCAATAGTACAGAATCAAGACTAGGTTTCAGTGCTGCCTATAACACGATATCATCAGTTAATTAACGATAGACATTGGTGTCCGAGATACTAGTTACCCAGTCGTAGAATGAGAGGGTTTGCTTCCTCTTCGTTTTTATTATATATGGTTAAACCGTTTTATAAGAGGTTTTGCGTATTTTCATGATTATTTGTACTAGCTGGTTGTTTGGACTGAACTTGGTCAAGCAAGTCAGTTTCGTGTAAGGCCAACTAATCACTATATCACATCTTAGCTATAGTGGTGCCACAACGTACGTCATTGGACGAGGTCAACTTACGGCTCTGTTCTTGTGAAGAGTTACAACTGTTCAATGGAAACGAGTGTTGAAACAAACTTTCACTTATGTAACCAACAAATAAATTGATTTGTATTAACATCGGTCTTCTATCACAATTAAATATGCCTTTATTACACTGTCATCCATCGTATGATTTTGTAGAAAGAATACCTTTTTAAATATGTCATTATCGTAAGCTAATATTCCCAGCTGCATGTGACACCACCGTTGATAAAGGGAAACAAAATGCAATTGTTTGGTTCTATGCGTATACAAGTATTAATAAAAACTAACCATTTGCAACTACAATTAAGAATATTATACCAGTAGTTTACTACAATACATGTTAATCAGAACTAGGAACCATATGAAAAGGGACACTTGTAATACAAAATCTCCAGCGTACAACAGGCGCTTCAATCGTTCAGGTAGTGAGTCAACGTCGTCAAACTTGCTACCGAGACAAGCATACATTTCATGGGGGGGCCAACAAGAATAATTTATTTTTAAAGATACATCCACTTCCTTGATGGCAGCAAGAGACAGATATATCAGTAGACGGCGAGCATGGTTTCTACATTCAACGTGTTCACGACTGCAGCCCGGGTGAGTGAGACGGCGTTTGTGCTCCACTGCACTCGAGCTTGTGCAAATTGAATTCTGGCAGTGGGAACGAGGAGCTGACCCGACAGAAGGCGGCCAGTTTGTTCCTGCGTGTCATCAGACCACGTAGCGTTGTCTGTAGTGACGACAGACACTGTGTCACCTCCCCAAGCAAGTTCTCCTGTAACCAAGTCAACCATGTCATGACTGCATACAGCTCTAGCTAATAAGCGTTTGGTTGTGCATAGGTATAGCAGTGACGCATATATATGGACTATCACTTGCTTAGATATATACCACAAACACACACACACACATATATATATTACTATGCTTACTTTGGAGCATTGTAAGTCTACCCGTCACAGTTGCCAAAGTCCACTATGGCTACTACCTCTACTACTACGAGAAATAATGTATAATATACATTAAGCCTTGTATACAATAAATAGCTCGGGACCGGCGAATTTGTTCGTTATATCCAAACAATTTTACGTCTGAAATTGACCACCAACTCTGTCATAATAACAGAAATAGGCTAGAAATCAATTCACACCAAGGTTATAATTAAGTACTCGATCCCAGTTAAAGTACAGTGAGTCAGACCTGGGACCGAAGTACTCGGTACTCGAACACATTTTTGAAGTACTCGTACTCATAAAACTTATGGGTCATGGACTCGTATTCATACTCATCGTACTCAGATTTTATGAGTACATTACAAGTACATCTGAGTACTCTCTCAATATGTACTGGGGAAAATAAATGTATTTGGTTATAAAATGAAACTTTCCTGAAATATTTAAATGTTCAACTATTTAAAAAATACTTTGTTATTTCTGATAGAATACCACCTTGCCATCCATACACATAGTACACCTTCATTCTCTGATAACCATGACTATGATACCCAAACATGGCAACAGGCAGCATCTTTTCCCAGTCAGAAACACCCTGTTAAGCAAACAATAATTGCAGGCTACCAGTTCAGGCCATAAACCTGTTTGTTTAATTAAGCCACCAGGATGTCCATAAAGAGCCAATTAGCAGTTAACCAACCAGTTAGACAGGAAATGCCTTTGATGTAGTCCAGAGACCATGCCACTTGACAGTGGCTGACAGTGCTAACTGATAAGAACAAGAACTGCCAGTCTTCCTCTGTAGAAGTAAGGTGGCTCAAGTCAGACTGCTTCCTACACTAGTATAATCCCATGCCAGCAGCCTGGCTAAAAAGTCCAAAGGGGATGCTGAGCCTGTTATGTGGACATGTGCTAACCCTCTCAACAACTAGTAGTGTACAATCAGAAAATATAAATTGCAAACTTATAATATCAGCAGATTGCTGATTGCAGAGGTGAACGAATACCTCAGTCAGCCATGTACAGATCGTCACAGTGACACACTGCAGTTCTGAGTTTTCCTACTCTGGCTCAGTTGGTCCCTCACCATCTCAGCATTCCAGCCTCATCAGCCCCAGTTGAAAGGGTATTTAGAATAGCCGAGGAAGTATTCTGCCCTGAACAGAGCTGCCTAAAAGACTCAACCTGTGAACAACTCATGTTCATTCGGTGCAATGGCAAAACAGATGACAAAGATCATACGATGCCACTGAAATGAATGCCAATGAATTGAATTTCATTGTTGATGAAATAGAGGTTTTTTAGTTTTCCTCATAAAAAATTGATCAACTGCTATTGCATATTCACTTGTGCTGAGTTATATAAATTAGATTAATTAATAATTTTAAAATATGTTATTATTTAATATTTATATATTTTTTAATGTACTCGTACTTTTACTCGTACTCGAGAGAATGTACTCATACTTGTACTCGTACTCAACTTTTAGCAATGTACTCGTACTTATCCATTGTCAAAGTACTCATACTTGTACTCATGAAAATGTACTCGGCCCCAGCTCTGCAGTGAGTTATTAAGTTTTTTCAGTGAACCGACTGAGTTGTCAGTCATTTCCCATGTGGTGCCACTGTGGTGTTGGGTTAAAATTAGTATCTGCTGCATGCAGTGCCATAACTAGCAACAGCAAAAATTTAACATGGGAATGAGTACAGAATAATGTAAGAGTGACAACAGCCACTCTTGGTTTGTTGCTCCACCGCTGGGTGTAAGTTAGTCTTTCATAACACAGCAGTGACAACAGCTACTCTTGGTTTGTTGCTCCACCGGTGGGTGTAAGTTAGTCTTTTCATAACACTGCAGTGTCAACAGCTGCTCTTGGTTTGTTGCTCCACCGCTGGGTGTAAGTTAGTCTTTCATAACACAGCAGTGACAACAGCTACTCTTGGTTTGTTGCTCCACCAGTGGGTGTAAGTTTGTCTTTCATAACACTGCAGTGTCAACAGCTGCTCTTGGTTTGTTGCTCCACCGCTGGGTGTAAGTTAGTCTTTCATAACACAGCAGTGACAACAGCTACTCTTGGTTTGTTGCTCCACCGGTGGGTGTAAGTTTGTCTTTCATAACACTGCAGTGTCAACAGCTGCTCTTGGTTTGTTGCTCCACCGGTGGGTGTAAGTTAGTCTTTCATAACACTGCAGTGACAACACCTACTCTTGGTTTGTTGCTCCACCAGTGGGTGTAAGTTAGTCTTTCATAACACTGCAGTGACAACAGCTACTCTTGGTTTGTTGCTCCACCAGTGGGTGTAAGTTAGTCTTTCATAACACTGCAGTGACAACAGCTACTCTTGGTGTGTTGCTCCACCGGTGGGTGTAAGTTAGTTTTTCATAACACTGCAGTGACAACAGCTACTCTTGGTGTGTTGCTCCACCGGTGAGTGTAAGTTAAGCTTTCATAACACTGCAGTGACAACAGCTACTCTTGGTTTGTTGCTCCACCAGTGGGTGTAAGTTAATCTTTCATAACACTGCAGTGACAACAGCTACTCTTGGTTTGTTACTCCTCCAGTGCGTGTAAGTTAGTCTTTCATAACACTGTTCCCCAATGTTAAGTGTTTTTAAAAAGCAAGACAAAAGAAGTACATCTTCCACACTGTGATGGCATCTACCGGTACTTTTAAATGGCATGGCTGTCAATTGAGACTAGTTTGTGTGTTTTTTATTCTACCACGTTTTTTTGTGTCAAACTAGAGCTAGTATTCTGCAACACTCTTTTATTTATTTATTTTATTGTATAAAACCTCAACAAATCTGCATTTAATTTTGTTTTGACCTTAACACTTTGACAAACCAAGTTGAAGCTCTGTAACCCCAAAAATGCTTTAGATGATAGTTAGATGTTACTCACCAGTTGACCATCTGTGAAATCATTCTTCTCCTTTGAGAGACTGTCAAAGTCACCTAGCTGTCTTGACAGGTCAGAGAGTATCGGCACTAGTCGGGGAATCACGTCACTGGCATATCTGTATCAGGGAGAAACAGAAAGCACTCCCATTCAATAGTTTCTTCATTATAATTGTCATTTGTATCATATTTACGTGATTTCAACTTTCTTATAATTATTCTACCATAATTTGTTCGATTTATGTTCTGTTTTCTACACATTTAATGTTTATATGTAATTCGATTTTGTATACTGCTTCGAAATTGTGCTTTAATTAAAAATTTGAATGATGTTATTATTACATGTATTGTGTTCCAATGTTGTTAATGATAGTTGTTGGACTGTAACCATCCTTGCAAGCCAGGGATGGTAGCTTCACTATCCTACCTCTGGTAGATATCCTACACATTGCATGGAAGTTAGGTGAATCAGTTGTACTTTTTCTTGGTATCCGACTCCGCCAGTCGCGACTGTACCACCAGTGAGAACAATGCAGATGCCCGCGACCCATATCAAAAACAAAGCCAGCGACTCCAGGGAATCCCAATAACAATGGCAATATAACTACCCATTCACCCATTCTTACTAGCAACTGAACTGTAATATGTATTCAGATAATGACTTCTACTTCCCAAACATTACATGTAACATGAGCCACCATTGAAAAGATCAACAGCTGAATCGTGGTAGGTGACAATATTATTAGCTGAGCTTAACTTCAGCATCTCGCAAGGTGACCTGGTAGGGGGCAGAAACCACTGTAATCAGCATTACCCCTGGCATGCGAGGGTGACTAACTGACAAGGCATAGTTCTCACTTTTTATAAGCTGCATCAATGCGCAGAAACTCTCCCACATATGGCTGCTGTAATCTGGCCGCCAGTTTCTCCTTGTGTTCCTCTATTGCCTGGAAGTGGCTGTTTAACTCATCCAACTGGTTCACCCGTCTCTCTGAAACAACATCCAGTAGGAAAGGTAAAAGGTAAGTCCCTATACAGCACGGTATCCAGTCCTTAGGACAGCTCAAAGTCCCTTACATTTCACTCCCTGGCAGATCTGTTAAATTGAACACCAGCTCGACTTCTCTGGGAAGCATTCAGCCGTGCTGCAATTGCATAAAGATTATTTGTATACAAATATCCACCACTGTCTATAGCCAGGTAATCATTCATACAGCTGAGTGAACTGGAGCAATGTACAGTGATCGAACTTGCCCTAGGTTCAAAACGGCAAAAAGAGGATTAGATTCAAATACTGAATCTCTTGATTGAGAATCCTTAAACTATGAGACAAGTCACAACATAATAATCATAAGGAATCATTTACCAAGCAAGACGAGGTTGGTGACATCCTGTGTTTCTTTGTCTTGTCTGTGACGCTGAATTTCCAGTTCAGCCTACAGCACAAAGTTATGACATCAACAGACGACAGTGAAACCCCAATAGTAAGGTCACCTTCAGGATTGGACTGAAATGACCTGAATGTTGAGTCTTGAGGTGACCATAATATTATGTATTAGTGGGACAAATTGCCTATTAGTGATACATAAATAACTTGGAAAGTTGGGACTGTATTACCAAGATGACTACAGTTCACAGTTGCTACCATTTTATTTTTCAATTATAATAATTCAGATATCACTAATTTGTACATGTCATAAATGACATGTAAAGTCACAGCTACAACTACAAACATGTGGTCGTGCCATCATGGATAGTCAAAGTAGGGGAACAATTTTACATAATATTTACTTCTCTGGGATGCTTAATGATATGAATGTTATTATTAAGATAATGTATGGTAATGTTTTGAAAATGGTATGATTGTAATACAAATTATAATAAAATTCATATCATATAAACTTGCATTTGCAAAACTGATTTGACGTACTTCAAATATTTTCTTTTTCGTGGCGTTGACTTTGTTGAGAGCGACAATCAACCTCAAGGATGGAATCTTCTCTTGGGCCTCTGCAAGAAGTTCCTCTCTCTCAGGGAGATTGGCCTACAAAGTACCAGCAATGCAGGTTACACGCAGTGCTGGATATTATGGCTAAAACTCAGATTGACTGCAGGACAACCAATTTCGTAAAGTTGTAATAATCCCTTTACAGCTGTTCACAGCTAAATTGGGATCAGGGCAGTCGAACAAAAAGGGAAAAAATCGTGTAGAAGGATGTTCAAAATAAAGAAAGAAAAACAACGAAAAACAAACAAAAGCGCAGATAAAAACAAGTGGTGCACTATATACATAAGTTTGTAGTTTTAGAGGATGTGGACGCCATGCAAGGGTTGCATTTCCCTGATGGCTGGCATGGCGACACACAGGAAGGCTGGCAATGATGGCGTGATGTGTAGAACAGCAGATGGTGGTAGTCTGTTCCATATGGCTACTGCTCTGAGGTAGAATGCATAGTTATATGCATTGATGGTTAGAATTATTGTGTTGGTATATTTAAGTGGATGGTCGATTCTGTTGGAGATATGCATGGCGTGCTGGAAACATGACGGAGGGCTGATGTTAACCATGTGGTAGTGGATTTTGTAAAACATTGATGCTTGTTGAATGAGGCGACGTGTGTGGAGCGAGTCCCAGTTGAGTTTGTTTATGAGTGGTTTAATATGTGTTTCTTTTTGGTAGTCGGAGAAGATGAATCTTGCAGCATTTCTTTGGATTTGCTCTATGCGGTTAATTTCAGTTGCTGTGTTGGGATTCCACATTTCACTGGTATATTCAATTTGTGGTCGGACAAGGGTTTGGTAAGCTTTTTCTTTGACATTTTGTGAGCAAGGTCACAGCATTCTTCTTAAGAGTCCAAGTGTGCGGCTGGCTTTGGTGGTTATTTTGGTGCAGTGGTTGTCAATTTTTTCAAGTTTGCTTCATTGTTATAGCAATAAATAAAAAACTAAGTACTGAAAACATGTTATCAAGTGAGGTGTCTTTTAAAGCTTACAATCAGTGAAATCACACATATACAAGAATCTTATTTCATAATTTTACAAAAGATCGGACCTAGATCCTAGTTCTTTGCCGTTCTGGCACTTGGGTTAAGTTTAAAACTGACTTTTATTCATCACTCACTCAGTCTCAGAGTCATGATGGATTTCATTTTAAACGAATATTCACAATGTTACCATCCTTTCAAAAAAATACCGTTACATGTTGCTGTAAATGCATGTAACTAAAAGAATTGTTGAATGCCAAGAATTTGTGTGACTATGTTAGTGACTGGGTCTGATTAATAATGATTGAAGTTTAACTGTCCGACTCTGAAATTTTATTTCGAAGGTTCCGTCCGGACACGATTTACCAGCGTGTGCGTGACGTGACCCGTCTTCTGGCACAGAAGCAGCACATTTTCGATTGCTTTTGTATCCTCGTCTACCCATGGATTTCGTTCTACCGCCGAACTCTCTAAATCGTTGAAAGACATGCCTTAAATTCGGTGTAATCAGTAACGATATACTAGACAAAATTGTAAACAGTTAAGTTCCGCGGTTACGCTCGCAGCGACCCTAGTGTTAACTTCGAACACTTTGCAATGTCTCTGGTTCTATACTTACCCACCAATTGGAGCCACTTGTCACATAAGCGATTCGTACACGTAAAATTATTGGTGAAACAATCCGAGTGCATGCAGTTATATTTGTATCACGGTACATATATTACATATGCCGTGCTTTTAGGTTTAAAGTGGAGGCAAAGAATATTCGCTTCAGCTTTATCACCCATGGATTGCTTGGAACCTTGCTTAAATAAACTTTCCAAGGTTTACCATTTAACAAGATTTAACAAGATTGCCACCCAGAGAATTAACTCTAGGTGGCAGGTGGACAAGGAAGCCTTTGGCTTATCGAGAGTCCAACCATTTTATCTATGTGTATCCCGCCCTTCTGAGGTATGTGTCGATTTTATTTTTAAACATATTCACGCTACTAGCACCCACACAACCAGCAGACATAATCTGTTCAATTCATTTACAGTCCTTTGTGAAAATGTGAACTTTCTTATATATAATCTACACTGCTCCTTTGCTAATGTAACTTCATGTCCTCTAGTCCTTCTATCATTCTTAAATGAGAAAAAAATATTTCTATCAATATTTTAATAACCATTTATTATTTTAAACACTTCCATCTGATCTCCTCTCAATATCTCCTGGTCTCTAGTGTTGTTAAACCACATTCTTTTAGGCGAATTTCATAACTTAGATCCCTCAGTTTTGGTATCATTTTAGTCGCTCTCCTCTGTACTCTTTCTAGCATATCTGTGTCCTTCTTGCGATATGGCCTCCACGCTTGTATACAATATACTAAATGAGGCCTCATTATTGTTTTGTACAGCTGTATTATTAGTTCTTTTTTCTTAAACGCTATATTTCGCCTAATTATCCAAAGATTTCATTTCCCTCTGAAGCTGCAATTCCGCACTGCTCTAAAACCTTCATATCAGTACCAATGGTTAACCCTAAGTCCTTTTCTTTTACAGTAGTACCCATTGTATATATTCTACCTCTTCGTTCGTTCCGTTCCTGTGTGGAGGCATTTACATTTCCCAAAATTGAACAGCATTTGCCACTTTTCAGACCATTTGATCAACCTGTCAAGATCATCTTGTAAATGCTGTCTATCTCCACCACTTTTAATCCTTCTAAACACTTTTGTATCATCGGCAAATTTCAACACCTTGCTTGTTATGTCATCATCCAAATCGTTGATATATATTAAGAATAATATGGGTCCGAGTACTGATCCCTGTGGTACCCCACTCAATACCGATTTCCAGTTTGAAGCCTCCCCATCAACTACTATACGTTGTATTCTGTCAACCAGCCATTTTGCTATCCAGTTTATTATACCATTTCCTATGTCATGGGCCTTTAGTTTAAGCAGTAATCTTTGATGTGGTACTTTGTCGAAAGCTTTTTGAAAATCTAAGTAGACGATATCTACTGCTGATCCCTCATCTACCCACTTAGTGATGTCTTCCAAAAAACATAACACATTTGTTAAGCACGACCTCACTTTTAAAAACCCATATTGAGATGGGTTTATCAAGTTATGTTTAACAAGAAAATCCACCATGTGATCTTTAATTAGTCTTTCTAATAATTTGCAAATCACTGATGTTAAACTCACTGGTCTATAGTTCTCTGACTTGTTTCTCGAACCTTTTCTTAAATAACGGTATAATGTTTGCCTCTTTCCATTCTAAAGGAACCACTCCCTCTTCTAATGACAAATTGAAAACTGTTGCAAGCGGTACGCTAATTTGTTCTACAATTTCCAATAGTAATTTTGGCGGAATCTCATCCACTCCAGGTGATTTATTATCCTTCATAGTCCTTATTTTCTTAGCTACCATTTCCGGGGTTACAATTATCTGTCCTAAATAGTCTGAATCTGCCCCTTGAACTTAACCTTTGGTACTGGCAGTGAACTAATATCTTCCCTGGTAAACACTAAACTAAAATACTCATTCAGGTCTTCTGCCATTAAAAATCCGTCTGATATTATATTTCCAGCACTAGCTTCTAGAGGACCGACCTTATCCTTAACTTTCTGTTTGCTTCGAACATACGCATAAAAACTCTTGCTGTCATGTTTTATATTACTAGTTAATTGTTGTTCGTAGCTTCTCTTTGAAATTCTAATTTCAGCTGTAGCTTGGTTAAGTGCTTCTTTATCAATGTTGTAGTCTTCATAATTTCCATTACATCTATATGACTTCCACATCATTTGTTTTATACTTAAATTTTGTAATGGCTTCTTTCGATAAGCGTTTCTTTTTGGACCGTTTCCCTTGTTTTTTGAAGGGTACAAATTTATCGACTGTGCACTTAATTTCACTCTTTAATATATTCCAGCATTCTGTTGCTGTCTTATTTTTCAGTGTGTTATTCCAGTCTATCTTTGCTAAATATTTCCTCATGTCCTTATACCTTCCTTTGTGGAAGTTTCTCCTCTACTGCTTTTTACTATTCCTTTCTGATTTTATTTTGATGGTAAATGTATCTGGTTGTGATCACTACTCCCCAGTGGCTCACATATCTTGACATTGTCAACTAATTCATTCTGTGAGGACACAACTATGTCTAACACATTCTCACCCCTGGTTGGTTCTAGCACATGTTGAGAAAGGAAAGTATCTTGAACTAAAACTAAAAACTTGTGGTCGTCACTCCCCGTACTCTGTAGAGATTTCCATTTTATATGCCCATGGTTAAAATCCCCCATAATAATACAGTCCCGTTTGCTTACTTCCCTTATAGCGTTTTGTATTTTTTCATTCTCTTCTATGTTTATGTTTGGACTTCAATAAACTAACCTATTCTATCTTTCCTAAACATTACATATCATGTCAGTCCCAATTCGGAATCCGATATATCGGTGGTGGTCCAGGATTTGGTTATACCTATTATGTGAGGGTCAATATCTTGTACCATAATGTTTAGTTCATTTCTTTTGTTTACTATACTCCTTGCATTTAAACAAACACATTTCTATCCAGCTTTAGAATAGTTTTCCAGACTGTTCTTTGCTGATTTATTTGTGCTGTCTTCATCTATGCCTCCAGTTTCAGGCTTCTCTGAGAGTCCCCCCTGCGACTCTAGTTTAAATAGATGCAACCTGTCCCACTCTCAACAGATCGCAGCAGGTTCTCTGAGAAAACTGTTGCCCCCTTTCCACTAAGATGGAGGCCATATCTCATGTACATATCTTCTCTTCCAACAAAGTATCCCCATAAATCTGTGAATCCCACCCCCTCTTCTTCACACATCTGCTCAATTAGTGCGTTGATCGCCATCCTCTTGCAATTTATATACGTTGCCCCCCCCCCCTTCCTCCAATTACTGGCAAAATTCCTGACAGAATAATCTGTTCAATTCTTGTCTTCTTTAGCTTCCTCACTAACTGTCTATACTTCTGTACTATCCCAGTTGTTCCCTCTCTGTCTGCATTATTTGTTCCTACGTGTACTAGTATAGACCCTCCCTTGCCATGCCCCAATACCTTCTCTACCCTTTCAGTCACATGTTCTATCCTAGCCCCCGGTAGACAAACAACGACGTGTGTATTTGTGCGCGCTCGCCTACGTGCGTGCGATGTGCGTGTTTACGTATGCGTGTGTATGCGTGTGTATGCGTGTGTGAGCGCGTGTGCGCGTGTGCGCGTGTGCGCGTGTGCGCGTGTGCGCGTGTGCGCGTGTGCGCGTGTGTGTCTCTCTCTACACACACACACACACACACACACACACACACACACACACACACACACACACACACACACACACACACACACATATATATATATTGCATGTAATGTTGTAATAACAATATACTGTAGGCCTGTAGTACTGTTTCCCTTGTTGTATGAATGTCTTGTTGTAATGAACTATGAAAGCACTTTTGGACAGCTTAGACTGAATAGAGCGCTCTCTATATATTCATGATTGGTCGATTGGTTGTTTGGTTGATTGATATATAGGCCATATCACAAACACATTATCTCGCCAAAACGGTAACTTCTGGATCCGCTCCATTGCACCGCCAACTGGCGCAGATCAGAGGCCATATATTTTGCTACATTATTGGTCGATTATTACACTACCGGTTGATTATTACACAATTGGACGATTTATTTGTTAGAACCGATACTGTAATAATCGACTGATAATAAGAGCCCAATACTGTAATAAATAAACCGATAATGTAATAAGTGCGTGGTATTGTAATACAATTAACCGATAATGTAATAACGTACTCCTGTCCGATACTGTAATAATTTTGACTGATAATGTAATAGCGTGCTCCTGTCCGATACTGTGATAATTTTGACTGGTAATGTAATAGCGTGCTCCTGTCCGATACTGTGATAATTTTGACTGGTAATGTAATAGCGTGCTCCTGTCCGATACTGTGATAATTTTGACTGGTAATGTAATAGCGTGCTCCTGTCCGATACTGTGATAATTTTGACTGATAATGTAATAACGTACTCCTGTCCGATACTGTAATAATTTTGACTGATAATGTAATAGCGTGCTCCTGTCCGATACTGTGATAATTTTGACTGGTAATGTAATAGCGTGCTCCTGTCCGATACTGTGATAATTTTGACTGGTAATGTAATAGCGTGCTCCTGTCCGATACTGTAATAATGTTTGGTTGATAATGTAATAAGAACAAGAACAAGAAGTTTATCTTGACTATAAAATATAACAAATATTCATACTATCAGGTATATACATTTACACAAATAAAATATATCTGCATACATAATAATGTGTGCATGTACCATTTTTGAAACCAGTATAGTAATTAATTAACAGAAAATCACCTTTTAATTTTATGATAAATAAGGGGTCAGTGGCTCCGTATAAGACATATTGTCGCTATCACAGGAGCCACCGCAGTTAACAAATATATATTTTTTATATATGATGGCCTTTCCAAGTTATGTATCTATCTAAATTATACAATCGTGTGAATTATATGTGGCAGTAAATGTTCTTTATAGCGATTGATATAATCAAAACTGTGTATGTACTTGATTACTAAAATGTCCGTCCATTTATTAACAATTAACATTGCTGATTTTGGTGACACGAATAACAATTTAGAAGTGTACATGTATATTTGTATTTTTCAGGAGAAAGTTTTTATTGTAAATTGCAAAGCCTCGCAGGCCATGAGTATATATCTTTTCTTTCAGTATTTCAGGAGTGTCGTTTATGATGTATGGCAAGTTATATTTAAGACATTGTTTTGCAAATTCATATTTAGTTCTGGCAGTATGTATATTTTTAGATTTCCGAGTGTCATGAAGGTGTATATTAACATTTGATGTAATCTGCCAGTTTAATAAGTAAGCAGGTAGATTTTTGTGAGCGTATGTAAAGTAAAATTTTAATTCTTGTAATTTTAATTGATATTCTATTTTTAACAAATGAAGTTGTTTAAAAGGTGGTTCTGTGTGGAAATTGTATCCACTTGACGTTATTATACGAACAGCTTTTTTCTGAATTTTCATAAATCTGTTTCCTTTGTATCCTCATGCCATAATGCAATAGTTTATATGTGATAATATTAAGGATTAATATTTTTAAATAATATTTCTAAAAGTAATACACGTTTTAGTCTATTTAATATGCCAATCATTTTTACATTTATTAGAAATTTGTTCTGCATAAAAATGTGCTCCTGCCCGATAATGTAATAAGTTGTGACCGATAATGTAATAGCATATAAATTTCGTGTGCACTTAGTCGATTTCCTGGATTTCGTTGATTTCTTGGACTTAGTCCATTTAGTTCATTTCGCCCATTTCGCAATTCTTCAGGTGCTTTATAATCAGAACATGCGTAGTCGCCCTTCACATTGATGCGAACGTAGTCACAATACCTGAAATAAACACATTGTGACAACGATTGCAAACTGACTTGTCTAGCAGCTCCACCAACTCTCTGACTCCTTGCATATCTACAATGAAAAGCCTATTTTGTTTTTAGTAATGATCTTGAGCGTAATTATGAAAAATTCAAGAGTAACAATTTCCACCCAGATAGAAACAGTACATTTTATTTCGTAGTATTCTTTCAACGTAAAGTGTTGATGACTATACTACCATGAGGTATGTTCTGACATCACCAAATTGTAAGACTAATTGCTAGAATTACGGACATTACAAATGCAGATCACATAATTGCGTCAAGACACTAAACTTGCATTGCCATCTTATTCGCAGATAAAATTAAGATAACACGGAGGTCACATAATTACACAAACGACTAAAATTATATTGTCGTCATTATTCGCAGATAAATTAACGATATGTGCATCGCAATTTTTTAAAATAAAAACTCACTAATTATAATAATGATGCGAGACAAAACAAAAATAAAAAACGACTTCGTCATCATGAACTTAACGCTCACTACACTACGTGGATAGACAGCATATATTATAATAAAAAGGTATTGTTCTACAAATGATAGATATATATAGTTGAAATATCCATTATTGGAAATTATCACAATGATAGCAAACGATATCTATGCTCTCTTTGAGAAAAAACGAACTGATTGTTCCTAAAACGCATCATCACCATGGCCTGATCTGGTCATATAGCCTACCAACCGAAATACTCGACTTTCAGAGTTAGCCAGGCGTTTTACCATTGGACATTTCCTGACAACAACTCTCGTATCCGACAAGCTAAGCCACTTGGTGGTTAGGCCTCCCGCATCGGTCTCTGAGGCTCACGGTATTGTCACAATCAGGATCAAAGTTAAAAACTTCTGATAAAGTAGACGAAATATGTAATCGCGTGGTCAACAAAAACCGGTTTGTCGGGTGAAGAGCTGCTAATTCCATGAACGTTACAGACACGCGATTTATGGTGCCTAACATTGTCAAATCGGATGCGAGTGTCATATGTACGATATGTGAAAATATTTCTCTCGCGGTCTGCTCAGTTCGGTTGTTTGAGAGAATCACTATAACTCCACACCTGTAAAAAGGTGTAACGCTATTTTAATTAGCAGAGTCTATGTACAAACATGTGGCTTTACCAGCCAGTGCCAGGACTCTGCCCAGGTTGACACCTCAATCCCTTGATGGCTAATGTGTCAAGTATACCTTTTTTCTAAATAGCTGTGTACTGTTTCGCTGCGAGTAATTTCAAAAACTTCGTGACTTGTTTTAGTCCTGTCATCGTCACCATAATCTAAGTCCGGTAAATAGGTTGTTTTATTTATCGTCAACTGATCTATTTTCAATATGTTCTTTTCTGCTGTCTACTAACCGTCCTCCTCTGCCCTCGTCCTCACTGTCAGATAACCTACCTCCTCTGCCCTCGTCACCACTGTCTACTAACCATCCTCCTCTGTCCTTGTCATCACTGTTAACTAAACCCCCCCTCCTCTGCCCTCGACATCAATGTCAGCTAACAACCATCCTCTGCCCTTGTCCTCACTGTCAGCTAACCTCCCTCCTCTGCCCTCGTCCTCACTGTCAGCCAACCACCCTCCTCTGCCCTCGTCCTCACTGTCAGCTAACTTCCCTCCTCTGCCCTCGTTCTCACTGTCAACTAACCACCATCCTCTGCCCTCGTCCTCACTGTCAGCTAACCACCATCCTCTGCCCTCGTCCTCACTGTCAGCTAACCACCATCCTCTGCCCTCGTCCTCACTCTCAGCTAACCACCATCCTCTGCCCTCGTCCTCACTGTCAGCTAACCACCATCCTCTGCCCTCGTCCTCACTGTCAGCTAACTACCATCCTCTGCCCTCGTCCTCACTGTCAGCTAACCACCATCCTCTGCCCTCGTCCTCACTGTCAGCTAACCACCATCCTCTGCCCTTGTCCTCACTGTCAGCTAACCTCCCTCCTCTGCCCTCGTCCTCACTGTCAGCCAACCACCCTCCTCTGCCCTCGTCCTCACTGTCAGCTAACTTCCCTCCTCTGCCCTCGTTCTCACTGTCAACTAACCACCATCCTCTGCCCTCGTCCTCACTGTCAGCTAACCACCATCCTCTGCCCTCGTCCTCACTATCAACTAACCACCATCCTCTGCCCTCGTCCTCACTGTCAGCTAACCACCATCCTCTGCCCTCGTCCTCACTGTCAGCTAACCACCATCCTCTGCCCTCGTCCTCACTGTCAGCTAACCACCCTCCTCTGCCTTCGTCCTCACTGTCAACTAACTCTATTCCATCCTCTTCACGGCCGTCCCCACAGCCAATCAACGCTCTTCCATTGCCATCATGCTCATTATCTTGTTTATTTTCACGGTCCTCACTACCGGCATTGTCAAATATGGAGTTGATTCTCGCCACGCCCTCAACGCTGAGATAATGTTCACCCCGTCCTTCTTTAAGGTTGGCGAGATACAGTGTAGGAATGTGCTCATCGTATCTGCCAGTCGTGGAAATAGCAGCTGGTCCCAAAGACGACACAACTATAAACTCTACATTGCAAATCACAGTGCATCTCTGAAGGATAACATGATCTCCGTAAGTACCGTCATGGGCCATCGTTTGGAGATATGACATTAAATCCTGATTATCCAAGAAGTTATAGTCCCTGATCTCAAAATCCCGACGCGGCTGAGCTGGTCGGCTATTGCCTCGAACTGGCAATTTCCATTCGGTTCTGGGTTGTACCGTCCCCTGAAGTCGTGACGACCAAGCCAGTCCATGTCGCCCGTCGGACCCATAGGTATGTAATAAGTGTCACGATGTCGTTGACGCATGGTTCGACGCTTCTTCTCTCGATATCTGGTCAAACTTGCAATGTCGCTAACATATATCCATTTGGGTTCATTCAGCCGGGTAATGTGGGATATGAAATGCCGAAGCCACAAACTTTTGTCGCCTAGCCAACGCGGTAAAACAGCCGAAGTGCGAAAACGAAAAACAAAAAACGAGTGGCGCTGCCATCTCGCAAGCCAGGGGTGTGGTCACGTATACTATACCGCTGGCATATCTCCTACGAATTGTAAGAACATTTGCTGAGTCAAATTCATAATTGACTTCGCCGTACCACCCTTGAGAACATGGAGTGCAGACATCCGTCCGACCCGCACCCCAATTCCAGGAATTCCAATGTAATCATATAATTACCCATTCGACCATTTTCACAAGCAACTGAGCGGTATTGTAGGCCTATATTAAAATAATTACGTCTACTGCCTGGCATACGCATCGCTAGTCTCGCTTAACCGACTCTCCCCTGGCTATGTGACTTCGCCTAGTCTCGCTTAACCGACTCTCGCCTGGCTGCGTGACTTCGCCTAGTCTCGCTTATCCGACTCTCCCCTGGCTGTGTCACTTCACCTAGTTTCGCTTAACCGACTCTCCCCTGGCTGTGTGACGTCGCCTAGTCTCGCTTAACCGACTCTCCCCTGGCTGTGTGACTTCGCCTAGTCTCGCTTAACCGACTCTCCCCTGGCTGTGTGACGTCGCCTAGTCTCGCTTAACCGACTCTCCCCTGGCTGTGTCACTTCACCTAGTTTCGCTTAACCGACTCTCCCCTGACTGTGTGACTTCGCCTAGTCTCGCTTAATCGACTCTCGCCTGGCTGCGTGACTTCGCCAGGAAGATAGTCTGGCTCAGAATCGCCTTTTGACTGCTCACTGCCAGTTAGCACGTCTACCCCCTACAATGTTTATATATTACGAATGTTTTCGATAACGAAATGGAATTACGAAATAGTGCCCAAAATAGTGTTATACACAATAAAATTAATCTTAAATTAAATGAACATAAACAACAGTTTCGAACCGAGGACCCTTAAAACAGTTGCTCGATACGTAACCGCCTTAGCCACCAAGCTCAGTACGCTTTGGTTGTACTTTGGCGACTACACATATTAGTTAGTAAGTAAGTAAGTATGTAAGTAAGTAAGTAAGTAATTTCCAACAACAACATAAAACAATTGCACATGTCGATATTCCAAAATACGACATTTTCAACATGTGAAAAGAAAATACTTGTGTTGTTGATAAGGATTTATTTATGACGTAATATACTGTTGCAAACTAATAACACTAAATAAATAAATCCTTATCAACAACACAGTCACTAGATGCAGCGCACGCTTGTCTTGTGTTCCCGAGAACTAACGACAGCAAACATATCGCCTGGACGATACTGTTCCATAAATAGCCGCAGACGCCAAGCGTCGGCCGACAAAATACTTCTGTCCTGAAATAGCGCAATCTATACAGTGCCCCTTTAAAAGTCACTAAAATACGAAACAAGTTTAATGTCAGTTTATTTTGTGTGTGATATGTTTCAATATAAGTTTAATGTTGAATAGTTTTTATAGTATAGTATTATCTAATAAAAGTGTATCTTTACTTAATTTGTTATTTTATAGTTGGCCTGAGAGCCAACCATCGTCTCTACCCGAATCTGGGGTAAATCCCCCTACCGGTAACATTGGCAGAGCTTTAATGTTCTAGGCAGTTGTGAGGGGCGAAAAAGTGCTGCCACCTCACGGCGCCTGGGTAATCTAGGCTAACGCATCGTCATTACCGATACGAGAGCCACTTGCCATTCACAATTCAGCAGCGCCAGAGCTGTGGAGTGAATGGTTGCAAACTTGGAAGCATTACGCAGGTGCGACCGGGTTGAGCGATAAAACCGAGCCGGTACAGGTGTCAGCCCTGCTAACAGTGACTGGCACTTCGGCGTATGTACTCCACATTCAGGTGGAGCCCCGCAACAGACGCAGAGAAGATCCAGCCGATGTTGGACAAAATTGAGGTATACTGTCGGCCGAGAAGAAATGTGCCGTTTGAACGTTATCGGTTCTACAAGCGCCAACAGTAAGCCGGCGAAATGTTCGACCAGTGTACGTGGCACAGAGTTGCGGCAACTCGCGAACAGTTGCGATTTTGAAAATATCACAACAGAAGAGTTCCTACGAGACAGGATTCTCTTCGGCATCACAGATGGACGAGTACGGGAAACGTTACTGCGCAGATGGATGATTTAACCTTGACTAAAGGTTTTGGACACTGTTCGTGCATCCGAACTGTCTAACGCACAGATGCGTGAATTAGATGGCGTGTCGTCGCCAACAGCATCTGTTAACGCGGTAAACCAAAGAAAAACAAGACAGAGAAGCAGAAGGGACATAAAAATCATCAAGGTCAGGCGAGTGCAAATACAGCGGCCAGTTTAACGAATTTAAGAAGGAGCATTGCCTTGCCTACGGCAAGAAATGTGGCAAATGCGGCAGAGAAAATCCCTTTGCCAAGAAGTTTTTTCTTCAGAAATCATACCAGGAGATAATGAGAACAGTGGGTGAGTTTAACGACGAGGAAGCTGTATATAAGCTAGATGTGTTAACAGCACAGCACAGCCCGCTCCAGACAGGTTTGTTACACTTAAACTGCGAAACTCCGGAAACTTTATGAAGTTTCAGCTTGACGCAGGGGCAGAATGTAACGTAATCCTGGTATACCTGTACAAACAGGCCGCTGGAAACGTTACGCTGAGTAACGTGACGCCAAGCAACGACACGATCATCGCGTTTGGAGGCACGAAATTGAGCCTGAGTGGACGAGTTCTGCTCCCGATGTCACGTGGGGAGACACGATGCACACTGCGTTGTAACTTGGTGGAAACTGACGTTCGCCCATTGCTGGGACGCAAGGCCTGCGTTGGCATATAGCTTATCAAAGTGTTCGACTGATGACTTCAATCGTCCTGTCACAGGTGATCGACCTGTGTTCTTTGTCAGGGAGGCAGACAAGTCACTGACTAAAGAGCAGTTAGTGTCGAAGTTTCCAAAGGTGTTTGCGGGTGGCATAGGCATCCGCTTGGATCCCAGCGTGGACCCTGTGCAGCACGCACCAAGACGTGGGCTGGTGGCGCTGAGATCAAAGCTACATCCTACACTGGACAACATGGTAGAACAAGACGTGCTGGTTCCTGTGACACAACCAACTCCATGGATATCGTTAATGGTGGTTGTGCCGAAGAAGAATGGGAAGTTACGGATTTGCCTTGATCCAAAGGACCTTAACGCTGATGTTCAGAGAGAACAATATCCACTTCCCACAATCAAAGACATCGTGACACGACTGGATGGTGCCAAGATCTTCACCATACTAGATGTTAGCAGCGGGTTCTGGCACATTTGCTTAGATGACGAGTCTTCCCAACTAACAACTTTTAACACACCGTTCCGACGGTATCGTTGGGAAAGGATGCCGTTTGGAATCAGTAGTGCACGGGAAGTGTTCCAGAGAAAAATGCACGAACTGTTCGAGGGTCTCGCAGGAGTTGAAGTGGTGGCTGATGACTTTGCAGTGGTGGGTTGTGGCTCAAACATGGAGGCTGTAATCATGGATCACGAACAGAACCTACTCAGGTTCCTAGATCGTTGTGAAGAGAGGCATGTAAGACTAAAGCACCGTTCATAGGACACGTGGCCTCAGGCGAAGGTCTGAAAATACAACCAGACAAGGTGCGTGCCATTGTTGAGATTCCAGAGCCGGAAGATGTAATGGCAGTGCAGCGAGTGATTGGCATGGCGACTAACCTAACGAAGTTCGTTCCGAGGTTGACCGTGATCATGGGACCTCTGCGAGAACTAGCTCGTCGCCAGGACACAGACTGGATCAGAGCAGATCAAGGATGTGGTCTCCAGTGCTCCAGTACTGAGGCACTATAGTCTTGATGACGAAGTCACACTACAGTGTGACGCCTCGCAGTCTGGCCTTGGTGCAGCATTGGTGCAGCTTGAACAACCAGTAGCGTTTACATCACGAGCGCTGACGTCAGCTGAAACCAAATACCCTCAGATTGAGACAGAGCTGCTGGCAATCGTGTACGCATGTAAACAGTTTGACGCGTGTATGTATGGTTGAGACGAAGTCACGATTCAGACGGATCATAAGCCGCTGGAGTCCATATTCAAGAAGCCACTGAATATGACGCCCATGAGATTTCAGCACATGCTGCTCGAGCTTCAGACAGACATTCACTGGCAGATACGTCCTGCTCAGAGCGTCAGCCAAGGACACGTCTGTACCCTTGTGGTACACCACTTTCAGTTTGTGACTGAATATGACGCCCATGAGACTTCAGCACATGCTGCTCGAGCCTCAGTCACAAACTGAAAGTGGTGTACCACAAGGGTACAGACGTGTCCTTGGCTGACGCTCTGAGCAGGACGTATCTGCCAGTGAATGTCTGTGCAGAAGGCCATCTGTGGAAAACATTGCTGCCACCAAGTTTCTACCTGTCACCGCTGAGCGACATCAGCAAATCAGACATGCAACATCGGAAGATCCAGTACTCTCACTGCTGAGTGAAGTGATCCGGCCTGGTCGGCCTGGAGAGAAGAGGCATGTGCCATACTGGGATCATCGTGATGCGCTAGTTGTGGAAGGCTAGCTCATCTTCAAGGGTCACAAGAAATTCACAAAATCCACGAAATCAACTATGTCCACATGAAATTTCTGTTATTACATTATCGGTCAAACTATTATATTATCGGGCAGGAGCACGTTATTATATTATCAGTCAAAGTATTACAGTACCGGACAGGAGGTTTATTACATTATCGGTTGATTGTATTACAGTATCGGGCACTTATTACATTATCAGTCGATTAATACCGTATCGGTTGTAACACCCTGGATTAGCCGCTCCCCTGCTTCGGCGCCACATGTCTCATTGCGCGTGTTTTTTCGCCGTAGTGCACCAAATACTTCCGGTTACACGTGGATACATGTAAACAATAGCACATCCACATAATAATTATCTTGTAAGCCGTGTCAGATGAAGAATAATGCTCAACTATTTCACAGTTATCGTGCAATGTGAAGAACAAGGAACAAGATGGACACACGATGAGTGGAAACTTCGGATATTGGCTGTGGAACAGTCTAATCAGCCGGGCTGTCACGACGCGGCCGAGACCGAGTTTCGAAAGTGAAGTTTAAGTCTGTGACAGTGAAATACGAACAAACACTCTTTTCAAAGACTACGCCGTGGATTGATTCTTCAGAATGCTATTTTAACATGTTGTGCTGCGATCACTGAAATGATCGGCGACCAAAAACGGCAAAATATGTTCTGCCACCATATTGGCGAACAGTGTTTCTGCTGTCAACACCCGTTTGGCTATGTCCGCATCTCTCTGGTTGACGAAAAACGACGTCACTCTTTCGTTTGATTTCGTGAATTTCGTTAGGCTCGTATGTTGCGACGTGCCTGCATGGCGAATGGCTGCGACGCTGAAGTGAGACGAGCACACGCGGCAGTATGCATGCGTTTCACCGCGGTCACTTCTCGCAACCCATTCTAGATCTACCACAGTTGCTGGTATTTTTTCATGCGTACTTTTTTCGTTTAACTTCTGTCCGTAACGGCGAGCCCGACCGCTTTGGCTTTGCCATATTCAATTACAATGTTGCCAGTTCGTCCAAGCTTTATTATTCATCTATCGTGATTCGCTATTCGATTAGCACGTGATCCTTGCCATCCAATGGAATTGGGCGTTGCATATTACTAAATGTCGTATACCATCCATGATCCAACATCGATCGACAATAATTTCGGTAGGAAGATAATAATTAGTATGAGGGTCATTACAGTATGTCTACAAATAAAACAATTTTAAAAACGGGAAAAGTTTTAAAAAAACGTGATATTCCGTTTCCCGTGCGGGACATCGGGAGATGGTTGCCCAAAACGGGAGCCTGCCGCCCAAAACGGGAGACTTCACAGGTCTGATACTCGGACTGTTAAGCCTAACCCAGGCCAATGTATGCGCCTAGGCCTAGGCTAGAATAGGCAATATGTCAATAGTAATTACCCATTTCATTCCTGCAATAATATGTGGAACTTTTTGAGATCTCATTTAAACTCCAATTCAAGTACAACTTATTTGGACACACCGATGGTTATATATACAGGTAGTCAAACAATTATAGGATCAATATACCTATGTAATACAATAAACCACCACTAACATAATAATCACATTTTAATAGTGATTTTGTTTGATTTTGTTCTATAGTAGAATTGACATTTCAATTATTTGGCTTTGACACATTTTATTTTTAACTTGACTAATTGTATAAATGTACTTAATTTGATCTTGTTAGTGCATACGAGCAGGCTTTTTAACCCAGATATATTATGGTGCATTTACTACATTATGAATGCAGCCTACAAATAAAAACATTAATCCACAATAAACAGCAATTTCCGGGAAAAAGACGCGTCAATCCAAAGCGGATTGTGTAAGATTACATTTGCTTCAACTATCATTATTGGGACTCCGAATCAAGATAATCAGGGTTCAACTACTCTGGCTGCCGTTTCGACATTTGGGCGATTTTGTTCACTCCACATTGCTTCAGTTCACTCAGTTGTATAAACGAACACCTGGCTGTAAACCAGCGGTTCTTAACCCCCAAAATTGGGTCGCCAAGACATTTCCAGTGGGTCGCCAAAGTTCTTCATCGACTGTGTGAGCCGTCCCGCTTACCCGTGCCAAATGCATATGAGACGAATAGCGTATACCAAATATGAAAGGATATCATGAGGTATATCAAAATCACGTAACATTCTTCATAAATTTTTCATATCGCTTGCATCTGGTATGGGAAACTTATTCTGTTTGATACCGTCGAAAAGCGTCATGCATGCAAAAAATCGGTGCCGCTTTTAATTCATTCCACATCGCAGCCTTCAACACGTTCACAGAGTAATGCGGCTTTCACTAATATGACTATGCGCATTATACTGTCTATCGGATTGTCTGCCTCCAACGACATAATGTAAATTAGCAGTAAATTCCTCAGTGCTCAGCAAGCCCTCTAAAACATTAGGCTTCTGATTTATCTTTTTTTGTTGGGCCTACTTATTTTAAAATGATTTATATTCATTTATCAAAAGTTAACTGTTTGAAGGCATGGGTGGCCATGAAAGTCCCGCCACCGGAATATGGGTAGCAGTCAAAATAGGTTCAGTAGACAGTGGTGGATATGAATACGCATAGTTTTGGAACGCTTATTGCAGCCTGGCTGAATGTTTCCCACGAGGTCGTTTCGGTGCTGCAATGAACCTGACTGCAATGGAGTGAGGCATAAGGTGGTTTGAACATTATTAAGGAGTGTATACTGCGCTATACAATAACTTATCATTACCTTTATTCTTCCAATAAATGTCCGCAATCATTAATTTGATTACTCTGGCATTGGGAGTTCAGAGAATGAGATCCCAGCTCAGTGAGTCCACGACAGGTGTTTTCAATTTCCCTGCGTCGGTCGTTTTACTTCCTCACGCATTGACACCAGCTAGAAGGGACCAAGGGGTTATAAGAGTGTATCTTCCGAAAGACACAGGCAACGTAGGGTGAACGAAATTCCAAGGTTTTGATACGGTGGCCGATACCGGGATTCGAATCCCGGTTCCTCCGATCGGCAAAAACTGCACTGCAGCGCCCTCTTTTGGCAATGCTCAAATTGACCCCACAGCATAATTTTGTGTTCGCTCGAAACTTCCGGTCGACGCCATTTTATATTATACTTTGCCGCGATCACGATTTTTACTCTTTACTGGAAATTGAAAATGCAGAACGAGAATCGTCAGGCAGACGACGATGGCAACCATGCAAAGAGGAATACGAGGAAGTAGGCCTACGCTTCCAAATGGCAACAAACATGGGCGGACAAGTTTGCGAGAATTCGAAAAAAGATCTAAAGACGACACGTTTGCTTTATGTACTATCTGTCAGGACGACTTCTCCGTCAGTCACGGGGGCAGAATTGATGTGGAGAAACACGTGTCGGGGAAAAAACACAAGGACAAAGTGGTCGACGCAAAGAGGTGTGGCGTGCAGGCCAAGTTGATAAGCACGCGCTTTCAGCCAGGTGCTACCGGTACAATCACGGAGAAGGTGACGAAGGCTTAGTTTGCCAGTTCGTCGCCGAACACAACCTGTCCTTCGCTGTCGGTGACCATTTCAATGACCTCGTGAAGGTGATGTTCACCGACATCGAAATCGCCAAGAAGTTTAGTTGTCACCAAATGAAGGTCAGTGCCGTGATTAATCATGCGCTGGCCCCAAACGTCATGGAGGAGGTGGTCCAGACGGCGAAGACGCAGCCTGTGACGTTGATTGTTGATGAATCGAACAAGAGGAACGACAGCAAGGCCTATGCTATCCTCCTTCGGACCATCGACAGAAGCAACGGAGAATTGCGGAACTTATACTTGGACATACCTGTTTGTAGCGGACCGACACCTTCCAATCACTGTCCGATGACGAGTCGGATGAACTGCTGGAGGAGTGGCAGGACTTCCAGGTGGCCCAGGACCTGCCTTCCTTCACCGACGACCACATCGACCTGTGGTCGGCGTCCGTCTTGAAGATGATTATTTTGGGTTCATTCAACTTGGAAGCTCTGCTTCCCCTTTGGCTTCGCCTTCCTCTTAGTTGACTCTCGATCAGCAAATCTTTTCTTGTAGGGAGACGAAGTCAGCACCGCAGCTGATTCGGCAACACGTGACCTCGGACGTGGACGGGATAGTTTTGCCTTTGGCGACAGTTTCTGTATGAGCTCACTGACCAACTGAAGTGCCTGTGGCAATGCTGAGGTTGGTCCGGCTGTCGGCGGCAAGACTGAGGATGATCCGGCTGTGGGCGGCAACGCTGTGGATGATCCGGCTGTGGGCGGCAAGGCTGAGGCTGTCCTAGCAGGTCAATGGCAAGGTTGGTGATGATCCAGCAGTAGACAGCAAGGCTGATGTTGATCCGGCGGTCGGTAGCAATGCTGAGGTTGATCCGACTGTCGGCGGCAAGAGTGAGGATGATCCGGCGGTCGGCGGCAAGGCTAAGGATGATCCAGCGATCGGCAGCAAGGCTGAGGATGACCCTTCAGCCGGCGGCAAGGCTGAGGATGATCCGGCGGTCGGCGCAAGGCTGAGGATGACTCGGCGGTCGGCGGCCAGGCTGAGGATGATCTTGTAGTAGGCGGCAAGGCGTTCGATGGTCCGGAGTTAAGTTGGCATGGCGTCCTCGGTCAAAATCCACACGTCTGAAAGTTAGCTACTGCTTCGTCTGGTGTGGCGGAAGGCCTTTCCGAATATCGCTGCAATGTCGTAAACAGTGATTCTTCTTTCGGGATTGGCAACCATCTAACTTTTAGATTCTGCGTTATACGCATTCTTCAGGGACTTGAAGTATGACCTGTCCAACGGTTGCAACTTGTGTGTAGTGTGCGGAGGCAGTGTGGTCAAGGTAATGTCACGGCTCCTCGCATACTCCAGTGGAACCAGGGTCTTGTGACTGTGGTGGCCATAGCCGATTACGATCTGAGGTACGTCGGCTGATGCATTCGTGAAACTGGAAACAAGTGCTGTTGGAAGTGCAGTGGCCAACGGATTGTTGTGGCGCACCTCTCATCAGAGATTCGACCATGCTCTTTCTGGAAAAGATGAACATCGGTGGCAGATATGTGCCGACCGCGTTCATCCCGCAGATGACAGTGATAGTGGCGCCGCGCTCCCGCTTGTCACTTCCCCACCTGGCGAACTCCTTTTGTGGCAACAATCCTCCCGGGTTTTTGCACATTCGTTATGCCGGTCTCGTCCATGAACTCTTGCTGGTGTATACGTGGACATCTCGAGCTGTGATTTATACAGCATCGATGAACTGATGTACCTTAAGTCGGTTGAAACCGACAGCCCGCGCGATGTTCGTGCCCTGTGGGCAGCGGATTGCCAAGTCTTCGTGCCGTCTGAAGAACCCGCTCAGCCAGTCGCGTAGATCGCGTAGATCGCGTAGATCGCGTAGATCGCGTAGATCGCGTAGATCGCGTAGATCGCGTAGATCGCGTAGATCGGGATCGTAGGCCAGGCGTCTCACGTCTACAGTCGTCAACCCGTACAAACATATCTCCATGTCAGAAATGTGGTCACGTAGAATGCGCTCGGCGATAATAGGTAGCGCTGTCTTCATCGGCCCAAGTGCAAGGGCACCATTAGTAGCGACCCTGCTGTCACGGTGTCTTCGCAACGTACGTAATTAATTCCCGCGCTAATACTAACTATTGCCCAGTAATCTAAAAATGAGTGAAACTATATGCATTAGTGATAAATATAACAACAATTGCACGAGGTTATGCATAATCCACATGTTGCAGTTAAACATTACACACAAATATTACAACAAACTTGCAAGAAAACTTAAAATGCAAATATTTACCAACCGTGTTTTGTCTGCGTATGCTTTTTGTTCACAGTAGTCACTAGGTGGCAGTATTGTATTCATCCAACAAACGCAGACACCAAGCACGTGTAACAGAGGTAATACAAATGGGGCTTCTTACCCCACGGGGGTTCTTTGCCCCATCTACCCTACGCCTATATAACAGTTTATAATCACAACTTTTTGGGGATAAAATTTATTTTACTTGCGGGCTAATAGATAGGGATCATTCGACCTACGTTTAAATCGCACCGACAAAGCCTGACACCATTCTGTTCAAGTATCTGTTTTGAGACCACTAATACTATCAAAACACTCTCGTAGGTGAAGTATCCGGTCCATAGGTCGATATACGGCACGATGTCGAATCTAGGGTAAACAACACTCCACGGTACGTTCAACCTTTTTGCAATATACTCTCAACTGGAAGTCAACACTCACCCATAAGATACGTTCACGAACATACACACCCAATTACCCATCCACCAACACACCTACTCCTCCTACACACATAGCGTACCGCACCTACGCACAAACACGCATCCAGGACAATAATACATGCTATTGTAAGAAGCTGTGATTTGTTCCTAGCAACAGAACTTGACTTCGTTGGGGTGCGTATCGTTATGTTGCTGACACAGCGCAAGTTATTATTATGGAAATCAACGCATTGGTATTTGAAATGCTTCGGTGTAAGAGTCGAATTTGCACCAAGATCGTTGAACCCTCTCTGTTATCCGTACGGTCGTGATGGTCACATGTCGTCACGACTGTGATCGTGGAATTGGAACGTTACATGTTGCTTTCGCACCAGCATCCGGTTAATGTGTTCTACTGTAACAACTCACCACATCGTTTGCCATATTACATTTGCGGCATTTAGATTACATTGACAGGCAGTGAATCGTTCACCTAATATTGTTTATGTTACGTTTCGAATATACGTTTAATTACCATATAACAACCAATCTTGCGACCTGACTACCATGACGTTTTGTCATGAAATGGTCGTGATGACCGTAATGGTTTAAATTGAAGTGCTAAGGTATTATAGCGTGGTTGTGTGTGCTTCCACGTGTGTATTCGACTGCCACAAAGACACAATGTGCTTACTATATTGGCATTCCGTTATATAAAATGTGACACCAGGGATGTCAAAGAAAAGCACATAAAACACACCCACCCAGTCACTCACACTCACACACACGCACACGCACACGCACACGCACACGCACACGCACACGCACACGCACGCACACACACACACAAATACTGTAGAAAAACAAAACAACCATTGGACGCACAAATAAGACCCCCATACAATATTTACGTAATTTCTCAAGAGTCCGACGCTCTGTGCACATATTGCAGCTACTCCTGTAGCCGTTATGAGTGGGTCACGACATCAACTAAATACTCTAGTTGACCCACTTCGACCACCTAAATGTCAGAACGTTGCAAGTAGTCCACGATTGTGAAGCTACACACATGGTCTAACCTATCGGCAGGCAGCGGGAGTGTCTCACAGTGCCAAGTCGTTTCACATAGATTCGGCAATTCCGAGGTATCTGTCATCTCCACAAAGGACCGATCACTACTCCAAATCGTTATTATGTCTCATTGCCCTCGCAGGCTCCGACTTTATGGTTCAAGGTTATCGTTATTCACACTGACTGTTGATATTTTAAATAATTTATACGTTTACATGTGTTTTATTTAGTTTTATACCAGTATGACAGACGATACCATTTGTTTCAACAATGTAACTTTCTTTATCGGATATTTACGCAATCACTGGGTGAATGTATTGACGACTGAAGAATGGGTTCATATGTTATATGTCGTCTATTATTATCACTACGATTGTATTGATTCATCGCGGTAGTCAATGCGACGATAGTGTACTATCGATAGTAAATTTAACTATCGCGCATAATAACGATAGTGCGCAAAATGGTCATCAGGGCTTCATAATTGTGCTACACAAAGTCAATGTTCGTAAGCTTGCGTTTTCAATTTTATTTGGTAATTTTATTTATTTGCCGACCTAGTAGTAACAGTCGTCGATCGTTTGGGGATTCACCATTTTGGGAATCAGCTGACACTAATGCTAAGCAATGCCGCCATTCTTACACTATGATTTGGGATTACTGTTCTTGCGGGACTGCTTTTCCAAGGTCCATAATATTGGTACTGCAACAGTTATAAAATTATAGCAAAACTATACACTCTGGCATGCAATGATAAAACAATCACAATAGTCACCCTACTTATTATCATTGTTCGTGTAGGACATGGCGTCTCTACACTGGGTCGACTATGCTCTGTTCGCCTGGTTTTTGGTCATCTCCCTCGGCGTCGGTGTATACCATGCTGTCATTGGGAAGGGCCTAGAGACAACCCAGGCATTCATCATGGCCAACCGGAAGTTGAGGGTCGGCCCAACAGTCATGTCGTTGTTGGCGTCGTACTTATCAGCCATCGCTGTGCTGGGAATGACGGCCGAAATGTTCATGTTTGGCTCCCAGATGTGGCTGTGGGCCACGACCAGTACCTCATGTTCGTTGCTTATGGTCGAGAGAGTCGCGATACCGTGGCTGTACCCGCTCAAGCTCACCAGCGTGTTCCAGGTAATCAGCATTGAGCATCAGCACTGTTCACAGTGTTTAATATTTTAATACAATTAAGTTGTATTGTGTACGAATCTGCAATATTTATGTACACAATGTGCATTTGCGAGTATGTATTGGTTTATGCACACCCGCACATACACCCACGAACCCAAGACCGCACGAACACACACATTCGCACACACGTACACATCACACCCCACCACACACGCGTATGTACGCAAGCACGTACTCACACATGCGCACGCACCGGCAGGCACAACCGCACACATACACGTACGCATGCACACCACACATGCCACACGCACACACACGCACACACGAACACGCACATACGCATGCACGCACGCATTGCTTGTTAATTCGTCTCACTGTCTCCGCTTAAACAAACCATGATTTACTAGCTCACACTCAACAAATTCACTATTACCCTCTGGTGGCTCACCACTAAAATATTCCACTGACAAATATAAATAACTCTAAATAGCTGTTGTTGTTTTAATGCATCGCAAATTGATAGACCATAGGAAAATGTTCCGAAGAAACAATTTAACATAGCGAGAGGTGAAAGACCACGGCCTCTGGGAGGAGATTAACTTACAATGTTACACTTTTGGCACATTAATATATAGATGATTCGAGGAACTGCATGTATGCACGTATGTTATGCACGTATGCATATATATATATATATATATATATATAATTATATATATTTATATATATATATATTGTTGTTTACTTGATTCAGTATTTCGAACTGAGATTCAAATCGAAAACTCTCAGAATGTTTACATCTTCTTTGGGAATTCTTCAAGGGGTGAGTACATGCATACATTGTATTACATTTGATATAGTGACAAGATTTACAGTGTAAATAATGTTATGGAACATTGCATTTACAAAACGACTGTAGTGGATAAAGTAAAGTGTATTTTCACGATGAAGTATTCGGTAAATGAACATTTGCCGTGACAATTATGATTAATTAACAGTTCCTTGAATGATTTGAAGATCCGGTTTCTTGGTTGTTATAATATGACATAATTACCTCACAAGAAACGTTTTACTTTTAAATATTTCGATTGAATCTCATCGGCAGAATGACATTACGTGTGTGTCACATGACCACTGTCATGTGACACAAGCTGGAGAAGGATTGTATCCCACTGACAGAGGCAGTATCGATGACCTGGGACCGATTAAACCAGGACACAACACTGAAAGACAAATGCAAACTATCAGATCATCATACTGTTAAAAATATGTCTGAACACCACGTACTTCAGTTACGATGGAGTGTTCTACAAACAGAAGAAGGGGTCACCTGTCTCCCCGATACTTATACATGGAACATTTATAAGAAAGAGCCATCAGGGAAGCACTTCATATCCCAGACATCAGGTTGAGGTACGTGGATGACACATTCACAGTGTCACAAGAGAGTGAAATAGAGCGATTCACAAACCATGTGAACTCGGTGAACGAGACCATCAATTTCACTGTAGAACCGGAACAGGACAGTATGCCAGCCTTCATAGACACGTGTATATGTCTGAAGGACGATGGATCAGCCAAGATAAAGGCGTACCGATAATCAACCCACATAGATCAGTATTTCAAGTGGGACTCTAATCACCACTTAGAGCACAAACGATTGGTAGTGAGAACACTCCTACAAAGAGCAGAAAGCTGGTGACAGAAGATGAGGACACGACCAAAGAGGTGGAACATATCAAGAAAGTATTGAAAGAGAACGGCTACAAACCATGGATGTTTAACATCACTAACCCAAGGAGAGAGAAGGAGAACAACACCACATAAACCAGAAGAAGACAACACGCCATAGGCCTGCCCTACACCAGTAAACTGTCAGAACAATTGGCAAGGATTTTCAAGTCCTATGACCAGCGTACCACGAACCTATCAACACCCTGAGGTCCCTACTGTTGCACCCGAAGGACAGGACGGAAAAGATAGTAAAGAGTGGTGTAGCATATGACATTCAATGCACAGACTGTGTCCAGCACTACATAAGGGAAACGGCTAGAGCACTTGGCACAAGAATGAAAGAACATCTGTCATGTCGCCAACCCCTATCAGCCATAAGTGAACGTAAACATAAACATCAGTGTTCATTGAAAGACGTCACAAGTTTAGACCACGAGGAGAACTGGCACCGAAGACAGATGAGATAAAGGAGCCAATCAACATCCACTGAGGAAAACCTACACTGAATTGCGATGTTGGTCAGGAGCTCCCAGCAGTCCCTATGCAGCTTGTGTCACATGACATTGGTCATGTGACACACCCGTAACGTCATTCTGCCGATGAAGACTGCGAGATGCAATGGAAATATTTAAAAGAAAAACGTTTCTTGTGAGGTAATTATGTCATATAATTAACAGTTGTTTGAGATCTTATAAATTCAGTCAACTTATACCAGCCACTCATTGCTAGCAATTTCCTCAACTGAATACAGAACACATGAATTCCTGTCCGAATACTTGTTTGTGACTGTGGAACAATGTCGCGTTGCAGGTGCTTTACATGGGCATTGCCATGTACGCACCATCTGCCGCACTGTACATAGGTGAGTCATTGGCTTAGATATTTCTGATGCATTTAATATCATGCTATTCTAGAAAACCGCATTGTTACTAAACATAATGTCGTTTCAAATGATATATATATTCGATTTTCGGATGTCACATCGATTTGAACTACTCTGAGCATTTGGCATTGGACCTAATTGACGTTGTTTAGGAAATGCCGCCACTGCTGTTTTTTACTTTCAGTAACTGGTTTGCCTCTCTCTTCGACCGTTCCTGTGATGGCCGTGGTCTGTGTCGCTTACACTGCCTTGGTATGTATTACATTAGTCAAACATTTGCAATACTATATATTCATATATTTCAATTTGGTAATCACTAAAGTTGGGAGGACAGCAAGAATTATGGTTATATTTACGCTACTAAAATAAGTCGACTTTACGAGAATGGTAGATTATTATCCAGAGTGACAATAGTTATTGCACTTCAGAGGATCATTGCATAGTTAATTTTCCGATGCTAAACATAGAATTGTGATTGACAATATTAATACTGCAACATGTTATTACTATTGTTAATGGTTTGATATATCGTAACGATTAACTGGTGCATTGCTTCAGAAAATAAGTGTGTATGTGTGTACACAATATTGTATATTGTACAAATTAGTATATATATATATATTACATTAAATCCAACCAACAATAAAACAAATATTACGTGTTTTGTAATACCTCATCCTCCTACCTGATCCATTAGAGCTTCCCGTTGTTTCTATGTACAGGGAGGAATGCGGGCCGTGATCTGGACCGATGTCTTCCAATTCACCGTAATGATTGGGGGAATGCTTCTGATCGCCGTCAAGGTAGCGAACACTCATTTAACAGGGCAATTGTCATTAGAACGTATGTCGTCAGGCCCGTAGCCAAAGTATACCACCTTTTTGTGAACCCCCTGAAAATTGCATCTTTAAAATGTGAACCACTAATTGTATTCCATGTTTCTCAAAAACGTTAACCCCCTCTCCTATAAGCTGCTGGATAGTGTTTAAGCATTACAAGGAATGTCAAGAAAGCCTGATTTGTGCAGATAATAAAAGTGAGAACCGTTATCTATTAAGTGGTCATCACTGAATGTATGGGAGCCTGGCTGAGGGGTCTGTCCCCAATGCCATGTGTGAAAAGGGCAGTCATTAGAGGAATGTGTGTCAAAGGACCATGTAGAAGGACTTCACACTATCCAAGGGTCTCCTGTTATGTAAACGCATGGGGTAACAAATACACAAGAAGCCAGTTTTACAACAGACGTCAAATTATGAGTTCTAATTGGAGTCACTCAGAGGTGACAGATGCAAACAAAGTACTGGTGAATGAACGGGGTGACGATGATTTAACAATTATGAGTACATACACTAAGCCATATAAAATAATTCATTATTTCTTATCAGAACTCTGTTAAAAAGTGAACGAAAGGTGCGGATTTTAATTTTTAGTATGCTGATTAAAGTAACTACCGTAAACATAATCAAAGAGGCTATTCTCAACAATCAACAACTTAAGATGCGTAGCGAGTGTATTTCTTACAAGCTGCAAACCCGGTAGGCAAACTCATCTGGCTTAACACAAATAATAATTTTTGACTATTCAGCTGGAACGCGAATTTCAATGAATAATTGTAATCAACCAATATAAAATCAAGTTAAGCTTCACCTATTTTAAAATGCGCGTGCTGATGAGAAGTAGTTTAATTGTGTGGCTGTATGTTTACCGAAATACTGTGGTTTCTAGTTGCATGTTTGTAGATCTAAAAAAGGGGAGTCTTTTTGCTGATGACGAGACAAGACTGTCTGAGGGGTCTCATTACGTCCATTTTGTGTTCCGTATAGTTATAAAATGAAGTTTGTGTTTCCTGGAGTCAGTGTGGTGTACAGGATATGGTCTTTGACTGTTTGACATCTACAATTTAATTCAAATTCCACAAGAGTAAAATAATTTGTATAATCTTCTATTTACCTGGCATGTTTTATAAAGGTTTTTTAATTTACTAATGTAATTATTTTTATTATAAACTATGGAACTTTTGCACATCAGATCAGATATGTGTAATGTATTTTGTTTGAAATATAATGTACATTGATTGAAAACGCACCCCCAAAACGACCTCATTATGGGCCTTCTGCGAATGCTAATTTGGTGTTTGTATATAAGATGAAAGAATATAAGACGAAACCACATGGTCCATCAATCTCATGCCCACTTCATTGTCTTCCAGTTAGAAATGTAACCTTCTGCATTATGAGCCTCCACGTCAACTAGTCGTCGTGTATAACAATGTGGTTTGTGGCATGTTGATGAATCACACCATTGCAGAAGGTTTGTTCCTGTAAGTTACGCTACTTTACGTCATCAGTTTAATATAATTGTAAGCGTTCTCACGCGGATAAGAACGGGAGCTAGGAGGAATCACACGCTGGTAAAACATACTATCAAACAAATAAAACCAGACAATTATTTTGTCAACAGGTTATAAAAAACTCGTAGGGAAAAAAATAATTATCACGAGCCATATAAAGAGCGATCTGAAATTAGGATAGTAAGAGTATATTAACTGAAGCACGAATATGACAATGACAGTGTTATGTGTCGCGCCGTATCATTTGTGGAATAGTATACGGATGACGCTAGAAAATTAACTGTACTATACGCGAGTTCGGCCTGATATGCTTACTCGGTGTAAACATAGATTACGCAGACGATATTGTTCTCCTATCTGAAAATATCTCAATCAAGAAATGAATGACTAAATTTTTTTTTTACAACAACAACAACAACAAACATGATAAAAGTAGTAGTAGTAGTATGTAGATGAAGACTGCGAGATGCAGTCGAAATATTCAAAATAGAAAAAAGTTTGTTGTGAGGTAATTATGTCATATAAGTATGTTGTACTTATAAATACTTATCCTGTTACACATGTAAATATAGGTAATACTGTATAAAACAGTACACACATTTATGCAAGTGACATCATCAAGAAATATAACACAACTTTCATGTTCATTCATGGCAGGCCGTTTGTAAAAAAAGGAGTCTTAAGGAATAATGAAACCCTAATACCAGTTATTTTTTCAACAAATGCTTACTCATTAAATGCATGATTATTCAATAATTTTGCTTTGTATTTGTATATAAAAAACATGTATAGCCTTTTGGCTTATCGAGAGTCCAACCCTTTTATCTATACACCCCTGTATGTAACCAGCCCTTCTGAGGTATGTATCGATTTTATTTTTTAACATATTCACGCTACTAGCACCCACAAAATCAGCAGAAAATATGTTCCATTAATTTACAATCCTTTGTGAAAATGAGAACTTTCTTATATCTAATCTACACTGCTCCTTTACTAATGTAACTTCATATCCTCGAGTCCTTCTATCTTTCTTAACTGAGAAAAAAATATTTCTATCAATATTTTCATAACCATTCAGCATTTTAAACACTTCTAACTGATCTCTCAATCTCCTGGTCTCTAGTGTTATTAAATCCCTTTCTTTATGGCGTATTTCGTAACTAAGATCCCTCAGTTTATGTGTCATTTTAGTTGTTCTCCTCAGTACTCTTTCTTGTCATATGGCCTCCACGCTTGTGTACAATATTCTAAATGGGGCCTAACTATTGTTTTGTACAGCTGTAGTATTAGTTCTTTTTCCTTATACGCTATATTTCGCCTAATTAATCCAAGGATTTGATTTCTTTCTGAAGCTGCAATTCTGTAATGCTGGGGGCTTTAGAAACAATGTTTTCGCCGCCGCGCCGCCTATTACTGGGAGGTGGGCATAAAACCAAATGTCTGCCCTCCAATTGCATACACCTTTCCCAGTCGACAAAAATACACATTAATTGTCTCATAAAATTTGGATTTTCACCCGCCAATGACGCTCGCCACAAAAACAAACATTCACGCTCACATTTAATGGAGGGTAGAACCATATGTCTGGAGAAATTCCAGGGGCAGCTGCGCCCCCCCCCCCCCCCTCCGTTCCTGCGTCTATGAGCACATATATACGTCTATAGAAAAGAGAGAACGTGTTAGGTCATCTAATTTAAAGTAGGCCTATCAGTTCAGTTCATTTCATCCCGGGACCTGTCAGGTCGTAGGGGAGACATGAGGGACACAGATGCGGCGAATGCTCTCCGGCCAGGGCGTTCTAATGCAAGTCTCAGTAGCGTTTGCACGTCAAGGTCGGTCCACTCCCGTATGTTGTCCATCCAGGTCTTCCGTTTGCCTGCATCCCCGTATGCTGTCTTCCAGAATGCCCTGCATGATTGTCTTGGTAAGGGAGTCGTGTAGTGTGACATGGCCGTACCATGCCAGCTTTCTCCTCTTCATTGTTGCGAGGAGTGGCTCCTGTGGACCTGCCAGGACAGTGATCCGTGTTCGAACAAAGTCATTGGTCTTGTGCTCAGCCCAATATATGTGCAGCAGGCGTCTGAAGCACTTGGTCTCAAACGCCCGTATCTTCTTTGTCGTTGCAGCAGTCAGTGTCCAACTTTCGCAGCCATTAGCAGGATGGAGACAACAAGGGCCCTGTACAGTCTGATCTTAGTTAGGAAGTTGATGTTAATGCTTCTCCATATCTTACTGAGTTTGGTCATTGCTGCTGTTCACAAGGGCTATTCGGATCTGAATCTCTTTGCCCGGCCGTCCATGTTTGTTGAGAGTGGAGCCGATATATTTGAACGCATCCACTTCCTCCAGCTTCTGGCCGTTCATCGTGATGTCAAGAGTGATGTTTTCAGTGCTGCTGACCATCACCTTGCTCTTTTCGTTGTTTGCTTCCATGCCATAAGTGCCTGCTCTATCCACTAGTACATTGGTGAGATCTTGGAGCTCGTTGTTGCTTCCTTCAAGGAGATCTATATCGTCTGCAACTCGCATGTTGCTGACAGATTTGCCTCCCACAGAGACAGTGGTGTTGAAGTTGTGGAGGGCTTCTCTCATGATGTTCTCGTGGTAGATGTTGAAGAGAACTGGCGAGAGCAAGCAACCTTGACGGACTCGAATGTGGTGGTCCTGTAGGCCTACGACTTAATGCAAAGAAAAATAAGTTGGTTGTAAACAACAAAGTAGAGAACTCATGTGTCAAACCGTGCAGTGATACACCGTAACAAGAAGAAGAGCTCAAGTATGTAAATCGTGGGCAATATAATCACAACCAGCAACATTACTTAACGGATCTCAAACAATACATTTACGTGGAATACTTCATGCCAGTTGGGGGAGGAGTCTCAAAGATAATTAGAAAGATGCATACTGGAAGGTTCACGTCTTCGGGTCATAAATATTTTGCCCTCTTCCCGAGCTTGTACTATGGGCACGGCAAAGATCCAAGAAGCCAAGCGAAATATATCGCCTTACTTACGTCGATATACTAATCAAGAACACATAGTGCAAAACTTGGAATATCATCATAAAACATACACGCACGCTCGTACGCACGCACGCACGCACGCACGCACGCACGCACGCACGCACGCATGCACGCTCGCACACACAAACACACACATACACACACATACGTATATATATATATACATACACATACGTATATATATATATATATACGTATGTGTGTGTATGTGTGTGTTTGTGTGTGCGAGCATATATATATATATATATATAATTAACACATTATTCATCTTAAGAAACCACTTTTAACGCATTCAAATAAAATGAACGGTAACTATAAATAAATTTAAAACAATTAAATGTATTAAAATAACTGTTGATGTGATTGAAAAAAAGTAGTCAATGACATGATAAATGTAAATGAATTAGTGTGTGTTAGCTGGAGGTATTCTGCAAATTGCGTGAACATACACAAATTGGCAGAACTGTATTATTAGTGACATATAATTGTAGTAAATAATAAATTATGTATATTTACACGTTTGTTGCATTGTGTGCATGTTCACGTGGGATCCAACGACATGGCGCACATAAATAGTGTATAGCTGTTAAGTGTAACAATGATAATAACATGTGTATATTAAACACTTATAATGACATTTATTGTTAAACGTAATATAAGGTTGGACTTTCTTGTTTCATGCATTTGATAATAATATATTCGTTGTAACTGAACGTTCAGCATAAAATGACACTACGATAGCAATAAACAACTGTTTTTAACACAATATACGCATTTTATATGATATATTTTGCAGACAAACATGATTGTTGGTGGCGTGAATAAAGCATTCGATCTTGCACACAGTGAAGGCAGACTTGTCTGGGCTAAGTAAGTATATGCCTTAGAATGAGCCAATCTTTTTAAACACCATCGAAACAATTTCATTGCGACTTTTGTCATGTTCGTTCAAAATCATTACAAAGACGACTTTCTATTCTCTTCATGCAGCACGAGTCTGTTTTATAATTTTATTTGTATTTTAGGTGGGACCCGGATCCAAGGGTTCGTCACACAGTTTGGGGTTTATGCATTGGCAACTTCTTCCACTGGTTCGCCGGCTATGGGTTTGGACAGGCCTGCGTGCAACGTTTCAGCGCTACTGCAACTATGAATCATGCACGGAAGTAAGTATTTACCTGGGACCGGATTCATGAAGTCTACTTAAAGTTACGCAATTACGTAATCTCCCACGTTCGCTTATTACAAAAACGCGTAATTTACTAATACATTCATATCATCTTAGCGTCAAGTACGTTCTTGAAACCGGACCCTGCGTATACTTAAAACTATGCATATTAATCAAATACTATTATTACCTGTTTCGGGTATACGGTCTATCGGTTAGATATTTAGTTTATTTTGTTATTAATATCCTAACTTTGAGGACCTGTAGGTACATCTCCTCCCATACAGGTGCCGATGTCCACTCACCGCTCTCTACGTTCATGCGCTTCTTTTGACCAATGACCTCTGACCTACCAATTTGCGATACAATAAAACAACGCAAAGACAATTATTTAAAATTATTTGTAATGTTGAGTCAATACACAAAATTTAGTTGTCAATCATTCCCAGGCAGTGTCATTGTTATTTGCTGCATGCAATGCCGTAATTGGTGACAGCAGAACAGGTTATAACGAAATATATTAATGTGGTTCTTGTTTGTTTCAGGGTGGCGTTGTTAGCCATTCCTTCGTTGGTGGCAACGTATGGCGTGTTCTTCCTGACTGGCGTGTTTATTGTTGCATACTACGTACAGATCGGGTGCGACCCGGTTGCTAGTCGTCAGATCAGTAACGGAAACATGGTTCGTATTTCGTACATCTCCTTTAATTTATTTGTGAAACAACAACTAGCAAAATATGTCATACAAACGTAATCTCATGAAAACAACATTATTGTACGTTATTGCTATCAATATGGATTTATTTATAACGGTTTCTGAGCTTTCGGATTCGAAATATTATATATCTGATATATATATATATATATATGTATATTATTATTATTAGTAGTAGTAATATTAGTATTAATAATGTACACCTAATTCAAATGAATGCTAACTGCAACACAAGTAAACGTGCACCGTCTTTGTTAAAAGGAAACAACAGGCTTTTTGGACTATGTTCCTAAAAAGTTGATATTATATATCAACATAATGCATATTAAATAGAGAACATGTTTACAACAAGCGTACGAGTGCGTTCAATGGATACTATGTGCTAACATCAATACAACGCTACCACGTATTTTAAAGTCCCTCATACACGGCCAACGTTTTCCCAAACACACTGTTGCTAACAATATTTGTCAACACATGTTGAAAAACACACGGCAAAACATTGTTGTCCAACAATCCTTTGGCAATCGCGCATGTTCGAATTTAATGGCGACAAAATCATTGTTGGCAATAAAACTCGTTCGAATGCGGCGAACTTCAACTATGTTGCCAACCAAATTGCCACATCGACCATTCAGGGAGTGGTTAGTGGTCACATGATAACAACATGGCGCTAACCATGAAAGACGCGGAAGCGGAGTGGACGAGAGAAAATAGGACATTTTCTCCACTCCCGGTTAGAAGAAGATTGACATAGTTCGCCGGAGAATAGTAGCAAGCCCAAGAGAATCATTCTATATAGGATGTACATCGTTTGATCTTCCTTGTCCTACTCGCACTCTATTGTTTAATGCATTTTATCCCTCTTTCTCCCTTCCCTTGATCAGTGGTTGTGTGGGTTGATCCCACGTTTAATGTCGACTTCGATATATATATATATATTTATATGTTTTAGCTTCTACCGGATTTCCTGAATAAAGAATTCCCAGGCACCACCGGCTTCCGTGGTGTGTTCCTCGCTATATTGTATGGTGGCGCCCTCAGGTGAGTGCATATTTCTGTATTTAAATATAACTGTAATGCATATATATATATATATATATATATATTGATATAATATATATGAGTCGGTCGCCATGCAATATTTCAACTGAGAACAAGCTCTTAAAACAAGATTTGGCAGCGCAACATCGCCTAGTCGACATTTCCCGCAACAACGTGTCGTATGGTGAGAAGCCTTTGCTTCACCACCACAGTACAGCTCATTGTGTAATATGTTAGTCACATTTGAACAATGACCTCCACATACGTGCTTCAATAAATCTGATATTTACAGCTTAATGTCGTCCGAGGTAATATCTTTACAGCTCAATGTCTTCCAATGAGAAACATGTTGTCTCGTTTGAAAATGACTGTTCAATGTCGGCCAGTGAGAAACCTTTGATTCATCTGAACATTACAGTTCAATATCCGTGATAAATATTTGCAAGTGAAAAATACAGCTCAATGTCCTTCATTGAGAAACCTCTGAACAGTACACTTAATTGACTTTAAATTGTGAAAAACACGTCTGATTAGCTCAACGTCGTACTATACGAACTGAATCTTAACAATACGGCTCAATATCATCCAGTGTGAAATGTTTGTCATACACGACCACTCAAGACATGTCATCCTTAGGCATCTGATACACAGGCTCTGTTGCAGCTCCATGTCGTCTGCGCTCAGTGGGTCAGCCGCAAATATCTGGGAAGACTTCCTCAAGCCGATAATTCCAAGTATCGACGAACGAAGGGCTACATGGCTTAACAGAGTAATTGGTGGGCGAACATATTGATAACATTCACCAACGCACCCGTCTACCGCTATTAGTACCTAAACGAAACTGCCCCCTGGCTTTGACATCAATCCTCATATTCGTGAGATACATCGTTTTCACTGGAATCGAGTCGGTGTAACTCTGTTAGGCAGGCATTACTGTGATAGGGAACATAATAAACCTACATTACAACAACATGGCAATGCAGTAAATCAAAGGAGGCGACTTCCAATCTAAACGTTTGAAGGTCACGTGCAACGGTGTTGAATTGTGTGCAACACTCTTCATTATAATTTGTTATGATTCTGGCGTGTTGTGTTTCTTCTGAGCCAGGGTTCCCGAGGTTTGAGTAAATAATATATAAATGTTTATATAATTCAAAATGCAAAAGAGATTTTTTGTATTCTAAAACCCCTCAAACATGTTATTATATATAACATTATACATTATATATTTCAGTTGTAATCTTAGGCTGTCTGGCGACTGCATTTGCGTTCCTCGTTGAACAGTTCCCAGGTTCTATTATTCAGGTGAGTGCGTGTTCAGTCTGAAGACGTTTTACTGTAAACAGGCATTGCGCATGCTATCCGCGTACGATATTTATATCCACTTAATTAATCGACCTGTACAACAAAATATACAACAATATGTTGTGGAGATTGATCAGGATATATATGTGTGTGTGTGTGTGTGTGTGTGTGTGTGTGTGTGTGTGTGTGTGTGTGTGTGTGTGTGTGTGTGTGTGTGTGTGTGTGTGTGTGTGTGTGTGTGTGTGTGTGTGTGTGTGTGTGTGTGTGTGTGTGTGTGTGTGTGTGTGTGTGTGTGTGTGTGTGTGTGTGTGTGTGTGTGTGCAGACAGGCGCATCACTATATTATTGTTCATTTTTACACTGGTGTTATCTCACATGGATATCTTCCTGATGACCTTATGAAAACTATTGTTATACCATTGGTGAAAACCAAGTCTGGTGACACAAGTGATGTTAACAACTGCAGACCTTTAAAACTGGTCACAGTTGCTCCTAAGATCTTTGAAATTGTATTACTTGAACGTATGGAATCTTACCTTGATACAACAGGCAATCAGTTTAGATTCAAGAAGGGCCGTTCTGCTGATCATTGTATATATGCGTTAACACAATTGTATTCAGTATTATAGAAGCTACAATAGTCCTGTGGATACATGCTTTTTAGATGCATCAAAAGCATTTGATAGAGTTAACCATTGGACACTTTTTTATGCCAGGTCCAACAGCATAGTCGGTGTTAAACTTCATCTGTTCCATGTGTTTATTATTGTTCAATTTACTGTTCCGAACTGTGGGTACATTTCAACAAGGACACCTATTTAAAACTTAAAGTCGCATACAACAAAATGTATAGACGGATCCTAGGTTACCACCGATGGGACAGTGCGAGTAATATGTTTGTAAATAATGCAAATAATGATATTGACTCATTTGACGCCCTACTGCGCAAAAATGTTTATGGTTTAAAAAAACGGGTTCTTAATATCGACAATGATATAATAAAACATATGTATAACTGTAGAGAGAGCGAGCGAGAGAGAGAGAGAGTCCGTTGTCAGGTATCGAAATACAAATTGATTCAATCTAACTTGTTTTGTTTGTCAGGTGTCGACACAGATATTGGGAGCGGTGGGGAGTCCGCTCTTCGGCATGTTCATGTTGGGTGGTTTATTCCGAAAGGCAGTGGCCAAAGTAAGCCACTTCTGGTGTTTCGTATACATGCAGTAATACTACTCCTTATAGCAAACTGATTTATTTGTTTTATATATGGCGTAATGTATATTGCTATCACCAATACTTAAACAGTCATATACGCAGTAGATAAATGTCTAACACGTTCCAGCAACATCAACGACGACGACGGCGACGTTGACGACGACGGCGAAGACGGCAACAAGAACTACTGCTGGTACAGCTGTAGTAGTACTACATTTATTACTACTATAACTATCATTGCTATATACCTGTAAATTTTTTTGTTGAAATCCGGGAGATTCATCAGCGGTTCAGCACGCTCCCCGTGTCGCGCTGTGTCGTCGCGCTGTCTCCAAAATCCGGGAAACTTCCGGATTTCTCGGAAGAGTTGGCAGGTATATTACTATTACGACAACAGCAACCATTACTGCTACAGTTGCTACGGTTTCTACATAACTATGTACAACGACGACGGCAATATGACATATCGTTATACTTTTGCTTTGTGTTGCTTTTGCGAGACAGGGCGCTATAGCTGGCGGCGTTCTCGGGTGTGCTCTAACCATTTGCATTGGCCTCGGCTCGCTGACAGTGAAAGGATGTCATCCTACTCTACCCCCCATGTCCGTGGCCAACTGCGAACCACCGGTCAATTCAACGACAACGCAGGATCACGTCGTACTGTAAGCCACCTGCATTTTAATTGCCATCAGATTAATTTACATTCTGAACATTAAAAATAATTCGAAAACATTTTTTTATTTCACAAATCAACACTTTCAGAACTTCCGCATCTTTTCGCTCATTTTATGTTCTACTTCTTCTTCTTCTTCGGCGTTCGCTCAGACTATAACTTGGATTTCTCGTATGTAGGTCGCCGCAAGTCTTTCAGAGGGCTAGAGATCTTGTCTTTCACTGATGTCTCTGTGGGCCAGGTTGTCTTTCTGTCATTCTGGTGTACTGGGCAATATTGAAGAAGGTGTTTCACTGTCATTGGAGCCTTGCCACAAGGACATATGTATGTTTCTATAACGTGTAATTTAGAGGGCATATGCAGTGTCCAGTCCTCAGGCGCACCGCTATTGTTGTACACTATTGTTGTACACTATTGTTGTACACTATTGTTGTACACTATTAGTACTCGTCAATTATATAATTGCGGATAGATTTTGGGGAGGAAATTTGATTAGAAACTTAAAATTCCGTTTTGGTTGAAACTGTGTTACGTCAATAAACTGCATTGTTTAGATGTGATGTAAACAACAATGGCGGTGTTAAACCCCCAGTTGTTTGTACCACTTTGCCAACCGTCCATTTGAGTTAGTAACCAAGTTGTAATGGTTAGTGTCGTCACTGTTGGAAAGTATATCAACAACCCATAATTGACCACGAGCATTATTTGACTAACTGACATCGAATAACGAATGTATGCTTGCAGTTCTGGCATATCGAACTTGTTCGCCATATCATACTTATGGTATACACCAATAGGCGCCGGCATTACAATCATCACCGGTCTGATAGCGTCTTATATATTCCGTAAGTACATTTAAAATAGAAGGAGCTACATCTTAGAGGTACTACGATAGTTCCTTATAACGTGTGTTTATTTATATATTGTTATTAATACCAGAATAAACAAGTTGACGCCAAATATAGTTAATTAAGCCGAAAACAAGTTTGCAACTAGAAAGTTGTTTACGCGAAATTTTCAAACCGGTAAGCACAATATTCAAATAATATGTAGCCTATATTTCTTGTTATTGACAGTTATTGCAGAACGTTGGAAGAAGTACAACATGCGCAAAGAACTGTCTGCTAAATGTAATCGTCCTTCCTGGCTGATTCCGGGTGACGGACCATACTCCCACCCTTTTAGTTAGCATTACAGGCAACGCCGTGGCACACTGGATACACTGTTATTAAAAAATGGCCACATATAATTGTGCACATGATAATTGTACATACCAGTCTGCAGCATATTATGCCTATTGAGTCTAAAACACTGTACATAGATATCAAAATCGCAATATGTTAGCTAACATGAATATACCGTAATCTCTGGAAATGGAGAAGCATGATAATCATATGATAATTATTAATTTCACACAAGGAAAGTTCGTACATGTACATAAAATACATGTAAAGTTAACATTATGTTTTTGCTCAACGTATATGTTATATGTGTACCAGTTATCAAAAACGTTTTAAGTTGTACGAGTTTAGTATTCCATTTCTAACCAAAATATCAGTCGCTTTCCTTCAGGCTGAGACAGTTCATATTTGGGTCATACAAAATATAGGCCTACGTAATAGTGGACAATTTCACGCGGACCTTTGTAAAAATTGGCATTTCATTTGCACTTCTAATTGTTTTGTGACAGTATCGGGACTGTGACTTGCAGGATATTTTTATCCGAATGATAAGATTGATGTGCCAGATGAATTGTTCATCCGCCTCGGCAACTTGTTTACCTTCAACCTCACGGAAGAAGACATCGTCAATACGGAGGAGCCGTGCCGAGCCAAAGCGGATGATGTAAATATGCTTAAACAAATGTTGTGTAATCAACAGTGTTGTCCACACTTGTCTACGCATGTTATTGCAACACAACTTATTATAACGACCTGCTCATGACTATATAGGCCTATGCTAATTTCAATATATGAAATGTTATCTAATATTGAAATGGCTGTTTTCAAATAATAAATTTTATGTTGTGATGTCCGGAAAGTGACGCAATGCTACAGTTGTAGATCATTATAATGCAAGTACGTTTGATATGTTGTTTTTAATTTGTGGTCGCTGAAGTCATTTGTATGACCATAGTTTGAACTGGAGTGTTGCTTCCTAATAATAACAAAAAGATTAAGAAAACCTTGTAAAACAGCAGTGATAACATCCAGGTAGTAGTAATATCGTTTGCCTAAGCAAATATCTGTATGTATTTCTCGCAGGACAATGACCTTACACCGGTCAAAGTCAAGTCCAGAAGGTGCAACGAAACAATGTCGCAAACACGGATGAAGGAGGCGGATGTGACGTCATCGCTGCTTCGTGACGACACTGCATTTTGAAGCATGATACATTCGTATCACATACATTTCCAGATGGACAACGTGTTTTGCAACTTGACGAGAACCTAGACACGTATTAATTAACCTAATACGATAGAGGAAATACTTAATGTGGGGATAATAGACAACATATTCATGTAATCGGTTATCTGATCTTCATAATTCGTAGGTTACACACGCTGTATGTTCTCTGCAATAGTTCAATGTGGTTCGAATCCATTCGAGCCTTTTATTATAACAAATAGTTATCTTTATGAAAATGAAGTTTCAATCAAATGTACATATATTTATTGCTATTGTTGTTGTTATTGTTGCTGCTGTTGCTGCTGTCGCTGCCGCTGACGCTACTGTTGTTGTTGCTGTTGCTGTTGCTGTTGCTGTTGCTGTTGCGTGTACGCTGAATTACAAATACGGAGAACTAAAGGCAACTGATAACAAATGGTGATTATCGGTTTGTCATGCCTCCTTGCTTATAAAAGTGTGATACACATTCACGCGACAATTAAACGGATTTACACTGTCAGATGTTACAATTATTAATACCATTATTATAAAATTATTAATACCATAATTATGCATTGTTACAATTATACAATGTTACAATTATTAATACCATAATTATACTTTTAATTATTCATTTGTATAAAAAAGAAAATCCATTTTCACGGTTAAATTTGAAAATAAACATATACAAAGTAAATGTCTATGAACAATTAAACAAAAATAAAACTGCCAATCCTAATAATAACAACAATATCCTAGATAAACGAATTACTACTAATATAGACAAGAACTTTTCAGCTAAAACTGTTAGATATAACGAACACAAACACTAAAAATCAAATTGGATAACTCAAGGAATCATTCGTTCAATCTAATTTAGAGATAGAATGTACAGGAAACTTAAACAAACTCCTTATGATTCACCTGAATTTGTTCATTTACAAATTAATCTCCACACATATAATCAGATACTAAAAGGAATATTCGTATAGCAAAACAAATGTACTATGCATCATGTTTTGAAAATTACAAAAATTACATAATAGGTACCTGGTTTGTAATTAAAAACATCCTCAATAAATTAAAACAAAAAACTTTTTCCAGATCATTTTCAAATTAATGGAAAACTTATTAATGATAAATCCACAATAGCTAACCAGTTTAACTTATATTTAACAAATATTAGATTTAAACTTGTATCTGTTATTTCCAACCCAAATAATAACAACTATAAAGATTATTTAAAATCCCTATGTATTAAAAGCCTTAAATTCGTGCCTATGGACGAGTTTCCTGATGACGCGCGCATAAATTAAATCCACCTGCGCGCCCATACTGGCGGCAGAAACAAACAGAAACAAGGCAGTTGTGTGTGCGTTTGAGACGTCATGCCATCTTCGTGTTCTGCTATCGGGTATGAGAATCGCTCAAACACACGTCCACACTTAGAATTTTACAGAATACTCAAAGCCACACACCCTTTTCACAAAAACAGACGTCAATTATGGCGGTAAAGATGGGGGAACACTAATGCTGGTCACTGATAGACACTGCTCCAAATCCAGCGACCACTCACTCATTGTCTGGTAACGTATGTGGATCTGGTAGCTGCTCACCGGTATTGAGACGACGTTAGACCAGGTAATTAAAATTTTCTGTGGCGAATTTGCTTTTATTCGCCGTGCCATCCATTTTTAACAAGCCGCTCGCCATACACACACGCTACTTCTGCCGCCAGTATGCGAGCGCATCCAAATATGTGACGTTTGTATATAAACATTGAACCTCGTCTATATATGTCGAAACTACCAGCAGAATAATTGATGATCTCATGACAAAATCCAGCCATGGTAGTAATGACCTATCTGCAAAGTTACTGAAGCAAATTTAAGAAGAAGTGTGTGAATCGATTATTCTAATTATAAATCACTCTTTATCTACTGGCATATATCCTGAAAACCTAAAGTTAGCCAGAGTAATACCAATTTACAAAAAAAGATGATAACACAATTTTCGATAACTATCGACCTTTTTCGTGTATGTTTGTGTGTGTGTGTGTGTGTGTGTGTGTGTGTGTGTGTGTGTGTGTGTGTGTGTGTGTGTGTGTGTGTGTGTGTGTGTGTGTGTGTGTGTGTGTGTGTGTGTGTGTGTGTGTGTGTGTGTGTGTGTGTGTGTGTGTGTGTGTGTGTGTGTGTGTGTGTGTAATATATATATATAAAGGAAGAAAATTGAGAGGTATGCTTGTATATATTATCATGGACATCATACATGCAAATTTTACATGCTAAAAGGGATATATTATGAGTTAATCAATCAATTTAAACAGGGTATAACTTGTCATTTGTGACTTTTATCCATGGGAAATGGTTATATTTAAATCTACTCTACATATCTTTGACATAAATCTTGTTTGGAAGAGGCGGTCAGTTTGAAAAATTCTCAAGGATAGTATACTGGCAATGTATTCATTACCCCCTAGGTTGGGGGACATTGAAATATAGGATAGGTAACAGTGTTAGGACAGTGTTGGTGGGTTGATGGAGCAATGTTAACAGGTTAGGGCAACATTGGATGATGGCTTTAGTAATGTCAGTAACAGGTTACCATCTACACGTTAATGACATAGACCCAATTTAATATTGCTATGTTCGAAGCAAAATGTAGTCAACGAGCAAAGTTACTATGCAATCAACAATTTGTCCTAATGTTGCCAGATCGATGTTACACTTTAGTATGATATTTTTGCCGAAGCTCACTAAACATGTCACCTAATTAATCAATATGAACTGTCAGAGGGTGTAAAGTGTTACAAATGTGTTCTGATCATCAGCCATGATATAAGCCCATGTTGATTGTGTTTGTAAGAGTCCAGTTACTGCTCATTAAGTACTCTGTCTAATTAGCATAAGTTGTCGCTTGGTTATACAGCTGTAGAAGTGCAGATGTTCAATATTAGTTGTGTATATATGCTGTTTGCTCATATAATATTCTCACTGCAGTCCTGATGGTGTTGGTCTTTGTTAAACTAGTACCAAGAATGGGAACAAAGTAAATGTACGTTCTTATATAGCACAGTACTCAGTCACTAAGACTGCTCAAAGCATACTACACTTTACCTCCTGGCTGACCTGTTCAATCGAACACCATATCGACTTCTCTCAGAAGCATTCAGCCACGCTGCAATTAATGTGTGGAGACTACTCGTACACAAATATCCACCATTGTCTATACCCAGGTACTCATTCATATACCTGAGTGAACTGGAGAAACATAAAATGAATGAACTTGCCCAAGATTCGGCATTGTAGTACAGGATTCGAACCTGGGATCTCTTGATTGAGAGTCCGGTGCTCTATCCACTGTGCCACTGCGCTCTACAATGTGTATCTATGAGCATAATTTTGGAAATGTTTGTTGTTTTTGACATTTATTTTTAATTACTCAAAACTTTTAGTATCTGTTACAAATCATCATGTTTAGGATTACCATGGGGTGTGTTTAAGAAAACTGAATAACTCTATGTTAAGCTTTCTATAACAGTGCTGATAAAAACGGTGGTGGAAGACTTTCAATGTCATCATATTCTGGTGTAGTCATTTCTATGGTTAGCCTAGTTTGTTTACTCACAATAAAACACTTGTAAATTCAGATGTAACGAATCGTCACTTGGTGTTATGATACCGCTGTTCAGTTATCAAATAGATACTTACCCTCACCTACCCTAATTATCATCTCACATAACATGCCACTGCACAGATATCTTACAATCCCAAGGAACATAAGTAATCATTAGATTATAGACGTGTAGTTAACTGGGATATATTATAATATACCAACCACGTGCTTATACCACACCCGTACTAATTTTGTACGCTACACAGCGGAACGATCGAATAAGATGTTGCAGGTATACTATGTTATATCAGCGGGATACCGGCGGTATTCTGAATACTATTGCATTCGCAGGTTAAACTGGGGAACGGCGCTGCACCGTCGCGTTTGTTCTGTAATACTCAAGTCAGATAACATAACACAACATATTTTGTATTGCTTCTTTAAAGGAGAGCTATTATTCGGGCTTGCGTATGCAGTACATTATCCGTGAAGAGATAACGTGCGCGACTCGTAGAGTACGCTGCGCATGAACAGAATGGCTACTGTTCAAGAGTTACGTCCCCGGACTGAGTGTGCATGTGGCGTGTCACCAACGTGGATGCCGCGGCAGATTTCCTTCTCTGCAGTTTGTCTGCATGTGACACTTCAGCCACCGGTGAAACACGTACTTCTGGGTCCACTGCTTCTCGTCTTCAATACGCTTTAGAATCATGTATTCGCCCTTCCAGTAATTTGTCATGCACCATATATCGGACCACTGACTTTGAAGATACACCATCAGGCAAGGAGCGGTATCGAAGCATGTGGCATGAATCTTGAAAGCGTCGAGCCTATGACCACACAATTATTACTTTTACAAAGTTCATATATGAATTGACTGCATGCAGATAACACGCTACAACAAAGCATACGATTAGTATCAAAGTTTAGTTAAAAGATACACGTATATTATAGTGTCGTAGGATGAATACGAATTTACAACATCCGCTCGCTGATATTTTGCCAACAGATTTCAGTGCATTAATACTATTGTTTAACGACAGGAACTAAATAGTTTAGCAACAGTGTATCTAATGTATGCATGTGTGTATGCACGCATGTATATATATATATATATATAGCTGTGCTAACTCTTGCCTCATTGACGGCTTCCATTTCGGGCGCCAAACTTTCAGGAAAAGAAACGTAACGCAATACCCAAAAATTTACATGCCAGTACCATTTTGAGGGACAAAGGCTCACTATATTTTTTTGAAAGATCATCACCTTGGGCACATTTTTCAGTATGATGGACATTCCCAAGTGGTAGCTTAATACCTTTTTTTGTGGGAAAATATGGTTTTTGGGGGTAAAATCACGTTTTTTGAAATTGTTACTATACAGCTCAAAAAAATTCAAAATTTGGAAATTATGACAAGTATAAGTGTTGATTTTTTGGTGTCATTTATTCAAAAATGTTCTCAACGGTTGCCATGGAAACGGCCATTTTGGGGAAAAAAATGGCAAACCCATTCTGAGATATCCAGGCAGTTTTTAAGTTACCTTTGTGTACAATAGATTTAGGCAGAATGGTCAGTTTCGGGATAAAAACATCTGTTTTGGAATGTCGTTTTTAGGAAAATGGCAGAAAAGAGTGATTTTTAGATTTCCTTGCTATAAGACACCTACCTATGCCCAAAGCTGTCAAAGTTGAGTATATCGATAAAATCAAAAAGAAGAAGACAGCGGAGAGTGGTAGTGACAACATGAGCAGATAATCATTGTCTTCCAACAGATGGCAGCACTTTAGGTTCAGCCTCAGACACGGGCGCATATGAAAGCCGATAGGTAAGTTGCAGCAGCATAGCGTTCGATTTGTAAGAATTAGGCTTGTAAGTGGAATTATCATGTAATTCACAATATAGCACGAGTAAAACTATTTGAAAAACAAATTTTATTCCTTAAAGTATAAAATAAAAGTTCTTTAGGCACTGACACTTATGAAAAAAATGGATATTAAAATGGGAGAGATGGTCACTCTGCTGAATCCAAATTTCACCCATGCTGATCTTCAGGCTAGCCGCATTCAGAGGGACCATTCTGACGTAAATTCTGCAATTCATATTCTGAAGAAGAATGGATTAATCAAATGAGTGGGAATCATCCCGAACTTTTCAGCATCTCAAGCGGGAGATTGGCACCAGTGGATGTTGCCAAAGACATCAAGCAAGCGCACACAGTTGGAAAAGAGGCCTATGAGCAATTCAAGAAGCACCGTCTCGACACAGATCCACCGAAACAGCCGTTTCATCAGAAAAGTAACAAGCTGAAGTTGAAAACTTTTTCTGACTTGAAGAAGAAGATTAAGCTGACACCTGAAAAGATTGTCCTGGAAGCTGACCAGCGGTTATTTGTGAACATGATACTCGCTGCGCAGGCTCGTGACCTTGATCTACAAGATGTATTGGCGTACCCATTGGGCCTAATACCATGGGCTCTGGCGATACCGGATGGTTCAATTGAAAAGACAACCAAGTCAACTCTACGTGAAGCTCTGGCACAGGGCGTATCAGCTGCTGAGACTGTGCCACAGCCTAATACAAACATCATCGATGGGATGGCACTTCTGCAACACCTCAAAGGTGAAGGTCAGACATTTGCGCAGTTATCAAAGAATGCACTGGACTTAGCTTTACATGAAGGCAGGGACAGTAGTAGAATTGATGTTGTATTCGGTGTCTACAGAGAAGTGTCTCTAAAGAATGCTGAGAGAAGAAAACGTGTATCAGATGAAGGAGTCAGGTTCAAGACATTTGCGCCTGGTCATGAAATCCGCCAATGGAGAAAACTACTGCAGGATCCATACAACAAAAGCAGTCTCATACGATTTCTGATTGAAGAATGGAAGGATGAGAAGCATAGGGAGAGCATCGGCAACAAGACTATCTTCATGACCTGTGAAGAAAAAATACTTCAAAATAACCAGAGGCAGCTGCGTGGAGATTGATGAGCTCACATCAACACATGAGGAGGCCGACACCAGGGTCTTGCTCCATGCTGTAGATGCAGCAAAAAGTGGATACAACCATGTTGTTATCAATGCTCAAGACACTGACATAATGATGCTTGCCTTAGCTCTCAAGTCCGATATCCCATGCCATCTCTACCAAAGGAGAGGAACCAAAACTCGGGAAAAGATTGTAGACATAGACAAGGTAGCTTCGACATTAGAAAAAAGCTATGCACTGCACTCATAGGCTTCTATGCATTTACCGGATGCGAGTCCATCAGCTCCTTCTCAGGAAAATGAAAGGTTAGACCTCTGAAAATATTGAGAAAAGAGGAGGATTATCAACAACGTTTCACAGATCTTGGACAGTCGTGGAAAGTCTGGGATGACGTCAACCAGAAGCTTGAGGCATTTGTATTTAGTCTATATGCCTCAAAAGGAGCGACCGTTAGGGTCAGCGAATGCCGGTACAAGCTTTTCTGTGCCAAGAGTGGATATATTAGCTCATCGTCTCTCCCACCCTGCATAGACTGCCTCCAACAGCATACTAGACGGGCCAACTATCAGGCTGCAATATGGTGCAGGTCACTTGAAGCAAAACCAGAAATCCCGCAGCCGACAAGTCATGGATGGATCATCGATGACGATGGTGACCTTGACGTGCAATGGATGACCATTCTACCAGCACCAACAACTGTTCTTGAGCTGATGAAATGCAACTGTAGCCGGGCATTCGATAGCAACGACTGCCAATGCATCGCAAATGGTCTTAAATGTACTATGATGTGTCGCAAGCAAAACTGTGCCAACCAGATTGCGGACGAAGATGAATCCGAGGACCCGACACCTATTGCTGGGGAAAGTGACGATGACGATGTTTGAATTGTTAATTGACTGTGTTGCAAAATGTCCATGGGCTGAATGTGTAATTCCTGTGACATAATTACCATCGCGGGGGAATTCGTTTCTGGTCTTTTATTCCACCAAAGTGATCCACATGTATCTATTTTCAGCCATATCTTGATATACAAATCAGGATGACTTTCAAATGGAGATTTGACTTCAAAGGAAATAAATAGTGATGTACCAGACTATTGTTTAAATTAAAGTTTACCTAAAGATCACCTTACTCGTTATCCTCAAGGGATCCTGGATAATGGTGACATTCCTATTTGTCATGTTGAAAAGTTTGTAACTGAGGCATGAATTGAATATTTAACTGTAAAAGACTACAAGCTGTGCCCAAAAATGTATGTAACCTCGGCAGCCATTATTCAAATCAACTATGATAACAAGTGACAAAAATAGAAATGTATGTGTTAAGATGGTAACCACTCATCAATGGGACCTTAGGAATATCAATGAATGAAAATCACTTTGCAATGGGTTTTTTACCGATATACTCAACTTTGACAGCTTTGGGCATAGCAAGGAAATCTCAAAATCACTCTTTTCTGCCATTTTCCTAAAAAAGGCATGGGTATCTCAGAATGGGTTTGCCATTGAAAGCACTCAAATATTTCATATGAATCCTGACATATGAATTTTTAAACTTTTGTCACCAAAAAAACGTATTTTTTGCCCCAAAATGGCCGTTTCCATGGCAACCGTTGAGATAAATTTTAAATAAATGGAATCAAAAAGTAAACACTTATACTGGTCATAATTTCTACTTTTGGAATTTTTTTCTAGCAGTATTTTCCCTTTTTTTAATATAATAAAAAAACGTGATTTTACAAAAAAAAGCATATTTTCCCACACAAAAAAGTATAAAGCTACCACTTGGGAATGTCCATCATACTGAAAAATGTGCCCAAGGTAATGTTCTTTCAAAAAAAAATATTGAGTCTTTCTCCCTCAAAATGGTACCTGCATGTGTATTGGCCCATGGACTATTAAGGGTTCTCTCAAGAGATCGTACGTTGGGCGATTGTTCGCAACGCCACGCGTGTTTTGTGCGACTGTTCCGAACTACGTAAACCGTTCACCGAACAGTTAGGAACATTTCACATAACTTCCTTTTTGAAAAAGTGTTTCAAGTTTATGATATGTTTGTTAAACGTGAGGTAAGAATAGTTCGGGGAAATGTCTTCGACGTTTGTTTGTATAAGCCTCTCCGGAAGAAAAGTACGGCCTATGCCTTTATTTTCCGAAAATCATCGTTTGTTGAGTTTTTCATTTACCGTTTCAGAGTTCGCGTCGGAAAGGACGTAAATCAATTGGCCGTAGCATTATGCGAGGAGCGTCGATCACACACACACACACACACACACACACACACACACACACACACACACACACACACACACACACACACACACACACACACACACACACACACACACACACACACATACACACAAACACACACACTCACTCACATACACACACACTCTCACACACACACACACACACACACACACACACACACACACACACACACACACACACACACACACACACACACACACACACACACACACACACACACACACACACACACACACACACACACACAAACAACATACAACACACACTCTCACACACACACACACTCACACACACACACACACACACACACACACACACACACACACACACACACACGCATATATATATATACACGTGGCTGTCCAAAAATGGCAGATGCTGTTGACATTTGGGAAACGTAAATGCACAGGCCACGGGAACGTAGATGTGTAATATAATCTTACATATGTTGTTCTAAGTATTGTCAAATAAACACTAACAATTGGTGTTGACACGTACGTTCAGAGCAGTGCTGTATTGCAGCTTCAACGTGTGGCCAAACGTTTTCGCTAATTTAGATTAGCATTACTTACAATAATAAAGATGTGTGGTGCCTATCGTCAGAAGAACATAGCTACACTAGAATAGACACAGAGATAGCATCCACACTTATTTCATAGATAAAATACCCTACAAGTTTGTATGATATTAAATGGCTACGACAATCTTTATAGAAGTATTTTGTCTCACTTATGAAAAATAGAAAAAACTTGAAGACATGAAGTAACTTCAAAGAAGGAACAGTGTAGATAAGATATAAGAAAATATTCTTTCCAACAGAGCAATATAAACGAATGAAATACCTTTCTACTGATCGTGTAATTGCTAGCAACGTTAATAGATTATGTTTAAATAAGCCAATATACTCTGAATGACAATCCTAATAAATTATGTTAAATCTTGTTAATAACACAGGCCACTGATACTCAAGGAAGTGATATGTTCAGACTGTTTATTACCAAGTAACATTTAAAATGTACGAGGAATTCTTGGCGTTGTGGCGTCAACATACATATACGCTTGTCTACCCTGCCCCCCATCATGCACGCATAAAATATACAATCAGAAACATTATGAAACTATGCTAAAACTAGTACAAATTTAAACCAAGGCCAACTGCCAACACGTTTAATACAGTCGTACATCTATAGACATAAAGTGAACTTGTACATAATATCAATACAGTCCGAACATTACCTAAAAAGATAAAAAGTATGCATGTAGTTAAATCAATAATAAATCAATGAATAAATAAATTAGCTGACGATATAAAAAGTAAACTGAGGTCAACATTGACTCCAATCATGATATCATAAATATGACGTTCAGTTGTGTTTCAGTGGATCGGGAAACGTTTGTTGGCGGCTTTATTCGCCAAATACCTCTACTATTAAATCATAACCACTGTTCATTCTTAGAAACTGTATATTCTTACTGGTTTCTTTCGAAGTCATCTCTGTCATGATCGTCGAGATATATATCTTCACTGCGCACGTTCCCTTGAAACAGAGTCAGTCTTAGCCAATCACTGGTTCCGGCTTTATACACATCAGCCGTCTTCACCTCCAGCGAATACGCACACTCTACAAGGTAATATTATGTTCATTTACAGGACGACTGAAATGACGAGAACGTCAAATGCTCACACAAAGCCGATGCGCTGGCCTACTGGGCGGTTAACGGCCGCTTTGGATATATCTGCAAATTGACGGAGATGGAATTTATAGAACCAATAGAGGGGCAACATGGAGAAAGCGTATGACACGGTACCGAGAAAGTTGGCAATGGCGACACTGATATGGATGGGGGTCCCAGAGGCAGAGATCAGGATGGTGGAAGGGACATATGAACAAACTAAGGACGGAGTGGTGTATGGACCTTGAATCTCATAAGAATTCAAAGTGAACGTTGGCTTGAGATAGGGCAGTGTCTTGAGCTCCATGCTGTTTATTGCAGCGAGAATAGATAAGCGAAGAGTGGAAGAGCTGAGGGAGGATGTTGGTGTGAAAGAAAGTTTCAAGAAGAAGTTGGTGAGAAGTCGGTTGAACTGGGCAGGACATGTGGAACGAATGGGAGAAGAAGGGTTGGCAAAGACAGCAGACGCCCGGAGAGTGGAGGGAAAGAGAAGACGATGGCGACCGAGACTGAGGTGGGAGGATTGCGTGAAGAGAGACCTGGAGGGATGGAAAGGGGAATGGGGGAATGGAGGAACAGAGCAAAAGAGCGAGGAGAATTGAGAAGGGTGGTAGAGAAAGTAGTGCAAGCGCAATGAGGAAGAGAAAGAAAAATGTCGACGTATCCAAGCCAGCCTCACCCCGAAGGCAGGGAACGACGAGGAGAACAACAAATGTTGTTAAGAAATTTAAGAAACTTGAATCATCCGATCTGAAAGTAATTGAAAGGAACCACCTGATCCTTTTCGGTGAATTAGTTGCAGAATCCCCCACAGCTGATTTAGAGCATTAAGTCACTGAGCTCGGATTGCGCCACTGAGCTCGGATTGTCTGAGGATATTGGAGCGTTAGAAATTATTTATTATTATTATAAGTCTCACCAGAGGCAACGATACAGGTTGATATTAGGAACTCTCATGGATGCTTTCCCCAATGTGGAAAGTATTGCTTCGCCTATATCCTTATTTTATGATTTGTAGCGACAACGGTGAGTTTTTCCATGTTGATCTAAGACACGGGGTTCTGCAAACTGTCTTAGATGTGGGCTAAATGTTGTCCAGTTATCTCTCGGCAGGCCAAAGCTTTTGATAAGGTAAGACTCGTATTCGTATTAGTTGGTGCTCATAAAGAGTGGGTTTGTGCTACTCTAAACCATATCAACAAACAACACGAATACTGTTGTATGATAGAACATTACCATTTTCTTTTGTTCTTGACAATTCCAAATTCTCCTGGTGGGTCTCGCGGGCCGCGAATTTTGAATTCCCAAACAGGATTGCGCATTTTACGGTGATTGTGATCAACATTCGGCGCGTTCGATCTGCTCTATCTGGCATCTGACTAGGCCCTATATATATAGGCCTCTACATGTACCTGGTCGTGTATATTTTGGCCTATGTACAAAGCGTAGTAACTTCACTTGGAATTATTTGTTTATGTTATTTAAGTTAAAATAAGTCATGATGGTTACAAAAAGGTACCGGTTGCAGTTATAAGTTGATTGATGAAAGTTCATATGAACTTCATTTCACTGATGTTTCCATCGCTTTCCATCTGGAAAATTTAGGTTTAAAGTAGATTTGTTCATTCTTGGAGCACCAAGAATATACAAAGCATATGCCCACTTTGCTATTATTACGTAACCAAGCCCCATAAAAGTCGCCAGGTAAATCACTTCACTATGACTACAATGCATGGAACAGCAGTCATGGCAGTGCAGAAATGTTTCTGTCTCGGGTATGTACAGAAATAGAAAATTCAAATAATAATGGTCAAATATCATATGGAAGGGCTACTCCTTTAAGACTTCGGCTACTTAAAAGATGTATTACATAATATAAATAATGTGGGTAGCTCTTCTTTTTTAACCATTGACGAGCTGCGCTCATTGTTTACTGTTTTATGTACACAGTAACTTATATACATTGATTTAGTTGAATTGTACAATTTTAGTACGAATAAATGTATTATTATTATTAACTCGACTGCAACATTGCACATGGTGCAAGTGCAATTGCAAGTCAGTTGCAACAATGACATGTCCCATGACAACATTGCACATGGTGCAAGTGCAATTGCAAGTCAGTTGCAACAATGACATGTCCCATGACAACATTGCATGCTGCTTCTTTGCAGAGTGCAGCATGCGCGTCCACTAAAATCAATGTTTCACAATCTGAACAATGTATGAATGACTTTGAAATTTGATTTCCGATGTCTGATTACGACGCGCAAAGATTGTTCTCCTAATCATGAACCGTGCTACTATTGAAACAAGGTCTTTTTCGGAACGGTAGTATTTATTGACCCCCCTTAGGCCTATAATGATGATCTCGTTTATTTCTTAATGACATGTCTTCATTTCACTACATTTAAGTTGCATAGGACTTATGGTGGCAGTTATAAATGCATTTGAACAGATTTCCCTCCATCAGCTTTTGTTAAACTCTCATTTTCAGATTTTTTTCATTTCTGTTGACAGTGTATGTATTATGTCCTGTATCTGTCATGAGACAATTTAACTTTTTAGCTCACCGTCAGGTGGCCTATAGCAATAGCGTGTTGTTCGTGGTCCGCCGTCGTCCGTCGTAAACAAGGGTGGCTTTTTGTTTAATAGCTTGACCTAGAAACTTCAAACTTGCGGTGTGGATACCTTATTGCTGTAAAAACAGTTTTCTTTGCAAATTCCGTTTTTATTCGTGGTAGTTCGTGTCATAATACATTGGCATTAGTCAGGATAAAAGGAGTTGAGACATTTTATGCAGATTTAGTTGTATTTAAAAATGCTGTTATTGAGTAGGAGCGCAGAATATGGAGGAAACCAGAATTGTGTCATGTTGTCTTTGGTGATTTGCCTAGTTATTATCTTTTTTGTTTTGGGAATATCCACTGTAAATTGTTTTGGTCTTACTCTTGTGTGTAACAGACTATGTTACGAACATACTTGCTGAGGATATAGGCTCTTTGCAAGATAATACATAATATTTCTGAATAAATGAATTTCTTCTGTATTTTATCACAGTTCCTTGGCTATTGGCACCATATCCTGTTTATCCCACATTTTTCTCTGCTGAACACCTGATGTTTTGGATTGCTTATAATATCCACATATCCATACTGATAAAGCTACCATCTATTTAGTACCCAGTATTAAAAATCACTGCAAAATAGCAAAGGACAGATTACATCAGGTGGTCCAGTCACGAGGAACAAAATAAAAAACAATACTAATTGAGAAATCAGAGAATGCATGTATTGAATATTACAAATCAAATTGACAATTGACAATTACATTTTTTTTCTTCATCTGTGACTAGGGCTAGTATTTTTTTTTTAACTGTTACAAAATAAAAAGATTAAAAACAAACTTAATATCAAAAATGGTGTCTGTAAAATCATGAAAGTAAGTTAAAAAAATAGAAAAAGTGCTAAAATTGAAGGGAGAAAAATAAAATGAAAAAGAAAGGAAATTATCGTAAGGGACTGAAACCTGCGCGATGGCACATGTACGTAATTCAAGTCCATCGTCTTACCCACTGCGCCAATGTTATCCAAAACAATTGACCAATCAGGCGCGTATAATTTTTTCGATGGCAATCCTGTTTGGGAATTCAAAATTCGCTCGCGGGCCAGCTAGAAACAGTCCGCGGGTCCAATTTAGCCCGGAGCTAGGGTTTGCGGGACGCTGATCTAAGAGGTGCACCGATCCATCAACTCAGTGTGGAATGGCTTACTATGTGTCAGATTAAACATTATACTGATTTTATGTTGTCGGACTTGTATTGCCTAAACGTGCAAACAATTCATTAGTATTTGAGAAAGTTCAACAGTCGTACCATCATATCTGATATTTACATGATTACGTCTCTAGAAACGTTGGTAACTAGTTTAATATTAGGTGGAAGTCACTCATTGGTTACTCAGGAGTCATGGTACGGTCTCTATTCTATCCCGTGTTTTTCCGCGTATGCTGAATTTTAAATTCAATAGTCAATTTACGCTGTTTTCATTTTCCACGTCGTACGCTGCATTTTCTTGTTTTTGTTCATACAACTTTCGGGGAATGCATACTTAGTCTCAATAATTAAGATAAAACCGTAATGCTGAGGTGGAGGGACTACCTACATAGATAATGAGACGCATCTCGATCTTCAACGTCCATGCCCTTGCTACTCGGTTAAGAATCCCCACAAACGAATTTTGTACTAAGCCCCCCCGCAATATTAATCATACACTGCGCAGAGTACACAATTTTGTTTCAAATCTAATGCAATACTACTGACGATCATTTTTGTAACCGATTTATACATTATGCCTTACCTTTTGAATAGGCTAGGGTTGCTGCTAGAGACAACACCAGACAAACTGTCAACAAACGGAAGCTGAGATTCATAGTATTAGCTATTCGCCATCCTTTCTTCTGAAATCGTCTCACGATAGGCCTACGCGACCTTAAGAATACACTTCAATCCTACTTGCGACGACGTTATCAACAGAAAAAGTTCTTTCGAGGTGTAGTTTCACCTTGCGAATTGTTTCAAGGTAACCGTAATTATTACGTAATTACGTATTCGCGTAATATCCGCAAACCTGGTGGGAAAATTAAGCGTGCGTGTGCGTGCGCGTGCGCGTGCGTGTGCGTGCGTGTACGTGCGTGTGCGTGCGTGTGCACCTATCTGTTCTATACGGAATACGATCATTTTTGGAGCATACGATGAACATGCATGAAAGATATATATTTTCGAATGTAATAATAATAATAAGATAACTTCTATTGCGCCTAAATCCTTGGAAACCAAGCTCAGAGGCGCATCAAAACAAAAGGGTTGGTCAATCTCAAAATCCATAAGTAGTTTTCCAGTTGTCAACAGATGTGTCAATGCGCTAGGGAGCTGCGGTGGATAAGCAAGGTTGTAAAGATACGTTTTTAAATGACGACGGAATGTTTTAATATTTTCAACTGATCTAACACTAAGAGGAAGCATATTCCAAAGAGTTGGTGCAGCAACAGAAAAAAGCCCTAGTTCCAATGTTAGTGTTGACTATAGGAACAAAAAGTAGGGCAGAACTAGATGATTGAAGCTGGATATATTTTCTTACAGGAGTAAGCAATAAATACAAATAAGATGGTTGCTTATTGGACAGTGCCTGGTATGTAATGGTACAGATCTTATATAGTATACGATATCGTACAGGAAGCCAATGCAAAGACTTCAAAAGTGGCACAGAGCGAGAAAAACGAGGAGATCTTGTAACTACTCTTGCTAGACAATTTTTGCTAACGATATTTATAAGGGAGGGAACTGCAGTAATCAAGTCTGCTGCTAACAAGCGCTGTTGCAATAGTCTTAGCTACAGAAAATGACATATACCGGCGGATACGGCGAAGATCACGAATATGATAAAAACAGCAGCGACATGTTTGAGATATATGTTGTCGGAAATTGAAGTTACTATCAAAGATCACTCCTAGATCCCGCACCGAGGTTGCTGGCGTGATATACTGATTCAAAATACGCGTAAGGAAAAAACCATCCAGTTTACAACGCTGCATTGGAGTACCAATAATGATCAATTCAGTTTTATTTGCATTTAATTTCAATTTGCTGTCAGTCATCCAATGGAAGATATCTTGAAGGCAATCACTAAGTTGGTTAAGGGAGCGATTTGTATCCGGGGTAGCCAACGAAATGTAGATCTGAGTATCATCAGCATAAAGATGATGATCTAAATTGTGTCTTTGTATAACAGAGCTTAGTGGCGTGGTGTAAAGAGTAAAAAGCAAAGGCCTAAGAACAGAACCCTGGGGAACACCAAATAAAGCCGGCAGTGCAGTTGAAAAGCAGTTCCCAATCTTTATAGTTTGGTATTTATCAGTTAGATACGAAGAAAACCAGCTTAGAGCTGTGCCAGATATGCCGTACCACTTTAATAGGCGTTCAATGAGAATGCTGTGATCAATCGTGTCAAACGCGGCAGAGAGATCTAGTAAGGTACGTGCAGTCACTTTACCATTATTAATGTTTAAGTTAATGTCATTATGAACCTTTAAGAGGGCAGTCTCTGTTGAATGAAACTGCCTATATGCTGATTGTGACACATTAGTTAAGACATTCTGCTTAGACGACTTGCTACAACCTTTTCTAGTATTTTGGAAATTAAGCTGAGATTAGAAATAGGTCTATAACTGTTTAGGTCTTGCTTAGACAGAGATGACTTCTTAAGAAGTGGTGTGACATGGGCGTATTTAAAATCATCAGGGAAACAGCCAGAGCAAAGTGATGCATTTATAATATTTGTTATAGGTCAAATTAGTGTATCGAGACATGCTTTTAGCAGTATTGTTGGAAATGGATCAAGTGCACAAGATTTATTTGGGGAGGACATAATTATTGTCCTAATTTCATCAACTGTTGCAGGTTCAAATTATACAAGTTGAGAATTTACTTGTGGAAAGTCCACACTGACATTACTTATATTATGACGTGGGAAACCAGAACGAATGATACTGATTTTATTCTTGAAGTGACTAGAGAACGAATCACATAGACACTTAATTGACACATGATCAGGTAGCGATGGAGTAGGCCGTCTGTGTAGAATGTTATTGATGCAGTTCCATAAGTGACGCGGATTATCAGACTTATTTATGACCATATCGGTAAAATAATCTGATTTAGCTTTAGCCATTTGTCTGTTACAGAGGTGACATTGCTTAGAATAGCGCGATCTATCTAATGGCGAGCGTGATTTGCGCCATACACGCTCTAAATAACGACGACGCCTTTTAGATAGTATAATTTCGGAAGTCATCCATGGAGCCGGTGGCCTTTCTGACACCCATTTGGATTTTATAGGTGCATGTTTGTCAAGTAGTGCATTGAGTACTTGACAGTACTGTTTATATAAGTCAGACAGATGTTTTTTTGGATCTGTGATAAGGTCAGATATAAGGATATCAGCCATTAAAGCAGTAATGTCAATCCTATGAATGGCTCTGTAAGACATGTTGTGTTTCGATTCTAAAGGGGCTATAGAACCATTAATATTGGCAATGACAGTATGGTGGTCTGATAACCCATCTGAAACAGTAGGTGCTTGGATATTATTACAAGTTGAACGGGTTATCAAGAGGTCAAGCCAATGGCCATGTATATGTGTCGAAAAGGTAACATGTTGTTTCAAATCAAATGATGCCAGAATATCAACAAACGTAGTTGTAGTTGAAGAAGGTATATCCAAATGTAGATTAAAATCACCAAGAATGTAAAATTCTGAATGAATAACTGCCAGATTTTCCAACATATCCTGAAAGTCTTCAAAGAAATTGGCCGGATGTCCTGGAGGGCGATAGATACAAACAAAGTGTGCGGAGAAAGAAGAATCTGAAATTTCAGCACAGATGGACTCAAAACTAGAGTATTCAGGGTTAGAATGTAATTTAACTTTGAACTGCTGTGATATAAAAAGCCAACACCACCTCCACGGCCGACTAAACGTGGTCTTATATCTAGGAGTAAATCGCGGACTGTTTGTTTTATTAATATGAATTTATATATAATTTAAAAAAATAATTTAACTAATGACATTTATAACAAAAACTGCGAGAACCCGTTAGAACCCCGCTAAAGAAAAACCGGTTACCATCACCAATACCATTCGTGCTCAACATAATTATTAATAACTGGTCTTTTTAAATACAACATGTGTTACTGTTGTTGTGCCGGTGTTTGGATTAAACACAGCACGCGAAAGGCTGGAACAATCAGTCGAGTATGTGCGAGGTAACCCGTGTAGGACATTCAAAACACTCTCCGTGCAAACCGCTTTGGTTTGGTTTGAACGGTTCTCCAGGCACAAACACATGTAACAAGACATGCAACTTACCACCGACAATTGAACAAATAACTGTCAGCCCCTGATAGCCAGATGCTTATATCATCGAATAACTTTAAATAATAACTTTAATATACGAAAACCTTTGTATTATGGAAACAGTGTACGGAAAATCATACAAAATTATTCGCAAATTGTTTGCAAAACATCAACACTAATGATGGAGATCTTAAATTCAGCGAAGGCGATTTATCGGGTACGTTAAAACGAAGGAGACTCCCTAAAATAACATTGATTTGACGCAATTTTAAAACCAGTTTCATTTCCAGTCATATAACTGCGCCGTAGCAACCAGAAAGCACGTGTGCTGCTTAACGTTGTAAGACAACTTCAGTCAAAAGCATTAATGGCACTTTCTTTTGCATCCGCCGGGTATAGTTCGCTAGTGTGGTGCCGCAGTGCCCACACACACCGACTTGACGCAGCACTAAATAACAGCCTCCGCCTGGTGCCTGGATGCATCCGATCGACACCTACAAACATGCAGCCAGTCGTCGCTGGGATAACGCCCCCTGATATGCGTCGAAACAAATAATGCACGCACTAGCCTGTCTTGCGGTTGACCAACACGCACTACACACCACAGTGACAACAGCTGTTCCTGAACAAAAGGTTCTGTGTTTCCGACACCTTTTCTTGGAGCAGACCAGGTGCATCATCCCCGACGCTGTTGGAAAGAGCAGGACCATATAGACAAACAGCAGGGTCATACAAACAATCGAACGACCATGGACAAGAAGAATTAATTCCTGTCCCATCTAAGGAACCAGTTTCGATTTCAGCCGACACTAACTAGAGCGCCTCAACCGAATACGAACAGGATATGGACGATTCAGACACAACATGAACGAGACGAGGCTAGCGCCATCAGCTTCGTGTGAGTGCGATGCCGAAAGGCAGATCGCACTCCACATCACCACTGAGTGTCCGCCACACAAACGGGTGCCTGCCCAGGCTGGACGGGACGCGACGTGCATTGACCCCTCTTGAATTATACACACGAAGGAGATCAGTCTGTTTCTTAACTGTCGCGTCAATATATATAAATGACTAGCCACGATTAGTGCTTTCCATTGCAAGACTGCATATTAGACCAAGGTACATGTAATAATGAAGGAGCATAAAAACACATCAATCTCATCGAATATGATGTTGATGTTGTTTGACCTAGCATGGGTTACTTCAGTCATCTGTTGATCTATGATCAAGTCAGCCTCTTCCTGTGTCGTTCGAAGACCATCTCTGTTTGTCAGAACGTCATGATATAATACTACGAGGATACGGTGTCGACCACTTACGTGGTGATTGCATTTCAGTTTGTCCCTCTTCAACAAGCTGCTGACACATTACGTTTATGAACTTACTTTGTTTTCAGTCAAAGTCATGATAACTGACGGGTGTGTAAGTCTGAAAACCGAGTCTATGTCGTCTGGTGGCATGCCGACCCCCTCGTCGTGCTGATCTACTTCCTCTTTTGTACCTTAAGTCATAATACCTATCGAATGTTAGGTACACATTTATTAAGCACTTGAAGGCATAAACTGTTCGTGAAGTCTACTATTTCTTTGTTAGGCCAAAGCACGATCCACATGACTGCACATCCATCAAACATCATCCGATTCACGTGTCATACGTAAGACACATCCACTTGAAGTTTCTTCTTCAGCATAGACATTGAATATGTGATTCGCATCTCCCCATATACATAAAACATTGATGGTGGGGGAAGTACGTGGCACCACACATGTTTAAGGACTCCATTTGTGCCGTGCCAATGTTGACTACGTTCTCTACGTTCACTGTCTCTGGATCTACTGTGCTGGTAACATAAAATATCATGCTGCCATGAAGTTATTCCCTTGTCTATAATTGGTCTTGTCTATCAGAATGGAAGCGTGACGGTTTCTCCTGCCTATGTTTAGTCACATCCGTGTGTCTGTACCCACGTGCCATGTAAGCGGCGTCTTGAGTAACCTTGCTGCATGATGTGCATGCTAATGCCTAATGTTTCAGTGTGATGACTTGAGAGTTATTTCCACTACTCCATTTGGGCTACGTCTGGACCTCATGAATGATGTTTCAGACCACACGCCATTCCACAGTCCTGGCTTATGGCACATCACATGTTTTCCCTTCATGAACCTAAGAAGTGTGCCATTCCACCAAACCCAAACACACACACGCATACACACACACACGCACACACGCGCGTACACACACACACACACACACACACACACACACACACATATATATATATATAATTAAAAAACACAGACGCACGCGCACACACACACACACATACGTACACACAATACCACACTAAATTGAATACGTACCACTACACATCGGAACGATCGCAGAGATTATATCGGAAACACTCGCGTAGATCAGTCAGATATTGCAGATACCATTTTATTCATCGCCAGCAGATTGGATTATGGAATGGCGCTGCACCGTTGTATTTGTTCTACAGTTTAGACTGTATATTAGGAACTGCACCTGACAATAAAATATATATTATCACCGATGGGATAACGCGCGAGGTCCGTCACGCACATTGTGTAATGGATGGCGCTGTACGAGAGTTACGTCATCGTATTACACTGGACAAGCGTGTACGATTCGTAGACCGTTCTCGCACAATGTGTGCATATGGCGTATCACCACCGTGGCTGAAACGGTAGTTCTTGTGGACTGCAGCTGGCTTGCATCTGACACGTTAGCCACTTCTGAAAGATGTATTTCTGGCGCCACTTCATGTCATCTTCGATACGTCTCAGGATCAGGTATTCGCCCTTCCAATAATTTGCAAGGCACCATATATCGGAAAAGTGAACTTCCAGGTACAACGTCAAACAGGGAGGGGCATCGAAGCAGGTGGCATGGAACTTGAACGTGTCGGTCCTGTGAACAAATGTTACCTTTAGAAACGTCAACTGACACTCGACTGCATGCAGACGTCATAATAAATATATATGTAAAACATCCTTAAAGCGGGGAAGCTGTTCCGTTACCTAGAATCGCCAGTGGTGGTAATTTTTAGTAGGAAGTGCGCTGAATCAGTTGTTTTGAATGAAGAGGTATGGCTATTGCGAAGAACATCAAAATGCCTTATGGGTAACACAGCGCGTGTATGCAATGTAATCAAAATTGATCTGACGCATGCATGTATGTATGTATGTATGTATGTATGTATGTATGTATGTATGTATGTATGTATGTATGTATGTGTGTGTGTATGTATGTATGCATGTGTGTGAATGTGTGTGCATGCATGTGTGTGACTGTGTGTATATGCACACATGCATGTATGCACCCAGATGGCGAAATACAAAATGGCTGCCATAAAAGTCATCTATCAAAATATATCAGCTTCTACACAACATAAAACACTATATTGGTGTTTAAGCCATTTTCAGGGTTAATTAATTAATTTCTTACGTGCATTGTATTTCCAGATGACAGATATATTAAAATTCAGGATGGCTAACATCCAATATGATATATATTGGTTTAATTCAGCGTCCGTGCAACACAAACCATACTTTGTGTGTTTAATCCCGTAATACACGTGTCAACGAATGCAAATAAGCTATAGCCATCAGATAATGGTCACAGAGAATAGTAAGATGACTGCCATGCATATAATTATTAACGTCTTAATATAAATTACGCTGATGAACCTCTCTATCTCATTTAAAGTATATGTGTTACAGCTGAGCATGGCGTCCATGCTAAGCATGCCGAATTCATCCCTCGACCACGGAAACTGGAAACTATGCCACATCAACTCGGAACATGACATTGGCGTCCATGCTAAGCATGCCGAATTCATCCCTCGACCACGGAAACTGGAAACTATGCCACATCAACTTGAAACATGACATTGGCGTCCATGCTAAGCATGCCGAATTCATCCCTCGACCACGGAAACTGGAAACTATGCCACATCAACTCGGAACATGACATTGGCGTCCATGCTAAGCATGCCGAATTCATCCCTCGACCACGGAAACTGGAAACTATGCCACATCAACTCGGAACATGACATTGGCGTCCATGCTAAGCATGCCGAATTCATCCCTCGACCACGGAAACTGGAAGCTATGCCACATCAACTCGGAACATGACATTGGCGTCCATGCTAAGCATGCCGAATTCATCCCTCGACCACGGAAACTGGAAACTATGCCACATCAACTCGGAACATGACATTGGCGTCCATGCTAAGCATGCCGAATTCATCCCTCGACCACGGAAACTGGAAACTATGCCACATCAACTCGGAACATGACATTGGCGTCCATGCTAAGCATGCCGAATTCATCCCTCGACCACGGAAACTGGAAACTATGCCACATCAACTCGGAACATGACATTGGCGTCCATGCTAAGCATGCCGAATTCATCCCTCGACCACGGAAACTGGAAACTATGCCACATCAACTCGGAACATGACATAGCAGTACTAATGGAACAAAGGTGTATTTCAATGCAAAAAACGCTCATCTAGTTCAACATTTTCAACAGCAAGGAATGGCCCTGCGGCCACAATAACCACATCTGTATACATTAGAGGTTAGATACTTTTGGGAAATCCTTGACTAATACAATGTGCTACATAGAGTAGTCTGCCGATGTCCGCCTCCTCGTGTGAGCACGGCTGAAGGTATTTCCGGTAGTTGGTGGTTTTTTGGACTGTGGTCACCATTATCTGATTTTATGTGCTGGTTATTACCTATCCACCGGAAGCGTATGACAATCAACCGTGTAACAAACAATGGAAAAACCTCTGAGTGGTTCCGCGATGTATTCTGCCTTATCTTATTGGTTGCTTGAGAATGTCAGCAGAATGTCCACATAATAGTATAATGCTCTTCCGACAGTTGCCAACTGGGACGTAATATACAGGATATGTTATTGCTGGGCATCATCGTCAACTGTCCATCTCCGCCTGGACACGTTTGTGGTGAGATATGGAGCAAACCGCGATGATGGGTAGCACTTTGTTTGGTGCTTTGCAGTCGTGTCGTCCGCATATCTACGCTACTATAGTTCAGTGTGTCCTTAATAGCGTATATGGTTTGTATTACAAATTCTGTCCATGAATAAGTTCGTACCCGGAGTCATCGTATCTATGCGACTTTCAGCGATTGGGATACACATATTTTTTAATACTAACACTAATGATGTTATTTAGCAAAACTGTTTTGAAAGCCAGAGTGTAGATGTTTTGTTTTGTATGTTATTGGCATTTTGAACACTATCTTCCAACTCCAACTATACCTGTGATATATCTGGCCCTGCCACCATCCAACTCTCGAAGGATTGTGAATTTTCTGTCAAACTTACAGAACAACCGTCACTCTCTGTGGGTCATCGATTTGATCGTGACAATGACACTGTGCTATTGCTGAGAAAACATTCTGTGATTTCTGCACAATAAAATATCCGTTCATAAGTTGTCACTAAATCTCAAGATGTGTTGGTTATGTTTTCGATATCGTTGACATTAACTCGAAATGTAATAATTTGTGTTCTTAATCAATGATGTATTTCTCTTCACCACTGTTACTTACTTTATGGTTGATAATATATAATTATGTTCGCAACAACTGCCAACAAGAAATGCCATATTCGTGAAGACATTCATATATGAACCACATATGGTTTCCTCAACCTCAAGACCCACTGACATCATGTTCGTAAAGCATATATGCATGGCAGCCATCTTGAATATTTCAATATGTCCGTCATATGAGGATATAGCATATGGCGGAAATGGATTTCTTGACCATACAAATGTTGGTTAAGATACGAAGACCATAGTTATATGTTGCTTAGAAGCTGAGACATTTGTGTAATGAATTTTCATGACGGCCATCTTGTATTTCAATATGGCCTTCATCCTTGGATACTGCATATGACAGAAATGGATTCTTTGATCCTGGATCTGTTGGAATTGACACAAAGATCATGTTGTTGTGTTGCTTAGAAAACTCGATAATGGATTTAGCCATTTTAAACAAGATGACGGCTAGGTACCACGTCGATAGGGATAGGTAACTAGCTTTAAAGGGGAAATGAAATGATTGAATAACCACAGCCCAAACATAAGAACATACCATTTACAGTACAAATCACCATGATTTGACAAGTACAGCGTCACGGTATATTTTAAATAATTTTTCAAACGTAGCTACTATCGGCACAGGGCGCCGCCATCATGCTCCAGGAGCGTGTGGTTGTACATCCGGTTTGATTGGCGAGATGTCTCCCAAAGCTGTATACAGCAATTCGATAGGCGACGCAGCATAGCTCTCACAAAAACCGACGAAACGCATACAAACACATAAAAACAGAACAATTTATTGCACTGCGTGGCTACTGGATATACTATAAATGTTAGTAAGCAACTTTTCACATACTTCCACAGAAGGTTTCCAACAGAAAAAAAACAAGTTATAGATGATGAATTTGACGTGTTCGCCGGCGGCAAGATTGGCAAAGGTCTGCGGTAGTCACTTTCGAACGCCGATTGCAAGCCTAAATACGAAAGTGACGAGCATAAAAAGACATTGAACGTCAAAATATAATTCTTGGTTAAAGCCACAGGTCAATCTCCAGTCGATTTGTTTACATATAACTATGCACCGATGAAGTAAAATTAAGCGAAATCGACCTGGAAGCTCGACATCATTGCCTTATTTGGAGGGTGAAGCGGCGCGTAGGAAATGACAAGCCGAAACCAGCTTGTTGTTGCCAAGGTGACTCGGCACTCACGAGTTTCGTTAGGTATCATTACGACTACTATATAGTCTCACAGTTCTATTTCAAAGTCTGCATATATACAAATATGACGTATGCGAAATTGAAATGTATTAAGAAATGTGAATGTAATAAAGTACAAATACGTGTGAATACTATGATTTAATTGGGAATAATGAGTGCTTGTAATCCGCCGATTTAGTTTACAGCAATTTGTGCCGGCGTGTTGCTATGTCGGAATACCGCAACGTCTACATCTACGAGTCTGTGTTATCGACTTAGTTGCTGGTGGGAAAATATGGGGAAAATAACCGTCAAAATAATTACAAAAATAAATGTCAGCTACCGTAGCCAGTATAACGTTTTGCGAAATAATGTCGTCATATATTAGTCAACATTAGTCACAGTCCGGACCACGCCCTGTCAATCATGTATTGTAGGCATTGCCATTGGAATTATAAAATAAGTGACATTACAAGTATTTAAATCCTTTAAAATATTTGTTTACGATACAGTCAATAGCATACAACAAAACACTATAGTCATATCTGATATAATTAGTTATTGGCATAGTAAGTAGGTTCACATCAGTCAAGTAAAGTTAATCACCATGTAGGCCTAATACTAATATATGTATCTCAAATATTGGCTTGTAACAATGGACCCCGAATTGATGCTCCAGCTTTGAGGCGACGGTTTAGCAAGCATGCTATCATACCAAGTTTTTTTCTGATATAGATTGCATGACTGCAAAAAATCAATGTATGCTTTTAATAACAAGGACATTGTATTTAATTTATTGACTTTTGAATGTAAGCCTGACAAGGAAAAAAGGAAATAACGTCACAGGAAAAAGCCCCAAAGATTAATAAATATATATTTTGTATTTACAAAGTTCAAATGTTAAACAAATTTGAGTGCACATGCATTTTAATCATGAAAATTTAAGATAACACACATATCCACTAAAAAAGAAAACATTGAAAAAGTCACTTGTAAATCGCACTTGTGCTCCAATTTTAAGGACTGTTTGCAAGATTGTCTCATTTTGTTCATAATATATGACGGAAGTATCCAAACAACCATAGGGCCTAATACCGAGCACAAGCTTCGAAGGATCCAGCGAAGGATTTAGTATGCGAGATGACATTGTCCCTCATGGTAATACAAATGTCACTTGTAGTGCTGCCAAGCCATCGACTTGTAGTGTCAAAACATAAAAGAAGCCGGTGGTCGTGTCGCCAGTGCGACACTTTGTCAATGCAGTAGTTAATACAGACAATAGTGTTTTCCATTGTTCATCATGACCATGGGTATGCAAAGTTGCCATCGCAGTCCAGCACGCTTTCTCCGACTGACCCTGACCATGGCAGTTCTGTCACTGTAGACGACCCTTCGGATGTCCCAGTCTCATTATCGCCATCTTCAGACGACTCTGTCTGCAACAGTGAGAAGAGAAACATTGAAACAAGTGATGCAGAATATGTTGTAGCAGGTGACAGCGATATCACTGATGATGACTCAAGCTGTTCTTACATTAAGGGAAAGAGAGAAAGTTTGCCATTTGTGAGAAAAACTTAATTTTACTTTTCTGCACCTGCTAAAATACCAAACTGCAATAAACCACTTAGCCTAGCATCACAGTGACTGGATTTGCAGTGGTTGTGACCACAGAATGTGTTGATGGCCACTCGTTCATGTGGCACTCGCAACCCAAGATTGATAACATTTATGAGAGTAACTTGTTGACACCATGCGTCCTCTTCCTGACTGGACATTCATTCACTGTGTACAATTTGGTCAACCTAATGAACCTATGCGCCTTGTCACCCGCCAGTGCTACAGCATACAGCGGGCATACATACTCCCAGAGATAGAGGACATGTGGACATGCCATTCAGAGGCCATCATGTCAGCTCTGGTCAGACAAAGCATGGTCGCATCAGGCGATGCAAGATATGACAATCCAGGACACAACTCTACATTTGGCATTTATTTCATCATGGACACTGACAGCCAACTTATCATTGCTCAAGAAACTTTTCGAGTCACAGAGGTCAAGAACAGTTACTGGATGGAAGTGGAGGGCTTGAAACGCTGCTTAGACAACCTGACTGACCATGGGGTGAAGATTACCAATCTTACCACTGACAGACATCCCAGCATTAGAAAGACTTTGTTAAAGGACTACCAAGAAACAAAGGTTGTTGTCTGCCAAGAAAGTTGAAGTTGTCCCTTCGATAGGCACAATTGCCAGCCACCTGTGGTATTGCCCATCAGCTTGTGATGGTGATACCCGCTTGATGAAGGAGATATGGATCTCACTCCTCCATCACATCAGGAATTCCCATTCATGGACAGTGGGTGCAGAGTTGTACTGGTAGTGCAATCATGCACTGTATACATAACAAGCAGTAAAAACAACACCATGGCTCACTGAAGGTACAAAAGCCTTCACTGTCTAGAAGGCTATACTGGACTGCCGCCTACTGTATGATATAGAGAGCGTTACGAAGTGCGTTAACACTGGTGAACTGGAAAGCTTACATGCCCTCTTCCTCAAGTATGCACCCAACTTCAGCCGTCAAGGCATCATAGCCCGACTCCACTTGGCCACCATTGACCAATACACAAATACAAGGTAAGGCTTGTGATATCATTCATCAATAGTGTTTACATTTGATGTTACAAAATAATGTATCAGTTGCTTGACAAAGCTGCCCACTTTAGAAATCCAGCAGTGCATTAGGAAATAAACTGAAATGGCTGAAAATCCCTGCCTGTACTCAATAGCAAAACAATGTTAGGAATATAGTTTCGAAAATACAGTCTCACTGCACAAGGGTATGCATGCAAACAACAGATAAAATAATTATACTTGAGGACATCTGTTTACTGTTACTTGAATTGTTTAATTATATATAAATCGAATTGGAATGGTATGCTTTGGAATTGCTTACTGAAATATAAACTTATGCATATATAATATAATAAATGTAAACATCATTATATATAAATTATATATATATATGATTCATTAATAAATATTTGAATGTATTGTGGAATTCCTTGGAAGTTGAAATTGAAAATGATGGCAGAATTAGGATCCGATAAAAAAAAGACATTAGCCATTTCATTTCAAGAGAGAGAGCATACAAGCAAGCTGTTTGGTTTACTGTGTGCATGTTACAGCTATAGCCAGCTATTCTTCAGATATTTCTATTGTTATACTGATTTTATTTATCATTTGTTCAATCAGCAGGAAATGGTGAAAACAGCAGACAACAAGCTATGGTATCAGCTGCAGTATTCAAAGTCTGCTGAGTATGTAGTGAAGAAAGTGATGGCGTCAAAGGACTACAGCTTCCGAGGAGAAATTATAGAGGGCATTGCAGCTAGATGCATGAGTGGCCCAAAGCTGTGAAGTATGCTCCAAGTTGCGACACCGAGTAAGGAGGTAACTCTAGCATGCAGACATCGAAAAACCAGCAAAATAGGAGGCTGTGGCAAAGCAAAGAACCCGCTTTAAGGAAAACTATTTGTATCCGTATCAATTCGGTTTAGTGCCACCACACTGATACGACATCCAATTACAAATGACAATGAATTTCTATGCTTAAGTAGTATGGATTAAAAAAGTGATTTTTTACATTTTTTTGGAAAAGGACTTTCTTTGCTATTTATGTACTTTCATATCCTTACCTCAATATGCAGTTAGTATATTAGCTGAAAAAGTAATAAAAAGTGGCAATATTGAGGTTTCTTCGGACGGCTTTTGGCAGAATTTGGTTATACAAAATTACCTTATCATCGTTTTCTTGGAACACCATTTTTGCTGTGAGTACTTAAAGTTGCTGCGCTCTAGTAGAATAAATACTGGGTATAACTGCAAAACATTTTGCACCGCAGTGCCTAATGAGTATATCTACTGCATGAATTAAAAGAAATCATAATATATTTAATGGTTTCTGAATTATAGGTGTTAATTATGTGAAAAAGTTACACAAAATAGTTTTTTTCGACAACAAATCTTTTTTCACATAAACAACACAACATATCTGATTTCTGTTATATTCATGCAGTAGATATGCATAACAGTAATCCCTGTGCTAAATTACAAGCTTGTAACTTGAATACGGTTTTGGTTAGAGCGCGGCCAAAATTACCTAATTTTCCCTATTATGGCGGCCATATTGGATACCTAATTTGCATAATTTATGCGAAACATGAAAAAAACCTTAACTATGTTGGTATGTATCTGCATACCAAATATGGTTGATCTGTGTTGAAAACTAAAGATTTTTTGTGGAATCCATACTACCTTCCTTAAATAACATTGTTTGAACATCACTGGCAGAAATAGAGAAACGTTTTAGGCAAAGTGGATTCTCACTACTGTATAGGACCTCCTAAAGTAAGAAACATCCACTTGAAAGCTTGTATCCTACTTGTGGTATGCAATGTGTTTTATTAGACACTATTCGATGTAGGGAACTTTGGGTATACGTAATTTACTGGAATAGTTTAACCAAGCCCAAACATGTAATACTTATAATGAGTTTTTTTGCAACAGACCACCATTTCTCAAACATCACAATGTGTGCTACAAAGTAATGAAGCAGCAAAGGATTCGGCTATATGTTTTTTTTTATTCATACTTCATTGTTAGTATTACATCACAAAACGACATCTCAAAAAATACTTAATAATAAAAAGAACACTTAGATAGTGCCATAAATCTAAATGAATCCATTTGGAGGCACTTGATAGATTTTGAAACTAGTACTACAAGCATTGAATCTGTATCTTGAATAATAAGTACTTGTTTTCTTGACAGATGCCCATAGTGTTGAAAGTTAAAACCCACAAATATGTAAAACTGGAACTGTAATGGAATATTTTGTATGTATTAATTTTTTTATCACAATAGTTGATCATAATGATGGCCCATATCATCAATAAACGTGTTACTTATTGATGTACTATATGTGCACAGGACTGTCACAAACCCAAATTGTAATACAGTTAAAATAAAATGTGTCACAGTGTGAAGTGAATCAACTGAAAGAAACATTGAAAAGTGGTGTGTGAATTTGACTAATGCATTGGCACAGTCTGCCATATAGTCTTATTTATTTGTGAATTGTTTCTCCATATGAATAAACTGTTGATATATTTCATGGTGGCTTCAGTATTACAAATCAAATTATGAACATCGACATGCAAGACACTACAGATCACATTGTTGTTGCAAAAAATGGGATAAGAAGGCACCGAGTAATTCATTCTACCTTTTGGTCAATTTAATCTTACTTGTCCAGGGTTTTTATTTTCACTGTACACTCACCTGTATAGTGCAATGTCCATAGCTGAATTTTTCATAAACCCCATTCGCTTCTGGATACAGTGCAGGCTGGTATAACACGTCTGTTGCCTTTTCCAAGTCTCTCCCTTGACAACAACGTGAAGTGACGTTTTATGGCTAATCGAATCAATCGATATGTCCTGAAAGTTCATTTATTTGCATTAGTTGATAATAAACAACCGTTATCTTCTAATTATTGTTATACTGGCAAAAGTTTGTTTGATCAATATCGCATCATGAATTCAGCGAATTGGTTCATTTGTTTGTGAAGGGCTGTAATAATTATGATTGTAAGACTACATTTTATGATGTGGTCTTGATAACACACACACATAATATATATATAACATTTTTATTATATTAAAAACTCCTGTCTACATTTTTATATAAATTAAGCAAGTTGCTTGAACACTTTTAAACAGGAATTAAACAACTGTATAAAAAGGATGCATACGTCCTGCCAAGAATAAAAGCAAGTTTATTAAGAAAATGATCAAAAATGGTTTGATGAAAATCATAGACATAGTATTTTACTAAGATAGAATGAACCTGAACATTTGAGGTGGGAACAAGTATAATTGCTCTATTTAAGTTTGAAATAGTTATTGCTAGAATAATTATTTGATACTTGTTGAACTACGTAGTACTTACCTACTAGCTATTGGTCGAATCAACGAGTCTGCACGCAAATCATACAATGACAACAGACCGACTTCCAAGTTCCAACACCGCCCTGTTGGTGCAAACCGTTTCGAAGTCGTCACTCATACTCATAGTCGGTAATGCAGGCAACTGTAAGGTCTGTCATACGGTGCTGTACGGCAGCTATCTCCCTACACTGCTACAGCACAGCGACTCGATGTGCGTTGGTATTGCCATTGGGACGCAGTGTCCACACAAACACCATGCGACATTATTAAGTCGAGTAACGTCTTCGTCGTCGATAGACCAACTGTCATTGTCAGACTCCCACAACTGAACTTGACCCGGGGTCGGACATTATCGGACCGTGGTCATGGATCGCACACTGACTGGGTGAAATATCACCCGTATGGCACATATGACTGTGTGTGTGTCAACCGTACCAACCGTAATTTCCGAGTGACAAGTCGAACTAGAGTCTTCATCTGTCGTATCGATTTTTTCCCAAAGTGATACGGAAGTTTAAAAAATCACTTTTAATAACTCGTCTCTACCAAAATCCAATCCTTCGACGTCTTTGTCAACAACAAAATAAAAATAGTTCCGGTATGCGCGCGCATCTAATATTCTGACCTTTGCTTTGAAAGCACCGCCCCCTTCTGGCAACTAAAATCTTCGTTCGGGAAGTGCGACGTGAACAACGTTTTCATTGGTTATAAATCGTTGCCATTTAATTTCACCTTTTTATTTCGAACGCGTATACAAATTATTTGTTGACCTATAGAACACCTATCGTGTATAATAGGGCACCATATCTTTGTTTTCGCACATAAATGTCTACTAATGAAGTAAACCAAAAAAAAACGAAATTTAACATGGATTAGATAGGAGTAAATTAAAACCACTCGTTTGGAACAAAGATGGCGATACGCAGTGCTCTATAGCGACGATTTAGGCATCGAACAAAATCGTTTTTTCAGTTTGTCTTATAAATGAGTACGTTTCTGTTACCATTAATGCATACTTATATATTATATATTTCAATATGTAGCATGAAACAGCTGCATTTCATTTCCCCTTTAAATTAATCCATATATCATAAACTACGTATGTGTAATGTTTTTGTTGTTGTCAAAAAATGCAAAATCATAGCCGCGGTACTATTCAGTTGTGTCTTGGAAATGACACCGAACACAATGAAAGTGTCTGGTGTTAGAACGGAAACACTGAGGTATTTGCGTTCTTCGTCAAATACCACTACTAGTTGCATTACGTGATAACCACCGCTCGTGCTTGGACACTGGATATACTGACTGGTTTCTTTCGAAGTCGTCTTTATCTGGATTGTCGAGATATATAACTTCACTGGGTACGTTGTTGTGAATCATGGCCAATTTCATCCAGTCGTCCGTTCCAGCAAGGTACACGTCTGCCGTCTTCACTTTCAGCGAATATGCACACTCTACAATATACATTATTGTACCTAACGAACAATCGATTAGCAATTTCCGTTATCTTGTTCGTGTGTGTAAAATTTTCCAAGGTTTACCGTGTGCGTGCGTGTGTGTGTGTGGGGGGAGGGGGTGGGTGGGTGTGTGTGGGTGTTTGTGTGTGCGCGCGTGTATGTGTTTGTGTGGGTGGGTGTGTACGGTCATGCGTGTGTGCATGCATGCGTGCGTGTGTGCGGGCGTATATCACTTTCAGTTGGGGACACAATTGTAAAAAACAAACAATCAATCTACATACAGGTATATAGGTCATTCCGTATTTTTATGATAAAGAAAGTTATTTAGTGCAAAGCAGCATATGTGCATAGCCAATAATGTGCACCGTGCTACCGTTCAACGTGTTAGCGAGGACATTTGAAATTATAAATCTCCCTGACTATATATACAGTGTATATATATATACATATATCTGCATTCCTGACATAACCAAAGAACGCGTACATCTGAGTTTTATTTTATTTCTGAACAAAAAGTATTATTATCGAAATGTACAGGTGCGTTAAAATACTCCCATGCCCTTTCATGGAAATTGTTGCTTCTTGTAATATTAAAATTGCTCTTGCGTCACCTTACCCTTAGTTGGAGAAAAAAAATTGGCCGTCACGCCACTTATTTGCGGGACTACACCCTCTCTTCCTACGTGTGCAAACACGCCCTGCAGAGTATACAGATTATAAAGCTATCGTTTAACTTCAATGCAGTATCACTGACATTATTGCTAATCCAGTTACACAGCATGGCTTCAGAAAGAGGACGTCTTGCGAAACCCAACTCATGGAATTCACTGACGAATTGCTGGAGAACATGGAGCAGGGGCAGCAAACGGACATCCTAATTATGGATTTCGCTAAGGCCTTTGATAAGGTCAACCACAGTCTGCTCCTGCACAAGCTTCACCACTATGACATTCGAGGAGAATTCAACAAGTGGATCGCTGACTTTTTGAGAAACAGAAAGCAGGCATTGGTGGTGAACGGCGTCAGCTCCAGATTCATTGACGTCCGATCATGGGTGCCACAGGACTCAGTCATAGGACCCTGCCTTTTCTTGACATATATTAATGACCTACCTGAAAACCTGACGTCATCTGCCCGACTGTTCGCCGATGACACTGCAATATACAAGTTGGTTGCAACGCTTCAGAACCAAAACCAGCTACGGCAAGACCTCCATCGACTGTTTGAGTGGTAGACAAACTGGGACATGGTTTTCCATCCTGGGAAGTGCACCTTCTTGCCTGTGAGCATAAACAGAACAGTACTGGAGCACATCTACAAACTCCAAGGCCACACCCTCGAAACGGTCGACTCAGCCAAATATCTTGGAGTCACCATCGGCAAGGACCTCAGTTGGAAGGACCATATCAACAACATGTGCTAAAAAGCCAACAAGACGTTAGGTTTCCTGAGGAGGTATTTGAAAGTCAGCTCCCAGACCATCAGAGAGCATGCGTACAAATCATTCATACGTCCCATCTTGGAGTACTCATCTTCTGTATGGGATCCTCACCAACAACAAGACATTGACTGAATTGAGGCTGTCAAGCGGCGCGCGACTAGGTTCGTACTGAGGCAATACCGGAACACGTCGAGCGTCAGCTCAATGCTCAAGTAACTCAAGTGGCCTTCTCTCCAACAGCGCCGACGCACTGCAAGACTGGCCATGCAATGCAAGCTACACAACGACCTAGTCACGATGAATAGCCTAAAGTAGAAGATTGCTCCACCACCACCGCGACAGCGACGTGGTCACAGCAAACAACTGTCTGTGCCAGATCTACCGTAGATCTACTGTACCATCCGGGACTGGAATTCCCTACCCCAGGTGGCTGTGGAGGTCAATACTACCGACACGTTTTTGTCTAGGGCCTCCAAATTTGCGGGAAAGAAACTTTCTATTTCCCAAGCTGGCCAATTGTGGGCCCCGCACTACATTAGGTGACGTTGGGGCCAGCTAGCCCTTCGGGGTGAAAAGCGACCGTGGTAGCCTGCTGGCAGCTCCACTACCGGCTAGTTACACTTGTAGATGCATTTATTTAGGCTAAGTCTAGGGGGTAGGATATATAGATTATTAGTATTATGTAGAAAATTAGTAACATTTTATTTTCCATTGCAGTCGCCATCTTAATGTAAAAACGCAGATCCCCCATACAGAGATAGAATAGTCAATAATGACTATGATCACTATGTCTATGCGGAAGGAAGGAAGACGATACTTACCCCTCGAATAGGTCATAGTTGCTACTAGAAGCACCACAAGACAAATTGTCAACAAATGGAGGTTGGCATTCATAGTTTCCGCTTTTCGTTACCTTTTCTGAAATCGTTTCGTCTTACGCGACCTGAAGTTTACACTCGCGTGGCAACGACGATTTCTGTGTGTTGCTCGATTAATATGTCATCAACAAAATCATTCGTGACGTTTTCGGTGGCCGCCATTATGACGTACGTACGTGTTCGCGTTATATCCGCAAAGCGGCCGGGAACGTGATATATTTACACGCTTTGGGTGAGTGTGCATGCGTGTGTGTGTGTGTGTGTGTGTGTGTGTGTGTGTGTGTGTGTGTGTGTGCGCGCGCGTATGTGTGTAAGGTGTGTGTGTCTGTATGATGTGTGTGTATGTGTGTGTGTGTGTGTGTGTGTGTGTGTGTGTGTGTGTGTGTGTGTGTGTGTGTGTGTGTGTGTGTGTGTGTGTGTGTGTGTGTGTGTGTGTGTGTGTGTGTGTGTGTATGGTGTGTGTGTGTGTGTGTGTGTGTGTGTGTGTGTGTGTGTGTGTGTGTGTGTGTGTGTGTGTGTGTGTGTGTGTGTGTGTGTGTGTGTGTGTGTGTGTGTGTGTGTGTGTGTGTGTGTGTGTGTGTGTGTGTGTGTGTGTGTGTGTGTGTGTGTGTGTGTGTGTGTGTGTGTGTGTCTGTGTGTGGTGTGTGATGTGTGTGTTCTGTACGGAAAATGAAAGACGGTTGGGAAATGAAAGACGGTAGAAGAGATTGTGAACTAGAAGGCCAGATCTGTTCGAATGTAGCGTTATAGTACACATGTCTAGAACCTGTGCAATTTACAAAGGTTAATCAACCCAAATTTACAAAGGTTAATCAACCCAGAGTATTTGCAACTACAGTCATTTGCAAAAGTTTAAGACCAGGCACGATTTTTAAGCACTTTATGGTATGGCATCAGACTGCATCAGATAATGTCTGGATTGCATCATCCTATTTGGGCCTTGAAGCAATACGCCTAGTCAGTACTTCCAGGTCATTTGTTTGCTGCTGTCAGTGTCGATTAGGTGTTTTTCAGTTTTGTTTTCATCCCTGAAATGGGCAAAAAATCGTCTAAGGGCACAAATAGTGACTCTACATGGAGAAGGATATACGGAAAGAGACATTAGTGCTAAATTACGTTATTCCAAGACAGCCGTGCACAACGCCATCGTCAAATTCAATACTGATGGCACTTTTCGTGACAGTAAAAGGAGTGGTCGTCCACGGAAAACTACGCTCAGGGATGACCACGCAATGAGGCGCATCGTGATGTGCTCGCCAATGAGCTTGTGCAAGAAAATTCGGGCTGCTTTTACGCTTAAAAGGTACGGAAATAAGTCTCAGTACTGTTTCGAGACGTCTCAGCAAGGAATTTGGGCTTAAGTCCCGTAAGCTGGAATCCACGCCTGACACCTGTGATGAAAAAAAAGAGACTGGACTTTGCCAGACGACAGCGCCACTGGACTCTCGCGCAGTGGAAGAAAGTGTTGTTCTCAGATGAATCGACCATGCAACAGTTTATACCTCGCAAGAGGCATGTTAGGCGGCCAGTAGGTAAGTGATTTTATGAGAAATATACAGCAGCCACAATGAAACACCCGCCAAGTCAGATGATTTGGGGTGCCATGTCATGTTTTGGCCCTTCTGGTCTGTATTTTATTCCACCTAACACCACTATGAATGGACCTAGATACGTGGAGTTGCTGAAGGAGAAGCTGAAACTGCATATGGACATCCACAAATCTACGATTTCCATGCAAGATGGCGCTCCTTGTCACCGATCCAAGGTAGCTATTGATTTCCTCAAGAAGAACAAAATCTCCGTGCTGGAATGGCCTGGGAACAGCCCCGATCTAAAATGCCATTGAGAACCTGTGGACTATAATGAAGGATAAGGTGGCAGACAAACAACCATCAAGCGCTCAAAACTTGAAACAAGCTATCAAGGACGTTTGGATCACCGAAATCACCCAGGAGTACTGCGAATCTCTGGTTTCTAGCATGCCATATCGCATCCAGGCGGTCATTGACAGCAAAGGAGGCCACACTAAATACTGAAAAGTAGAGACGCTGACACTTTTGGACGACATAAAGTTTCATATTATGTTGTACTACGTTTATTTGGCGAAATAAACTGATATAATGTTATGTGAAAGCCAAAAAAACATTGTTTTGTCAAGTTTCTTCAAAAAATCGTGCCTGGTCTTAAACTTATGCAAATGACTGTATAATCAACACTACCTCGTCAGTGGTCTACTCAGAATGTATTTTCAATATAGTATATTATGACGCAGTTTCATAGTTCCCGACAGCTGACATAGTTGAACCTCAGCCACAACCAACCCTCGTCACTTGAACAATAAGCGCCGAACCTTTATTTGGTATTGGCCCGGCTATGACGCGTTCGAGACGTGTTTACGTCCGAATTATAATGGCTACGAGAGTACTGCATCAATTTCTATATTCGGTAATTGTAGTTCCGTCGATTCAGAAGTGATGTTACACCTTTATATCCAGGAAAAACTGCTAATCACCGAAGAATGATGCCGTTCTCATCCGGTTGTAAAGGATATAAACAATATAAACAATATATCTAAACAAAATCTTACCTAACTGAACGTGGCATAGTCAAATGAAAAATATCACTTCCTTTCATTATTTATGTGTTTATTTGTATATCTTGTTAAATGCTGCAGAGTCCACGTTGGAAATCCTGCTTATTAATGATAGTTTACACACACACACACACACACACACACACACACACACACACACACACACACACACACACACACACACACACACACACACACACACACACACACACACACACACACACACACACACACACACACACACACACACACACACACACACACACACACACACACACACACATATATATATATATATATGAGCTGGATCAACACAACTACATAATTATCAAGCATAGCGAACAGGAGTCACACGTTTGTATTGAAAGAAACTGCAAGGTGAACATGTTAATGGCGAACTACATTCAAATTAGTTAAATAACTTAAACGCCGATGATCACACGTACTAACATTTTGGAAATCAAGGAAGGTATGTTTGCAATACTTTGCTGTAGTATTCAAGACATAAAATGCCTCAAGCCAAAACGGTATTACAGCGGGCAAGGTAGAGATACGTGATATTCAACTTCGCACTGTTTCTCAAACAGAAACGTCTTAAATGAGTACAATCAGTATATTGTCTCAGTTATGCCAGTAGTCGGCCCTCACATCTAGCGCATCGTACATTGTTTGCGAACCTGGTTGACACTGGCGTTTTTGGATGGGTATACTTACTGCGAACTAGACAATGATACATCGTAAAACCTATTTAAAATAAATCGTATTGTGGCACAGCAGGTTTATTATATTACATTCACGCTTGAAATTGTGAAAATAATTATGCGTAAATATGGAAAGTTGTTATCATATCAAAATTAAACGTTAACATTTCACTCGACCGATGAACAAGATGGACCTGGTTTGGCCATGTCTACAAGATGTCAGAAAACACTGCACTGACCTGGAGACTAGAAGGAAATAAAAACGAGATAGACAAGACAAACATGGCGACGAACAGTAGGAGTAGAAGTGAAGACAGTTGGGCTGACCTGGAGCACAGCAGCAATGAGTGCCGAAGACAGGGCGGTCTGGCGAGATCTTGTGCGAACGCGATGTGCTACACGGCACGTAGAGGATAAGTAAGTAAGTAATAAACAAGACACGCATGTGTTGGCTTGCAGAGCTACATTTACTTTACAACACAAATATTTTATGGTATTTGTAAACATGTTATAATGTACTATGAACTGATATTGTGATGTGCCAAGTGAACACGTAGATGGCTCACACCATAAGGATCTAGGTATCGTTGAGTTGCACACACTCACAAGCATACACACACACACACACACACACACACACACACACACACACACAAACACATACACACACGCGCGCGCACACGCACACGCACACACACACACACAAGCACGCACACACACACACACACACACACCACACACAAGCACACGCACACTCGCACACACCACACACACACACACACACACACACACAGACACACACACACACCACATACACACGCGCGCGCGCGCACACGCACACACACCACACACACACACCACCACACACACACACACCAACACACACACCAACACACGCACACACGCACGCACGCACACACCCACACACGCACACACGCACACACGCACACACGCACACACGCACACATACACACACTCATTGAACTGCAGTTATTTCGAACAAAAGTGAATGTTGCACATTGAGCTGCAGTTATTAACACTATACACCAATCAATTGCACATTGCAATACGCGTATAACGTGTGTATTGCCATTAATAGCTTCACATTTACGCAGGCCACAGATAACCATTAAACTAGCAGAAACGCCGCTAGAATATAACATATCTAAGGCATATGTTTTATGAAGGCGCAGCTCAACACTTATTCTTACAACGAATGTTTTACAATGACCAGTGTATATTCACATTTCCGAATATTTTCCAGGTTAATCCATTTGTTTATATTTCTTTTAACATATCCTATGAATAATTTACCTGTAGTGTAGTCTTTCGCCTCCTACCAAAATGCCTTCATCAATGCCACTGACGGAAGGATGACATTGACTTAGATGGAATGAAAGTAGTAGATACGGAATTCAACAGGAGACACTTGAAGGAAACGATATGGACACGATAAACGGGGGAATCTTTCGACCGAGAATGTGGAACTGCTAGTTTCCGCGTATACATGCCATCATCCGACGGGTTGCCAGTCTTGCCAAGAGGCGATATATTTTACTACAGGTGAATTATTCGTTGGATATGCTTAGAAGAAATGTTTTCAATCAAATGCATTCATGGATGCGACTGGAATGCGATATAGAACACATTGTGTATAATATCATGTGCACACCTATTTAGTTCGTGTGTAGCATTGCAGTTACAAGTGTCTCTAATGATGTTTGACCGACCTACTTTGCCCGTGGTCTTCTTCTGTTGCTTCTGTCAGCAGCTTATAGTTATAGTCAATTGTCTCGCAGCCATGCAGCCTGCATTGCATTCACACGTGGCTCTTTCTGATTTCCTAGACGAATATGCAGGCTATAAACCAGAACACCTCCGTTCGCAGTTGGCATAGCTAAGTTCAGACCGTTTTGGGGAGTTGGTATCCTGCACGGAAAATGGACGGCTCCGGGATAAACGGTAAGACAAGTAAAGAGTTTTGTTTACTTGACTGGTACAGTGAGTGATAATGGAGGAAGTATTAACGAAACAGAGGAATGTGCAAACAGGAACGGCAGCATGGAGGACGTTAATAAGATAATATAATCCCTGAGGTCCAACATAACCTGTCACGTCAACAAACTTCCAAAAAGAGAAAAAGTCAACATTACATACGTCGTTAACCCAACGTCGGCATAGTTTAAACGTTTGGCTGGAGGTTTTGTTCGTCACTTCTGACTGGACTTTTAATATATTATACTGCTACCGGATGACCCCAGAAAAAACATTTGGATATTTATCGAAGTCAAGGACCCAGTCAGTTCACTTCGTGTATTCGGCAAAACGAAACTCCTTCCGGGAAACTATCGACGTTAAAGTGCGAGTCAGTTTGCTGTCCCATGTCACCGAAAAGAAGTTCAGGTGCCAGCCAGTTCGCCGAACGTTTCCGCAGAGGAAATTACCCGAGGGTATCTATCGAGGTTAAGGTGTCGGCGTATTAACTCTGTTTCCGCCGAGAAGAAACTACACGGGGGTATCTGCTGACGTCACTTTCGCTGTCTGGTTTTGCACAGAAGAAACTACACAGGGGTATATGTTGAGGTTAATATGACGTCAAGTTCTTTGTTTGTTTCCGCCGAGAAGACACCACACAGGGGTGTCTGTTTCCGCCGAGAAGAAACTACACGGGGGTATCTGCTGACGTCACTTTCGCTGTCCGTTTCTGCAGAAAAGAAACTACACAGGGGTATCTATTGAGGTTAAAGTGACGTCAACTTTGCTGATTCCTCCGAGAAGAATCTACATCTGTTAAGGTTGAAGTGACGTCAAGTTCTTTGTCAGATTCCGCCGAAATTCCGCGAATAACTACACAAGGATATCTATTAAAGTGCCGGCCTAATAGCTCTCCGTTTCCGCCGAGAAGAATCTACACGAGGGTATCTGCTGGAGTTAAGGTGACGTCACGTTCGCTGTCTTATTCCGCCGAGAAGTAACTACACGTGGGTATCTGTTACGGTCGACGTCGTGGTGCCTGACACTTCGTGGCCAGACGTCGGCGTCACTGCTACGTCGACGTTGCGGCTGATGTCCGTAGACATTTCTCCGGTTCCTCCGCAGTAGTTAATACACGGCAGTTTACGTCTAAACTCTCGACGGAACTTTTGCCCGCTCAGAGAATATAGCAAGAAGTTGATGGCATGGTTCGTGTACATCATATTCGACACGACCGTGCGCCACAGTCGCCAGATGGCGCTACCGTGCGCCTCCTTCGGCGGATCCCAGATCTTCTCCAGGATCAGCGTGACGGCAATGGGACCAGTTAGGATGATGAAAGCGAAGGTGACGGAGAGCAGCATGGTCGTGATCTGTTGCTCGCTGCCCGTCTGATTGGTGCGGACGCCCGGCTTGTCGCCGCCGTCGGAGAGATACTTCTGTTCGGCAGCGCGCTGTCGGACCGTATGGATGATTAGCGGGTTGAACATCGCGAGCATGATGAGCGGAAAGAATGAGTAGACGCTGGCGTCGAGCCACGGCCATATGGAGATATGGAAGAAGCCGTAGGGCATGTCCAGAGTCGCCAGCCCGCTGAAGAGGCACATCTTGCGCCCCGTCGTTGCGTCCACCAGCATTGTGCGTGTGAATAAATTGTGCGCGTCGAGCGCGAGGATCGCCATGGCAACGCCGACGATGACGTAGACGGATTTGCGGCGCGTGAGGTGCACGTGCGCCCAGAATGGGAAGCGGATGGCGACGAAGCGTTCGACCGTCATGGCAACCAGAAGCGTGACGGAGAAGTGGATGGCGTAGTAGAATGAGAATAGGATGAGTTTACACGACCACACGCTCGTCGTTTCGACGAAACGACCCATCCACCACACGAACGCGATCACCAGTGTCACCGCGTCACTTCCGCTAATGGCGCCCATGTATAAACATGTGCTGTGTTTGCGCATGCGCGTACTGAGCGTCACGACTAAGGAGAAGACGTTGGCGACTATGCCAAACAGAGCAATGAATACCTGGTAGTATAGGCGGATACCACGGTGAATGTCAAGCTCTACGTAGTTGACGACTTCAGTCTGAAGCAACGACTGCGATGTTCCGTTTGTACGCGTGATTGTATTGTTGAACATTTCGTAAACCGTCACCATTGCAGTAAAATCAGGAATGATCGTCGCATAGCTGTCACTCGTGATGACTGCGTCTCCTATGCTTGCTCCACTTGCATTTGCCATTATCTGCGAAATAACATACACAGAACACAGTAATCAACGCAACATTATATGGATTATCTGATGGTCTCATTGTTATTGTGTGACATTTCCGGACAGTTGTGTGTTGCTGTGTATTGTAATGATTAGAACATATCATACAGCATGGGCGAACAAGTAGTCATCATGTCACTCGTATTATCGGGTGGAAGATTGCATTGGCATACTACCTGTTTCTGCATGTCTGTCTGTATGTATGTATGTCTGTCTGTCTTTCTGTCTGTCTGCCTGTCTGTCTATGTCTCTCTCTCTCTCTCTCTCTCTCTCTCTCTCTCTCTCTCTCTCTCTCTCTCTCTCTCTCTCTCTCTCTCTCTCTCTCTCTCTCTCTCTCTCTCTCTCTCTCTCTCTCTCTCTCTCTCTCTCTCACTCTCTCTCTCTCTAATTTATATATATATATGTGTGTGTGTGTGTGTGTGTGTGTGTGTGTGTGTGTGTGTGTGTGTGTGTGTGTGTGTGTCTGTGTGTGTGTGTGTGTGTGTGTGTGTGTGTGTGTGTGTGTGTGTGTGTGTGTGTGTGTGTGTGTGTGTGTGTGTGTGTGTGTGTGTGTGTGTGTGTGTGTGTGTGTGTGTGTGTGTGTGTGTGTGTGTGTGTGTGTGTGTGTGTGTGTGTGTGTGTGTGTGTGTGTGTGTGTGTCTTGGCATTTCTTTGGTGAAGATGTCGGCTACGCGAAGGCACACGCATCTGAAACGTTCTACAAGTTAGATAATTTTTATAAGTAGACCTATTATGTACAATTTATTTAGTAACATATGTGCGTTGTTATTCAATATAATGAAAATACTAATTCGTGCGAGTTTAGATCAATATTGCACTTTTATTCACCCATTGTCAAACTCACAATTGTATATGATATTATTCTTTCCTGATTCACACTTGTTGTTGCAAATATTGTAATACTTTGCTAGTGTACTGTATTGTAATGTTGAAAATAGACGACTGGCATCATAAAAGGCAAACCTACAATAAACGTCGCACGATATATTATATAATGCAATCCTAGTGCATAATAAAGACATACAAATCAATAAACCTGTCCCAAATCCGTTGCTGCCTCGCACACACACATTACCCGCTGTGCACTTTGCGCGGATCTTTACGAACCAATCTCCACCCTTTGCAAGATGACATGTGAAAGGGAACACCTCCAAACCTGAGAACACATCGACGCTATCCTATTCCCGTAAGCCAGCCCTGGTGGACAATAGTAGCATCTCGTGCTTGGTCTGTTCGCTGCATCTGAGTCGCAATGCAATCGGTGTGCAAAACGTTCTGCGGTGATCGTCCAACACGAAAAAAGGCACAACGAACACGCATAGAAACGTCTGCTTTGTACAGAGGGCAACTGTCGCTATATGCCCATGGTTCACTGTCGCTCCTGGTCAAACCTGGTATTGCTCACCGGAAATTAGTTGGCTCGAAAACATTCATGTCGGTGCTTATCTTAGATTGAGTGTAGTACTTTGCTGAGTGACTGCCTAATAGTATCTGCCTGTCTCTGTCTCTGCGTCTGTCTCTGCGTCTGTCTCCCCCTCTCTCTCTCTCTCTCTCTCTCAGAGAGAGAGAGAGGGAGAGAGAGAGAGAGAGAGAGAGAGAGAGAGAGAGAGAGAGAGAGAGAGAGAGAGAGAGAGAGAGAGAGAGAGAGAGAGAGAGAGAGAGAGAGAGAGAGAGAGAGAGAGAGAGAGAGAGAGAGAGAGAGAGAGAGAGAGAGAGAGAGAGAGAGAGAGAGAGAGAGAGAGAGAGAGAGAGAGAGAGAGAGAGAGAGAGAGAGAGAGAGAGAGAGAGAGAGAGAGAGAGAGAGAGAGAGAGAGAGAGAGAGAGAGAGAATCTACATTTCCGGTGCATAACACCAGAACCAAATTATAAACATTATTTTGGTAAATACAACACACTGTTTTTAATAATACGTCCTTTATTGAAGCAGTGTTGTATATCGTAGTCTTTAATAAACCACAGTAGGACAGAACCTCGACTATAATGACGACACTTAGTACTTTACAACTCCCTCGGTAGTATCCAAGACTGCAACTAACAACATTATGCAAGTAGGCGCAGCAGCACAGACACGACCAGCATTGATTGGTCCGTGACATATCGAAGGTGTCGAGGTTGGCGCCGTTCGAAATCTGCTTACAAAACCTGTCCATATCATACCTCGATCTTACATTGCATGTTAGGCTGGAGGCATCTCACGAGTCACGCCAGTCTAATAATGGTGTTCTCCATGCGTGTGCGTGTGCGTGTGCGGTGGTGTGCGTGTGCGTGTGCGTGTGCGTGTGCGTGTGCGTGTGCGTGTGCGTGTGCGCGCATGTGCCTATGCGTGTGGATGTGCGTGCGTGCGTGCGTGCGTGCGTGCGTGCGTGCGTGCGTGCGTGCGTGCGTGCGTGCGTGCGTGCGTGCGTGCGTGCGTGCGTGCGTGCGTGCGTGCGTGCGTGTTAAAGAGTAAGCGGAATTAAACTTTGTATTCCCAATCTGACTGAAATATACTTTAAAATATTTTCCTGATAGTCAACTAATTTGGAATTCCCTCCGTCACCCTTTTCTAGGCCTCTTGGTCATGTTTCTGTACCTTTTCTGCACAGTTTATTGCGACACCTAGCGGTCGTTTTGACGTCACCGCAAGTAGCACCACTAGGATTTAGCATAGCGAGCATCTATGCGGGTTCATATTTCAGGCCGTACCTAATATACGGAAATTGACAATATAAAATCAATTATGTTATCAAGAACAACAGGTGTACCACAAGGTTCAATCTTAGGACCACTGTTATTTATCATATATATATATATATATAATTATATATGTATATATATATATATATATATCAATGATTTTGTATAAGCCAATAAAATTTTTATTTTCATAATTTATGCTGATAATACAACTTTATCAAGTACACTAAGCACTTTCAACGATAAAATACATGACGAAAATTTAGAATCTTTAATAAATTAAGAACTTCTTAAAATTAATGAATGGCTCAAAATAAATAAATTATCGCTAAACATAGCATAATCTAAATACATGACATTTCAAATTGCAAAGAAAAATATACAGACACTTACTCTGAAGATAGACAATGTAAATATTGATAAAGTCAAATAATTAATTTGGTGGGGTTAATTATAGATACAAATCTAAACTGGAAAAAGCACACTGAAAAATATCAAACGCTTGTTCTAAAAAAAATTGCCATTTTAAATCAATTGAAACATGTGTTAACTCTTCATATTAAAATAATATTCTATAATTTGTTAATAGTGCCACACATTAATTATTGCATCATGGCGTGGGCTTTCAGTCAAATAGAATAATAAAACTTCAAAAAAAGCCCTGAGTATTATTACCTTAAGTAATTATACTTCCCATACAGAACCACTTCATAAAAAACTCAACTTGTTAAAAGTAGCTGACATCCTTAAATTACAACAATTGAAATGTTAGTATAAATATTTAAATAATGACTTACCAGTTTATTTACAAAACTGGAGGATACTGTTTAACTATGAGGTACATAATCATGATGCAAGAGTCAGGAATAAAATAGACATTTATAAAATTAAACATGAATTTGCTAAGAAATGTCTTATGCATAATTTGCCACTTTTACTAAATAACATTCCTGATATAATCAAAGAAAAGTTCAAACACATAGTTCAAAAGGATTTGCCAAATATGTTTTAAAACTTTATTTTTTACAAAACTATCAAGTAACATGAACAAGGCAAAACTGCTATAATTATATGTATTCAAAATTAAGAACTGACAACCACCTGTCAACTTGATACAGTACAAAAGAGTGCCTTAACGACAAACACAATAATCATGTAAGCTTGCTCACACTACACACATGCATACATATTATGTTTTGTTTTCTTCTTCTTTTTCTGGAAGAATTTGATTAGGTGATGTATTGATTCAGTTAAAGTTTTATTACAAAAGGTGGCTCCTCGATAGCGACTACCATAATCTTAGAGGAGTCGACCCTACTTTTTTTATTTATCATACAGTATACCATGTTTACCATAAGGTTATAT
>OZ023210.1:42490478-42597978 GCA_963995525.1 Escarpia spicata
AGAGACAGAGACAGAGACAGAGACAGAGACAGAGACAGAGACAGAGAGAGACAGAGAGAGACAGAGAGAGACAGAGACAGAGACAGAGACAGAGACAGAGAGAGACAGAGAGACGAAACAGGCAGTCGCACCTGCGGCTAAACGCATACGCACATACACGCAATGTGAATGTGACACAACTTGTTCCCGTTTAATCAACCTACTGGGAGATGCGCATGTAACACTATGACGATATCGCAGCACTGTCACATTCGATCTTTATTACTGCAGGTATTTTGCATTCATCGCGATAGGCAGAACACGCATTCAGAGAAAACATGCAACTTTGGTAAATGTGTGAAGGGTGGATTCTCTCTAGAAACGATAATACAAATAACATACCTACACAATAGTACCTTAATTTTCGGAGCAGTCTGGCAGTATCTCCTTCCAGGTATACAGAGAAAACACCCGGTACACGAACAATTTGTGACGGTGAAACACGTGTGATGATGAATGATTCGTCACTCACTAAGTATGTGTTTCTCAGAGATGTATAGCACATATCGCAAATACGTATCTAAATCACCATATATACAAAATAGCTGGCGTATGTGTGTGAATATGCGCGCGCGTGTGAGCGTGTGTGCGTTCGTGCGTGTGTCGTGTGTGCGTGTGCGCGTGTGCGCGTGTGCGCGTGTGCGCGTGTGCGTGTGTGCGTGTGTGCGTGTGTGCGTGTGTGCGTGTGTGCGTCTGTGCGTCTGTGCGTCTGTGCGTCTGTGCGTCTGTGTACATGCGTTTCCAGGTATTTCTCCAGAGTTTCTTCGATCAGCATTTGGGGAGCGCGGCTAATGTTAGCACACCCGCCTGGCATGCCAGCGCTCTGAGTTCGAAACCCAAACCGGGCATGCATGATATTTGGTGTAAAAACCTGGCTCTCAACATTGGGGACTGGGTATCCCTCGTGACTCGGAGATCACGTTAATGTCGGTTCCATCTCAATTTGGGATGTAAAAGAACCACTGAGGACGACAAGCACCCTGGCAGAGACCACCCGCAGTGCTAGCGTATAAAAGTCGGTTGGCGATAATGTTCTAAAAACAGGCTGACTAGTTGAATGAGACCTCATAAGACAATTACATCGTAACTACAATAATACATACTAGTCAGTTAATAGAACGTTGCCGAGCGCTGGAAACAACTAGAACTACAGTTCCTTCGGTCAGTCTCAGGCGATAATCCTGCAATGATTTTGACAACCTGCTCCGCGTGTGTTTGATTGACTTACGACACGACCAGAGTCCTTTGACACGGCACGATTAGACCGACACGGCAACGGCAAATCTCAACGGCAAGCGGTAAAATAAAAATCGCTCTAATTGGATTAACACAGACCCTTGTACATTGCTTAACGGCAAACCGCTCGACGGCAAAGCTGCTCAACGACAAAACGTCGAGAATCAAAACAGAAGCGATTTTCCAAAAAATGCCGCGCGGCAAATTTACTCTTTGACCAATCAGCGTTGTTGTTTTGGTGTGACGTCAAATTGCACATGTCAGATTGCACGTGTTCCAATATACCGATGTAAACACTTTGTAAAATAAAATTGCAGAATCATTGTTTTATATATATATATATTTTAAATTGGTGTAATTTTGATTTGATTTTCAGGAAAATTAAGTAATCCAGTGAATACCATGTCTAATTAGAAGCTCAGCATTAAATTTTTTGCAGAAGGAACACAGTTTTATAATGTTAATCCAACATAATTGGTCTTGTGACATACGAAAGTGGGTAAACAAATCGATCATCGTAACTGTCCAATTCACGGAATTCTCAAAAGTTGTTTATCTTTTGATGAGTTTCGTGTACCCAAACACGTCGCTTTCGTCTTCAATAGTTGCGTTGTCGTTGCCTTCTGGCTAACAACAGTAGTAGTAATGCTTCCTCCTCTCGATTGATTCTTTTGACCGCTATCTTTTACAGCATCCACAAACTTTTCACGTGACACATGTGCATATGCCGTCGAAGATTGTCGCGCTCTGTGTACTAGGCTCTGCTCGCGGTTTGTCGCTTTGCCGTCGAGGTTTTGCCGTTGCCGTCGAGCAGTGTACTAGGCCCTTAAGTAGACATTTTAGCAGAACAAACACCATGTCTCCTGGGCGTCACGCCTTACGTCGCGTCGTGTTTGCTGCTGACGGAGACGCGAGAGACGTAGCCATTTACGCATCTTCGGTGTCGAATTTCGGCTGCGTGATTAATTAAATCATTAATGTGGATTCTCCATCGATCCCTGATATCTGAGACACGGGTAATAGGTAGAAATAGCATGTTGTAATATGTTGGTGCTCACAACAGTTGTTCATGCTAGCATGACTAACTGATGGATGAAGACGAACAATATCGGAGCGAATTAATGCGATAGCATTAATTAGATTTCGAAGCATCGTATTTCATTATTATTGTGATGTCGCGCTGACTTCTCACCATCGGGTATTCAAAGATTGTGTATGTGCGTGTGTGCGTGTGTGCGTGTGTGCGTGTGTGCGTGCGTGCGTGCGTGCGTGCGTGCGTGTATACAGCGACACAAGGAAGATATATACAGTTTGCTATGTTATACAATGTTGATATGGTTTAAACATAACATTGTTTGAATGAGCCTAACTACAATATTAAGTTTCCACAAAGTTAACTTAATCGTTATTACGCCTGAAATATCACGTTGTGGCTAGGTCCACTGCAAACACTACGTACAATCCTAGAAGCCCGGTATATTTACACATTAACTACTTTAAAAGTGGTTTTAAATAAAACCTGAAATGAAAAGGTTATCACCCACGGTGTAAGGAAAGTATTTAATTTTATTGTAGAAAATGCATAGATATTTAAAAATGTGTATAAACGTTAAATTAAGGAACTGCATTAATAATGTTTTTTTAAATGAACATTAAATATGGCATCATTTGTACGAATTGTATCCTAAACGATATTGCTAAAAAGGACTTAGCTAAACTCAAAAGTGTACATAATTGTTTTGCACGTGTAGTACTAAAAGCACCTCGTTTCTCATCATCTCATCTTCCAGTTACAAATCGAATACAATTCAAATTAGCCACTATCACATATCGTACCCTTTCTACGCAACACCCATCCCATTTGTTTAGTCTCCTTCGTTTTTCAGATATCCCCAGGAATCTCAGATCATCTGTTTCACAACGACTTTTTGTTCCGAAAACCAAGCTTAATATAGGCAAAACGTGCTTTTTCTGTAGCTGCACCCAAAATCTGCAATCAACTCCCTATCGCTTTAAAATCATCGGAGACTATAAAAACTGAAGATTTATTTATTTGAAATTGCATTCCCACCCTAACCTTCGGCGGTCCCTTGCTCTAATGACGACTCTTGCTTGTCCCTATTAACGATTTTGCCCAATAATTCTTGTATGTTGCGCCTCTGAGCCTAGATTCCTGGGGATTTAGGCGCTATAGGAAATGTGTCATTATTATTATGATGTTTTATATATAACACAACTTATATGTATGTGTAGGATCTAGATGTATATCACAAAATACCCCACTAGCCTACCCTGCTCAAAGAGTATGGTCAGTAAATGTAATAATTAAATATATATTATATTCTTGGAAAGCGTATTGTCTCACCTTCAAGATATAATACGATATGATGCTGTATCCAGGAATGATAAGAGTGGCGACAAGGTCAAACACGGTCACCCATCAAATGACGAATATCCGAAAGTTTACAATGCCGCGAACATCATAAAGTTACACCGACTGTGTTTTTACTTCACGATTACGGACAAATCATACACTGTATGAAAAGACAATTTCTCCCCATCAAAATGCGGTGTGACGTGGCGCTGTGAGGTGAAGCAGTTTGTGTGGAGCGGATCATCGTCAATTGATGAATGTTAGAAATTGCGCTATCCCGCAAGCTTGACAAAATCTTAATGGTTGTGGAGCTACGTTACCTACTTACTGATGACCATTTCATATGGGAAGCTTACTGTCTTCCTGTAACAATGGGGTATAACGTATAGCTATTAATAGGAGCATTATGTGTGTAGTGAATGTCAAACAAGGTCACTATCAAATGATGACTGTACACAATTGTACTATTCCACAATCGTTGTAGGCCTAGGTTTATAACGGTTGCGTATATATTTGTCTACACGTACAATACTCTTCATCTACCCTTGTATACCTTATTGTATCCTCGTCAAAATGAGGTATGACACGGAGCTAACAACTGGTGCTGTAAGTGTGGAGCGAAGGTTGAACAAGGTCACCGTCAAATGATGAATTTTCGAAATTGTGCTATTCTGCAAATATTAAGACAAATAGTTCTACCAATTGCTCTGAAGTCAAACTATGAAAAGTATAATTACTTAAGTTTTAGAATACCAATATATATATATGTATATGTTCGCGATATGTTTTTTTTCAAAATTGCACATTCTACGAAGCACAATAAATACGAGCTGCTCCACATGCGATAACAAATCTCGCAATCGAGGGGTAGTTTTCTCCTATTTGTGCCCGAGTTAGTAAGTTTTATTTTGACTAATCTTAATCTAATTAACAAGTCTTATGAAGAAACGGTTATTTTAACAACGTAATTATTGAATAAATCAACCAATGCCGCTAAGTGTGAAGACTTGGGACAAATGCATCATTGTTGAATACGTGGCATCCTGGCTATAAATATATCATAAAAGTACAGACACATTTAGTAATAATAAATTATCATCTAATTTAAGTTTATTGTAGGGCGAATTCCTTTTCAACGTCACGTCACGTTAGTCTTCATTCAATAAAAGGAGGCAGAGTGCCTGGCACTACCAGTTTTATTTCAACAGGGCTGAACATTTGCAATGGAATCTAGCCCCATAAAGCTAACGAGAAAGAGAAGACGTCTCTCAATTAACTTTTCAAAATGCGTAATTTGTCAGGAATTTTTTAACAATGTAAAACTGTCAAAAACAACGAGTACTGGGCAGAAATCATTGTTGGGTGCAACGGAAACAAGGCTAGATGGCCTATATCACCGTCTAATAGATGCATTTCCTAGCCTTGAAGATATGCCAAAGATATTTTACCACAGGAGTTCTTATAAACGTACACGAGCAAGTCAAATTTGAATCACACTAGGCAATTGTCCAAACAGGAAACACCAAATGTCACTGATTCTCAACAATCAGTATCACGTGTACCCAGTATGGCGACGAGAAAGAGCACTGGTTCGGCAGATTGGTCTGTCTGTATTGTGTGTTCGAGAAAATCACAAAGGAAAGACAAAAAGTTGTATAAAATTGAAAAATGTGAACGGGCAATAAACCTGAAGAAGACTGCATGTCAAAGAGGAGAATATCGGAGGAGGACTTGATAGCTAAGGATGCCGTGTACCACTCAACATGTCTTTCATCCTACCTGAGTAACACAAATCTTAAAGCAAAGGCACCGTCATCAACTGTTACAACACTGTGTCCTTATGACACTGCATTCTACAGTTTGATTCAAGAGATAGTTTCAAAGGGATCTGGAGCGACATGGGCACTGAGAAAACATTCATCAGAGATGCAAATGGAAGCAGTCGTATAGTCGGACTGACTAGAAAGAAGCCAGCATTCATCAGGTGGACATCGACGAGGGACATCATGAGTGAATATGCTAAAGCAATGCGAGAAGGGAGTGGTTTGTCCACAAGTACTGAAGACAAGGATCACAAAGAAGTACTGGCATCCATACTGAAGAGGGATGAAAAGCATGTGAGAACTCTGACCAAGCATGCTGTTAACAACATGACCAATCCGTTCGAGCCTGAATCTCACCCAGACGTACTCATCAACTTATCTACACTGGACAACAACAACACAACACTGGATGTGCAAAATTCGCTCCTCAACATCGTAGGTGTTGGGGAAGGAAGAGATGTGTGCATGGCGCACTGGAATGAGGTGAAACATGCAGCTACTACAGCTCCATCAGCTAGTCAGGCATGAAAACATTTGCTGACATGGCGAAAAAGACCAAGTTGAAGTGTGGCAAAGGAGGTGTTGTAACAGCAGCTATTAGTCCAGAGATTGTGTTCCGCTGAGCCTTGTCGTTGGCGAGGTGCAGATATGATGTTTCTATGGCCACCGTTCTCGGCCACCCGATAGGGCTAGTGCCGATGACCATTTGTCATGCTGATGGTACAATGCAGAAAACTAACAAAGCGGAACTAGGCCATCAACTAGAAGCGAGAGAGTATCTGAACTACCACAACGCACCACTGCAACCACAATGTATATTAGGGATGCCATGGCTGCCATTCAAATGATGGTGGGGGATCGATTCAATTCATTTGATGCATTAGCCGTAGCATACTTCAGGCAACTTCTGACAGGATTTCAGAGAGCTGACACAGTTGTGGAAGTGTTTGATAGATAACGCTGTGAAAACTGCTGAACGCCGCATGGATGGGAGAGAAAGAATAGCAAACTTGTACCTGTCTTCTTCAAAGGTACAATGGCGTCAGAGCTCCTGGAAGGACTCATCTGTTCCTGCTCAAGTAAAAGTCGCTGCACAATCAATAGTTCATGCAGTCAGAACAGTTTGTTCTGCACAGAGCTGTGCACATGTCACGGGAATTAAAACTGTGGAAACCCACATTCGACTTGCGACCAAGACGTTATACGTGATGATGACGACGATGACAGTGGATAGAAAGTAAAGGTGGGTAGAAGATTTCTAGAAGCCTCAGCAAATTGACTCACCAATCCTTTGCAATCCTTTGTGATGATTGAATATTTTGCTGATACAAAAAGAAAAGAAAATTGCTCGATTTTCAAGGTGTTATCAAGCATAAATGGTAACAACATCGATGGTGACCTTGTTCAACGTCCGCTTCACATAATTGTAGCTCTATTAAACAGTCCCATGTAATACCTCATTTTGACGGGGATACAATAAATTTTCCAATGGTATATGATGTTGTCTTGTGTACATTGGCAAATAGATAGGCAAACATTGTAATTGTATAATGTTTATGGAATGACGCAATTTTGAATATTAATAAGTTGATGGTGACCTTGTTTGACCTTCATTATACGCGTACTGCGTCACTTGATGGTTCGACTTGATACCTCATTTTCACCGGGAGAAATTATGCTTTCCAATTGTATATGACATGGCCATGAGTATGTAGGTGACGTAGATATACGCAACCAATGAAATTGTGTACCGTTTTCGGAATAGCGCAATTTCTAACATTCATCAATTGAAGGTGACCCTGTTTGATTGCCGCTCCACGCAAACTTCTTCATGTCACAGCGCCATGTCATACCGTATTTTCACAGGGAGAAATTGTTCTTTCATACAGTATCTGACTTGTCCGTAGTCGTGAAGTAGAAACACAGTCAGTGTAACTTTATGATGTTCGCGGCATTGTAAACTTTCCAATATTCGTCATTTGATGGGTGACCTTGTTTGACCTTGTCATCACTCTTATCGTTTCTGGATACAGCATCATATCGTACTCAGTCTAGAAGGTGAGACAATACGCATACCAAGAATACATGCCATGGCCATTATCTAGTTAAATAAAGTAGCTAGATAGCCATTGTAATATTAAGAACTTTTCGGAAGAGCCCAATTTCGAATATTGATCGTTTGTTGGTGACCTTGTTTGACATTGGATTCACGCTTACTGCACCACTTGGCAACTCTACGACAGGTCTAATCGTTACGGGGAGATGTAGGGCTTTCCAATGATATAAGATTTTGGTGTGTGTAAGGGGGCCTTTTAAACTGCTAAAATAAAGCACTTTTTGGGGATTTGCCTCTCGCCTACAAATGTTCTTTGAAAAGTGAACTATATCTACTTAGACGTAGTAGGTAGGTCTAAGTACGTCTAGGTATTGGTAGTTGACAGTCATGATAGAAGTATTAACCAAATATTAGAAAAACGCAACGCAACATCACAACGCACTCGCAGATATACGTTGTTTGTTCAAAATAACGAAGGTCGGAGAAAATGAACGTGAATTACGGAAATTTACAGTGGTGACAAAGTGAACTGATCAATGTGTTGGCTGTGCTTATTGTAGGCCCTATATGTTTCTAATCGTAGCAATGTAGTATGCGTCGTCAAACACCACAATTTATATAAGTTAATTTACTATATAATTATTTTAGTTGATCTCCAAACTGTCGTGCGGTGCCAATTTCATATCGCTTGCGCAGATCGATCAGGCTCAGCATTTAGTATAGTTTACATAGTGTGTCCCTACGTGAAATATGTCTTCCCGGAGACATGGCGTATATAATGCTGAGATATATTATTATTATCTGTTTAATAATGCCGTTTCAAAGATCTCACGTTGCATGTCTCTATATGGAGTTTGGGACAGAAGTGGACTACACAGATTTAGTAAGCGACACATTCTACGAGGAAGGACTACACAGACAGATACCAATAAGTTCAACGTGACGGAAGTCAGCAATGGTTCTTCGTTCGTTTTATTTTCGGTTGACTACCAACGCAAAATGCGGGTTAAAACCATCCACACCACACTTGCCTCTGTCGGCATTGCTGCCAACGTGGTGACTGTTGTTACTATTTCCAAAAACGGACAAGAATTTCCGATGGTAATGCGTGTGTTGCTAAAGCACCAGGCTTTGGTCGACGGACTGGCGTGCATCATAGCGGCACTGACGTCTGTACAACCAAAGTTTACTTGGAAAGTGAGCATTGTCTACGTAGATTTTATTGGTTGCTTTCTGTAGCACTCCGAAGCGATCTACTGGGCTGTCATAATTGTCAGTATATGGAACTTGGTACTGATGGCTGTTGAACGCTACATTGCTGTGCTACGTCCTTTCAAGCACAGCTCTATTAATCGGAAACATAGCGTTGACATACTTGCCGTCGTGTACATTTCATTTGCATTGCATTTACTGTTATCAGGACATAAAAGAAAGCAATATCTCAATGACCGTTCTTGCAATTATTTGTACAACCATTCATTCATATATTACTGGTCTATTGCCAACTTGGTTGTCTTCTATATAATTCCCATGACGTGTTTCATTGCTGCTTACGGCCGTCTCGTGTTCACGTTGCGCACCCGGAAACACCCGAGATTTGCCACTCAATCTGACGCCATCGATGTCGCGAGCGCTACCCTTCTAAGAATGGCGATGACATTGACGTCAGTGCTTGCTGTTGCCGTGGGTTACGCTCAGTGTTACTTCATCCTGGTACATACTAACACAATGTTCCTCGTTGCCGACACGCCAGAGCACTCAGCCGTCATTGTGTTAAACACGTGCAACCATAGGCTCGGGAATAGGGGGGGGGGGGGGGGTGCAAACCCCTGGAATTTCTCCAGGGGGGACAGGCATATGGTTCTGACCCCCATTAAATGTGAACATGAATGTTTGTTTTCGTGGCGAGCGTGAATGGCGGGTGGAAATGTAAATTTTATGAGACGATTAATGTGTATTTTTTTCGACTATGAAAGGTGTGTGTAATTGGAGGGCAGACATATGGTTTTCTTACCCCTCCCCCCAGTAATAGGCGGCGCTCGGCGAATTTGTTTCCCAAATACCCCCCCCCCCCCCCCCCCCCCCCCCCCCCCCCCGTCTTCGAGACAGCGGAGATAAACTGGAGAAGGTAAATTGACAGTTGCGGCGCAACGTAAAAATAAATTGTCAACAGCACTGCCCCCCCCCCCCCCCCCCCCGTGTTCGATGTCAGGAGTTCACAGCCGAGATAGCGGAGAAGATGAAGTTACAGCGGCTCAACGGCGAAATTTTCCAACAGCACAACCCCCCTCGTCTCATTTGTCTAGCAATGTTACTGTACCTGAATTGAAACAGTAATTGTATAATGAACTATAATATTATAATTGTACTGTGAAGTGTTGGGTTGTTGGCATGACTTTCGTCTTGCAGTTTCATAGCTGTTTCTCCAAGTTCAGCGACTCTAACCTCACTAACGTTTGGAATACTGTGCACGTATTATGCTTTGTTCAGACCGCACCAGTTAGCTGTCTCCCGCATTAGCCCACAGCGGTGCAACGCGGTCGGAGCTTATGAAAACCCTGACTACGCAGTTAAAACACAACATACAACACAACATGGCTCTAATGTTACACACATAACACTAGGGGTATCCTATTGCAAAACTGCGATTGGCAGTGAACATCGTAATCTTCTTCATGTGCGGTATATCTATACTCACAACGCCCTCCATGTATTTAGGATGCGCGCTGTTTTAATAATGTTTACACACAATTATTATTACTACGCTACAATTTTACAAGTCAATTACTTGGGTGTTTTGTTCTCTGTATGTCATGAGGTACACGCTGGCTAATTGTAAGACAAGACAAGATAGATAGTCAGCTATATATAATTAAGAAAAATGCCTCGAGCATTGTATAACACCACCGAGTGAATTCTGACATGTTATGTGATACTAGGTTTTAGGCAAAGATTACATACAGTTACAAATCCGTAGGCCCCACCGAGATAAGAAGCATCTAGCGCCTGACTTCTCGGAATGTTACCGGCGGCGGTGTAATATGCATTAGAACCTTTCTAGTCCCGGTGTTATTACTGTTACAGTGGTATGATCTGGAGCAGATTATTCCATAATCTGCCGAGGGTTCTGCTCACTACCTAGTCTTCCAAAGATCAGAGAGTGAGAGCGCGAGACAGTAACAATCGTAACGATATTGGCAACAAAGCCGTCATACGCAACTGTGGTATGAGCGATGTTGATAACTTTCAGCCACGAGAGGTACTCGTTGGTGGATCCAGTTTCCGCCACAACGTTTGCTTAAAGAAATTCATAGCATAGAACTGTGAAACACAGTTGCTTGCCACGTAGGAATGGCAGCAGTCGTGCAGTTGTGTTGGCTTAATGCAACTAGCATGATTAACCAAATATCAGGGTACGAATAGATAGACGTCTCTTTATCAATGCAAGTCTGACAACCTGTAGTAAACGAAGCAGGGATGGAGAGTAATCGAACGCTCGGTACACATAAATAGTGTAATTACGCAGTAATTTTATCATCACCATAATCAAAACTGTATCATATACATTAATCCTCCTTACTGCGATCTACTCTTATGACAATTAAGCACAAGTTAGTTATAGCATTTACATTCCATTGATCATTGTACCCAATACATGTTAAACATAGAGACACTGAAAACTGAAACCATTATACCCAAAATGACACATGTTAAACTCAGTGTTATTGAAAAATGAAAAACAGCATAACACAACATGCTTATAAATAAGTTAAATTACACATTGTTAATTTTAGCGTGTATGAGCAACTACACAAACACATTTGAACAGTGTCATTTGAATTTGATGTCTTATTATTGAATTTTAATCATCTCATCACGTTGTTATCTTGCTAATGGCTGGGAACCGTCACATGCCTAAGCAGCAAGCACAGAGCTATGAACTGTAGTTGAGCTTTATTGCATTTCCAGTGCTTTTGGCACACTTTCTTGCAGCCACATGAAACCAGTGTCGACAATATGAATGATGAAGATCTGGTGTTGACAAAGTTGGGCTGTATGTGCCACATAGATACAGAGACAAACTTTACAAACAATTAAAAATAACAAACCCTGACTCTTCCGAATATGGCATATTATTGATTAATCTAAAAACATACAATAGTATTTTGAAAAGAAGTTTCTGCAAAACAAAGCTATTATATTTTGACAAATGTTTTAATCAATTTAAATTCCATATAAACACCTGGAAAACTATAAATGAAATCCTGTCTAAAGACAAAATTCATAATTGAAGTTGAAATTAATGTTGAAGAAGACACCATAAAGAGAACCATAATTAACCTACCCAACAAAAGTAGCTGTGGGTGTGATGGTCTCTCCACCAAACTGCTAAAAATGCCTGAACCTGCACTAACCAAATCTTTAACTTTATTAACAAATCAAGTATTAACCACAGGGATATTCCCTGATAAACTAACAATTGCTAAGGTAATTCCAATTTATAAAAAGGTGAGTCAACAGTATTCAATAATTATAGGCCTATATATCTTCTACCAGCTATTTCAAAAGTACTTGAAAAAAATATGTTTGACCAATTATCATCTTCCTTAAAAGACTCTAAGCTTTTTTGTACCATCAGTATGGATTCCGACCTAAACACTCAACTGAATATGCGGCTCTAGAATTAATAGATAGAATAATAACTCAACTGGATAAGGATGAAATACCCATAAATATTTACCTATATCTTTCCAAAGCCTTTGATACCATTAACCATTTAATTTTAATTGGCAAATTGAAATATTATGGTATACATGGAACAAATCTGAACTTATTCAGCAGTTACCTAACAAATTGTAAACAATATATGAAAATTGACAATATAAAATCAAATATGTTATCAATAACAACAGGTTATACCACAAGGTTCAATCTTAGGACCCCTGTTATTCATCATATATATCAATGATTTTGCACAATGTTTTATTTTTAATTTTTTTTATTTATGCTGATGATACAACTCTATCAAGTACATTAAACACTTTCAGCGAAAATTGTAAACCTTTAATAAATGAAGAACTTTTTAAAATAAATGAATGGTTCAAAATAAATAAATTATCACTAAACATAGTAAAATCTAAATACATGACATTTCAAAAGGCAAGAAAAATATACAGACACTCACTCTGAAGATAGACAATGTAAATATTGAACAAGTCAAGGAATTATTTGTTGGGGTTTAATTATAGATACAAATCTGAACTGGAAAAAAACATACTGAAAAAATATCAAATGCTTGTTCTAACAAAATTTGCATTGTAAGCAAATTGAAACATGTGTTAACTCTTCATATTAACATAATATTATATAATTCTTTAATAGTGCCACATATAAATTATTGCATCATGGCATGGGGCTGTCAACCAAATAGAATAATAAAACTTCAAAACAAAGCCCTGAGAATTATTACCTTAAGTAACTATATTTCCCACATAGAACCACTTCACAAAAAACTCAACTTTTAAAAGTAGATGACATCCTTAAATTACAACAATTTAAATTTTTCTATAAATATTTACACAATGACTTACCAGTTTATTTACAAAACTGTAGGATAATATTCAACTATGAGGTAGATAATCATGATACAAGATTCAATAATAAAATATACACTTATAAAATTAAACATGAATTTGTTAAGAAATGTCTTAGGCATAATTTGCCACTTTTACTAAATAACATTCCTGATATTGTCAAAGAAAAGCTTAGTACACATAGTTCACAACGATTTGCCAAGTATGTTAAACTATTTTTTTACAAAATTATAAGATAACATGCACAAGGCTAAATGAATGTATGAACAATTAAGAACCAACAACACCTGTCAACTTAATACAGTACAAAATAGTCCCTTAACGTCAAACACAACAATCATGTAAGCTTTTTCACATTACATACATGCTCATATCATGTTATATATACATATACAAATTTAACTGGATTAATACATCACCTGAGTCAAATAATATATATATCCTATATATATATATATTATATATATATGTAGTATATATATATAGGATATATTTTTGTGTGTGACTCAGGTGATGTATTAATCCAGTTAAATTTGTTATCATAGACGGGGGCTCCTTAATAGCGACTATTATAGTCTTAGAGGATTCTCCTGACCCTACTTTTTTATTTACCATGCATTATGCCATGTTTACCATAAGGTTATATATTTGTATTATTTGTATGTTTGACGTGGATGTATTGTATGTATAATCAAATGTCTGGGTCAAATAAAAACAAATTCTTCTTCTTCTTTTGTTATCCTTCTTCTTCTTCTTCTTCTATACTATCATGCGGGTGTATGCATGGCTGGTAGTGACAGTGCAGAGAGAACTTGCTACCCATCTGTTCCAATATGCTGCTTTCCATCAAATGTGTGGACTTTTACATTCTTTGTAATAAATGTGAGCTATGTCAGCTAGCAAATCTCATTGCACCAATGATGGCTGCAGAAACCACTATTGAGCCAATAATGGTTGGTCATTGGTTTGCCATTGAAAAAACATGATTGACCCAATGATGTTTGCCATACGTTTACCATCATTGGTTTACCATTGTCAAAACATCATTGGCCCAATAACGGCTGTCGCTGATTTGCCATCATTGGTTTGCCGTTGAAAAAACAACATTGGCCCAATAATGACTATCGTTGGTTAAAATGGCATTGGTTTGCCATTGAAAGGTATCCCTGGGTTAATGGCAATTGTTTTGGGCGCCTTCATAATTGGCTTGTCATGTAATAACATAATTTATACTTCTGTGCCATCGATACGTGTCATTGGCTTACCAATGACATACCTACTATGGACAATTTGCGCCACGTGGTGAGACATATATAGCTTACAGGCAACGATTCGCCCAGTGTCTGCACACAAACATCGGCAGTTGTTAATTGTCCTTTTGGGGCAGCTAATGTTCTAGCTCGCTCGTATCGACTCTATCTTCTTGTTTTAGTATCGACTGCAATATATATACGACTTAGCTATCACCTAGTTAATAAAGGTTTGTGGTTATAAACATGAATTTAAGCATACACATCAAATATGAGTATGTTTAATCGTACGTTTAATTATTGTCATGTTGTATGGTTGCAGTATAACTACATATAAAATGCGCAAGGAAATGTTTTTCGAATCTCGCTGGCATGTTCATTGGCATCTCATTGGCCCAATCGTTGGTTCAGTACAGGGCCAATGACGTTATCATTGGCATTATACCCGTTGCGGAGCTCAAATCATCATTGGGCCAATGAGGGAAAATCAATCATGGACCGATAAAAAAGTCTTGGCTTACTTCTTTGGTCCATTGAGATTTGCTAGCTTGGGTTGTTTGCTTTCTTCGCAACATTAAAGTCAGGTTCTGAATAACAGACGCTTGTCGCAATTTACTGTCATCAACAAATATACTACCTTGCTCCTTAACACAGGCGTGACCGCGTGCCCCTCTTAGATCATTGGAAATGTGCCCCCGTTCAGGTTACAATACTACAATAAGCAGAAATGTCGGCGACGTGGCGGCGACAATTTTTCAACAGAAACAACATGTTTTCAACGTAATTTTGTCCGCTGGGTGGCATTCCGCAGGGCGCAGGAGGTCAGCAAACACATCGACATTACTAGATTATTCGCGTTTCTGAACCATTTTAAATCCACGCTCTATGCAGAGAACGGGTAGTTCAAATAGCGTACGTAATCCGTAATAGTCGCGTATATTCAAAATAATACCTCTAAGAGTAATGAAACACTATGATACAGAGTAATGAAACACTATCTTAGTTTATAATGCGCATATGGTATCGCCGTAAGGAACATTTCGAGGTGGTCCAGACGGTTCGACTTCCGTCTTCTCAACGTGACACATGACAAAGTTTTATTATTCTGTGGTTGTCCTCAATGCCACTCGGGGACGTCTTAAGGAGGGCCGGACATCATGTATATATATATACTTTTTTCAAACTCATCTACATGTGTACATATAAGCAATTTATGTGTGTGACGACAACAAATAGTCATGTTGATGTGTTACGTGTGCTGTATCTTATTTGATATATATTTTTGATGTTTTTCCAGTTCAAAAAGGTGTGTGTGCGCGCGCGCATGCGTGCGTGTGTTGGTGGACGTGAGCTTCACATTATCTCCGACCTTCGTTATTTTGAAGAAACAACGAGTAGATACCTATCTGCGAGCGAGTTATATTTGTTATGTAATGATGCATTGTGTTTTCTAACATTTGGCAAATATTACTATTACGGCTGTATACTACTAAGGCATTCCGTCAGGTGGCGGGCATGTTTGCTGTTAACTAGGTAACTAGGCGTATTTTCTAGTTAACTAAGATATATGCCAAGAAATCTTGTACGTAAAATACAGATAAAATGCCTCGAATTAGTTTGAGGCAGAGGTAATGGCATTTTGAACTGACAAACTAATTATATTAGTTCCGCCATCTCTACCTACTTTTCTTCGGGTCTTCCTCGGTGCAAGTGAGGGAGGTTCTGCTCGCGTTAACAGGTTGGCATGATCAATAACCATGAATGGTAACACTGCTGTATGCGGGTAGGCTAACGTTTTCCTCTTAGACGGCTTGAACCTCGAGCGCCAAACTGTCAGGGATTAATCTACGACCACTAAAATAGGATATAGATTTAACAAGATTGCCACCCAGAGAATTAAATCTACACTCTTAGAAATTACCGTATATTTAACGGGCATCTACCGTAATAATTTACGGTATATCACCGTAAAATGGAATTACGGTACATTCGCTCTAATACACGTACGACATCTATCGGCTAAGCATAAAACCACGATTGCCGTATAATTAACGCGCACCTACCGTAATATTTACGGTGTCTCCCCGTAAAATGGAATTACGGTACATTCGCTGTAATACACATACGACATCTATCGGCTACGAGTAAAACCACGATTGCCGCGCTTCAACGCATGCGTGTAGAATTCTATCATATTGTGAGTGGCGTCACTGCTGCGGAGTGTGGGAGAAACATGCAATCGGTTAATCGACTATTTATTGACCTGTTCGGAGATCGGTTCATTTCGGCTCTACGCAAAGTATTCTGGCTAACACTTCGTTCGTCTGCATAGCCGCGTGATAGCGCGAAATTCAATTTACGTAAACCGTGACAAGAATGACTGCGATATATGCTGTCAAAGGTGACTTTATACAGCAAAGGCCACATATAAATGCGTTACACCAACTGGCAGCAACATAATGAAAAAATAAGCTATTTTGGCTGTACATTGTTCTGTTTACATTTACGTTTGGAACGCAAGCTTCCGCGTCATTCCATGTTCGCACATGCGCTGTCGCAATAATTGGCGATTTCCGAACAGGTCAATAGAGAACAAATAGCTTAGAATATCGGTTTTAAGTTCAGTGTGTGGTCAACGCAAATATATGAACTTATGACTGAACGTACAAAGTTTAATTTCTCATGGGATTTTAAGATGGGCACAAATGTAAAAGTCATAAAAGCCACGGCATGAGTATTTCTGTCGGATATTCATATGGCATGGACCATGGCTCTGTAAACACGTTTCACTCTTAAGTGCAGCTATATATTTCGTTTGCTCGCAACCGAAGCTCGTATTAATCACATTGACTGTAGTGGTAACTTATTTGGTTTTTCTAAAAATGCACTGGATCGATGAATTTATACTACTGTTAGTGATTTATAACATATCGATCCGTTGCGCAAGCAACACTGACTAAAATGTTATTACTACAGCTTGTCCTTTTTGTCGATGAACCGACGTCGGTCAAAATAGCTTAGACTTTCATGATTTATCACATGAGTAGTTCTGCCGTGTATGTTTGGTATACGTGTGGTCTATTGTAAACTCAATCGAACAAAGTTTCACTCCAGTGCAGCTTTTCGGACAACTGACCCGCAAGCACAGATATAAACAGAACACGTTAAAGGGAAGGAGTCTGTTCCTCTCCTGCTAGTATATCAGGAATTAGCCAGCGTGGTAATTTGTAACTGGAATTATGCTGCGTTGAACGTGAGGAAAGTGGACATCAAAATGAATTGTGGTCAACTAGAACCGCTTTGACGAAATTTCTAATAAAACTTGTTTGACACTGGATGCATTGTTTACCATTTGAACATGATGCGCAGACTTAACTTTCAAATCACGAACATTGTTAGGGGATTACTTAAATAACTAAGAACAATTTTGCAGGCAGTGTACCTTCAACATATATATTATATTCTTATGAAACATAATATTAATTAATTAATAAAAAACTAGAAACAAACTTCCTCCTTTTCATATACAATTGTAGAACGGTTACGTACAACGCCTGAACAAAATTGTGACGCTGCGTGTTCTACTGCAATGTATCTAGGTCTACGTGTTACATTGCCTGGAGAGAACAGAGAGATCGCAAGTCACAAAATCTGTAAGCTATCCTTACAAAAAGAGCCGCTGGTATACCATAGAATACCATTGCATACCGTTGAATACTATTCGGTACACTTGGACCATTCAATAGTAAATCAGTAGGACTCAGTGGTACATTCAATGGTATTTGAAAATACCATTCAGTACCATTGGACCATTCAATGATAAATCAGTGTCTCAATAGTACTCTCAATGGTATTTGAAAATACCATTCAGTACCATTGGACCATTCAATGATAAATCAGTGTCTCAATAGTACTCTCAATGGTATTTGAACATATCATTCAATACCATTCAATGATAAATCAGTGTCTCAATGGTACTCTCAATGGTATTTGAACATATCATTCAATACCATTCAATGATAAATCAGTGTCTCAATGGTACTCTCAATGGTATGTAGCGTTTGCGGCGAGCGGTCGGCAGGGAAGCATACGGGCACACGTTCACTCACTCAGTCGTACTATAGATAAGTCAGGTTATACGTTTTCACAGTTTATTATATGCGGAAAACCCTACCAATACAAGATCTAATACACAGTATACGGCTATGTCTGCTAAATACTACCCAGTTATAAAGGTCAGAACAATAGGTTCAGACGGCGGCGGCCTATATACAGCAACCGAATTCTAGGTGTCAGAACGATAAGTCAGACGGCGGCGGCTTATATACAGCAACCGAATTATAACGGAGATATTCTAAATGTCCGAACAATAAGTCAGACGGCGGCGGCCTATATATAGCAACCGAATTCTAGGTGTCAGAACGATAAGTCAGACGGCGGCGGCTTACATACAGCAACCGAATTATAACAGATATATTCTAAATGTCCGAACAATAAGTCAGACGGCGGCGGCCTATATACAGCAACCGAATTCTAGGTGTCAGAACGATAAGTCAGACGGCGGCGGCTTATATACAGCAACCGAGTTACCCACCGAGTCTGCGAATAACTGATTGTCACGGGTGTACTGCGAGAGTCTGAGTACTTCTCGCAGGGCGCTAGGTGACAGTGCTTCACGAGAAACGTTCCTCCGGCAGTGTGCCCCAGTAGTCGCCCCGTACACCACTGGCCTGTGTTACACACAGCTCCAGCATGCATCTTCGGGCCTGTTCTAACAAACAGCTCCCTCGCAGTGTCTGGCTGCATCCTCCAACAACCAGCCTTCGAAGTGTCTGGCTGCATCTCCTGACAGCCAGCCTTCGAAGTGTCTGGCTGCATCTCCTGACAGCCAGCCTTCGAAGTGTCTGGCTGCATCTCCTGACAGCCAGCCCTGATCCTCATTAAAGCCCTCCTTATATACAGCTAAATCCATAGCCTTGGGTGAGACGCTGACCCTTTAGTTATGTCATTTCCAAAGTCTACGGGTCTCTAGAAATCTTGCCGGGGTGCCAGTGAACTTATAGTAACCTCTTGAACAAAGGCCCTCTAAATAGGGTTCTTGCCTCCCCAAAACCAGATGGCCTCAAATGTAAACAAATCCCCCACCCCAGCTATAGTCATTTGCATATAAACTGGCTTTTCGGAGCCTGTACAACATCCAGCAATTAAGAAGATTGATACCATGTGCGTTATCATTCTAAATTCTCTACAGGTATTTGAACATATCATTCAATACCATTCAAAGATAAATCAGTGTCTCAATGGTACTCTCAATGGTATTTGAACACATCATACAATTCAATGATAAATCAGTGTATCAATGTACTCTCAATGGTATTTGAACATATCATTCAATACCATTCAATGATAAATCAGTGTCTCAATGGTACTCTCAATGGTATTTGAACATATCATTCAACACCATTCAATGATAAATCAGTGTCTCAATGTACTCTCAATGGTATTTGAACATATCATTCAACACCATTCAATGATAAATCAGTATGTCTCGGTGGTACTTTGAATGGCATTTGAACATACCATTCAGTACCATTCTCAGTGGTACTCTGAATGGCATTTGAACATACCATTCAGTAACACTGGACCATTCAATGATAAATCATGTTTTAGTGGTACTCTCAATGGTATTTGAACATGTAGTTCAGTACCATTCAATGATAAACCAGTACGTCTCAGTGGTACTCTTAATTGCATCTGAAATATCATTCAATACCATTAGGACTCTCAATGGTATTTGGAAATACCACTCGGTATCACTGGACCATTCAATGATAAATCAGTAGGTGTCAGTGATATGTTGAGAGTTCAAATCAGACACACAAATGTGCCAAGTAATTCTTCACAAAATGCCGTAGATCTACCGCTTGTCATGATGTGATGGCGGTAGATGAGGATCTTGTGCATATATGAGCCTCAGTCGCGCCAGATAATGTTTCAAAGTTAGGATATATTTATTTATTGCATGGCATTTTCTACGTGAAATGTTGGTTAGGCTGTATAATTGGACTGAAAATGAGTAATTCTTTTATCACCGTGAATTATCGATCTGATGGCAGATTTTGGTACTAAAGCGGTAGGCTTGAGATTGTCCCAAGAATGAAGAAAGAAGACATGTTCTACAGCCAAATGGATAGACTTGGCACCCCTGACCCGTGTGAGCCACCCGACTGTCCACAGCCTAGGATAATACAACTGGGATATTAACCTCAGATTAATCTCATTTCCAGATCACAACCCTTCCCCAAATGACTAAGCTGGTGGCTACAGCTTACCCCATTAATTAACCATTAGTCACCTTATCCAACGAGCACAGTGAAACATCTGCAAATCAAACATTTTCTCTGCCAGATATTGATTACATGTCATAGTCTAGATGTCAAACAGTGGTGGGCTATGTGTCCTGCAGTGGGTACAACTCGTCCTGCCTTACAGTGGTCGCTGCAGTGGGCCAGCCTAGCTTATCACTCTCGTCTGCAGGAGAACCATCAGTGATATAACTCGATCCCCTCGAGTCACAACCTGAGCGCGTCTAGCGTTATCGGCAGGCTTGAGAAGAAGTAATTAACTATTTTGCCGCCAAATTTAGCGAAAGATATTACTAAGCCTCGCTTTGAACTGGGATTAATCAGCTTTGAATTCAGATTACTGCGTTTCGGAATAAAATCGCGACTTTTGTGTCTGTTGTTATGTTGGTGGCTGCAGTTCAGCAAATTTACTATAATTTAGACCCGGTGATGAATTAGGTAAGCAATACAAACGTTACGACATCTTGAAGCGCTACCTAAAGGTGGCTTCCAAAAAGAAAATCAGTCTCAAGCTCCGCCCTCCAGCAAGCTGATGGGAACAGCGGCCAGTGCAAGACAGCAGCACTCATCCTGGCAATGATGGCCGAGTTTGATGAAAAGAGCTACCAACTCTTTATAGAAGCTAAGGTATGTAAATGTGTATGAGTATTTAATTTTTTTTTTTTTATTTGATATACGGACATAATTAATGTGTGGGTTGTTCCGCTTCGTCTGGGCCATGGTAGTGTAATTTAAATCATCAATATAAAGCAGGACAACTTGTACTCACACCTTGATGATAAAACGATAAAATGTGACCGTGCTACCATGGCAACATTTCTGATTAGCTTTGTACTGAACACAATTAATTATTATTAATTGGCCTTCGGCAATTCCTGAATTGGAAAGGCTGATTCCCAAGTTGGAATTGTTTATGTGAGAGCAATGGTATCAGAATCGCTTAATCATAGGTCTGCTGATAATAAATATATATATAATTGATATAACTATAATAATTTAATTTACGTATGTGTTGGTTATAGGACACGTCTTCGGCATCAGAAGTGAAGCAGCTGCCAACCTTGCCTAAGACACCTTGCCTCGTTTTGTGTGGTAAGGAGTATTTGGTGTATATTGATATTTTCAAGATTTAATCATAATAACTTTATTTAGACACTCATTTCCAAAGCACAACTCTGTTCAGTGGTGTTGACAATGTTTCTAAAATACTAATACTTACGCAATGATTAATAGAGGTACTAAAATGTAAGTAATAATTCAATACACATTACTTACAACAATTACGGTATGATATTGTGGATAATTATAAACATTAAAAATAATAAATAAATAACTATACAATAAAATATTAATAAATATAATTATATCTGCTTTCGATACACTCGATCACACATCGCGTGGCGCATACTTCCAAGTGTTCCGCATCGCCAAAATACGCGCAAGACTCACAACTACGACGCGTCACTGACCACTCGCCACGCCGGTCGCCACGATCCGCAGGTCGCGCCCCCCCCCCCCCCCCCCCCCCGACCGTGCCACAATACAACCCGATGCGATACGACCAGCGATCTCTCTCTTGAGCCGGACCACCCCTGTGGAACGTGCCGCCGGAGGAACGGCGGCTGATCACCTCACTGGACGCCTTCACAGCACGCCTCAAAACACACCATTCCAAACCCGTTTTCAATGTATAAATGTGTAACATGTTTCTTTAAGGTCATCTTTCTATGTTATTGCATAATTTACTAGTGCATAAATAAAATTAATTATTATTAAATAATTATTGAGATAATATACTAGTTTAATAGTAGACAACTAAAATATTATACTAATAAATATTATGATATGATGAAGTCACATAAAACTGATATGATGATGTCACATAAAACTAGACATTGAAAGCAAGTTTAAAATAATGTCTTAAGACGCGCTCTAAAAGTGTTCACACACTCGATCAAACGCAGATCCTCCGGTAGCGCGTTCCAGAGCGTCGAATAGCACTTAGATTTTTGAGCTCATTGGGATGGCATGCATATTATGAATAATTATAATATAACCATTAAAGTTCTTAATAAAAACAATTAAGTGATTTTTTTGTTTTTGACGCAGAATTTCTAACCTTTTGGACAACTTTTTCGACAGTTTTGGGCACTGCCTTGTCAGAAATAGCTTTCTGATAGTCCAGAAAACAGCAGTGGTCTTTAGCATGGTGGTGACTTGTAAAACATGTCACAATATGACATATTTTGTAGCGGAGCATCTATAAAGTAGCTTGATGCTGTACTTTACTAACTTGAGCTTGATTTGTTACAGGAGAGTCTCTGTTGACTGTGAAACGCACGATGCTGGTCATGGACAAGCTTGTTGTGGCCAGCCACACAGAGGACACGGTTGTTGGCGCCAGCATGCTGTTTGTGGCATTCGCGTTTTAACACTTTCCTTCTGAATTTTTCCTATAGGATTTGTTAATCTTCCACAAAAGTTGTGCATTTCAAATGCATACCTGATAGGTCTGCACAAAGTTGAACTCTGACAGCATTATAACTGTTATGCTGATGTCATTTTATATTGTGGGACAAATGCCCCCCCCCCCAACATTTGCTATCTTTTCTTGTTAATTAATTATCGGTTTTCTTGATGAACATGTTTATGTTTGTGTTAGCTGTTTAGCTATCTCATCAATATGCATGTATTTTTTCTTGTTGGTACCATTAATAAATACCTTTACCAACAATTGCACTGTGTCTTCCTATAGTAGAAGTGCTCAGGATATTGCCATTAATCAGCAGAGTTTATATATCAATGCTTTACTTTGATATTAATGTGATGTGCATACATATGTACACACACACACATATATATATATATATATATATATATATATATATATATATATATATATATATACACACACACACACACACATATATATATATATATATACATATATATATATATATATATATATATATATATATACATATATGTAAATATTCTACTATAAAAAAATATGGCATCATAAAAATTCCACGGGATATTCTACACTACAATTCCATATAAAATACGGTAGACGGAAACAATTCTACCGTATAATCAACAGTACAATTCCGCATAAAATACGGTACACCGTAAACATTCTACCGTATATTCTGCTGCACAATTCCGTAAAAGATACGGTACGACGTAAAAATGCTACCGTATATTCTACAGCACAATACCGTAAAAATACGGTACGCCGTAAATATGTTACCGTATATTCTACAGCACAATACCGTAAAAAATACGGTACGCCGTAAATATGTTACCGTATATTCTACAGTACAATTCCGTAAAAAATACGGTACGCCGTAAAAATGCTACCGTATATTCTACAGCACAATACCGTAAAAATACGGTACGCCGTAAAGATGTTACCGTATATTCTACAGCACAATACCGTAAAAACACGGTACGCCGTAAAGATGCTACCGTATATTATACAGTATTGTTCCGTAAAAAATACGGTACACCATCAATATGCTACCGTATATTCTAGTATTATTTCGTAAAAAATACGGTACACCGTAAATTATATACCGTTAAATTTACGGTACTCGGTTGGCACCCGTGCTGCCAGTCATTTTACCGTAATTTTACGGTACATTTCTAAGAGTGTAGGTGGCAGGTGGACAAGGAAGCCCTTTGGCTTATCGAGAGTCCAACCCTTTTGTCTATGTGTATCCCGCCCTTCAGAGGTATGTGTCGATTTTAATTTTAAACATATTCACGCTACTAGCACCCACACAATCAGCAGATAATCTGTTCCATTCATTTACAGTCCTTTGTGAAAATGAGAACTTTCTTATATCTAATCTATACTGCTCCTTTGCTAATGTAACTTCATGTCCTCTAGTCCTTCTATCTTTCTTAACTTAATATAAGACCTATATACCTGTATTTTCAAAATACCCCATATACGTCCACGTTCTCACCTTTTATGGGATATATCAGTTGTTCGGAACGTCAAATGCAATGTGTAATACGTCAAACGCAACATAACAATCCCGGGAACCCGCGACAAATACATCGGGAACACAGCCCCTGTCTCTTGGACTTGGCAACATGAAGTAAACATTGATACAACAATGTTTATGTCTATCGTCATGCCAGCAAGACGAATAGCAGCAAGACGAATGTTACTTGACAATTCTACACTATCACAACTAGGGCCTATCGATGGACGTAGACGTCGTGTTCTCTCCGATCTTTCTCTGAACAAACAACGAGTATCTACGAACGCGTTATGGTATTTACGCAACGATGCTGTTTTTCCTCAGTAGTATCAATTATTGTCACCGCCTAAAAACCCTACACCAACTTCAACTCCATGGCAGACCTGTTCAAGGAAACACAAGCTTGACTTCCATGGGAAGCATTCAGCCCTGCTGCAGTTAATGCACGAAAACTATTTGTACACAAATAACCACCACTGTCTATAGCCACGTACTCATTCACATAGCTGAGTGAACCGGAGCATTGTCCAGTAAACGAACTTGCCCAAAGTTTGACACCACCGCACAAGAGTCGAACTCAGATTCTCTCAGTCGAGAGTCGATCCGGAGTTCTCATCGTTGTTCTACTGCGCTCCACGTGGTTGCATGCTCCCAAAGAAGTCGAGATGGTGTTCGATTGAACAAGAATGCCAGGGAGTAAAGTGTAAAGCGCTTTGAGATGTCTTAAGGACTAGATACTGCGCTATCGAAGAACTTACCTTTATTTTACGAATATTAAACAATTAAAACACCACTGCTGAGAATCCCGGAATTAATTAAGTTCGTTAATAAAGAGACAACAACAAATGTTTAAATTTGTATTCTGTCACTAGTTGTGTGATTTCAGTTGCCGAAGTATTCCATAATATCGGACCCATCAGAGGCGGATCCAGAAATTGAGTCTAGGGGGGGTACAAAAACGTCCACTGGCGGCCGGGGGGTGGTGCACATGCGCTGTTGACATTTTCCCCGTCGCGTCGCTGTATCTTCAGCTAATTGCTACCTGAACGGTGGCACACTTTAAATGACCCCCCGTGCCCTCTGGATCCGCCTATGCCAACATAATTAACAGGGAACTTAGTTATGCTTGTTTGGCTGGTTCAACATAATTAAGTCCCTCTATTTTCTGTTCGTTATCATTGTAAAGATAACCATTGCATCTACAAGTATGCATTTGGGGGTACGCGTAAATTTTGAATAGTTTTCTGGTTATTGCATTTTGTATGTGAATGCAAGCAAAGCCTAGCATACTGTCGTTACGTGTAGGCCAGGCTACGCCCCTTGCAACGCGACGCTCGTCTTGGGGGCAGCCTTTATCGCGTTGTAGAATATCAAACATGTTTGATATTAAAGATAAATCGTCGCGTTGTGACGTGTATGCCGGCAAAGACAAATCGTCGTAGACAAATAGTCGCCGGCGGGTCGCGTCGTGACGTGTATGCCGGATCGATCTGTGTCTGCGACGTTTCGACGATGTATTTTTTACATTCTGAAATGTTTGAGGAACTTAACCAACCAGGAATTTCTTAAAAGTCACGGGACTGTCCGTAAAACATTGAGAAAATGTCGCAGGTGACAAACATTGTTTGGAATATAGAATTAGATGAGACATTGATAGACCACTGGCCTCATTTATTTGACGCGACTCCCAAAGAACATAGCAACATACACCAGAAGGTGAGTTCCTGGGAGGAAGTGGCAACAGGGATCGTCCATGTACGATTCCTGCTGCCATTGAGATGACAGTGACATGGACATCTTTAGAAAATATAGTAATTTCATTTCGCTAAAATAAAGCCATTTTCGAATAGTTCCACAGGATCCCGCTGGATATTGGCGGCAGTTACAGTTGCTACAAACCGTAGTGCATGCGTCAAACTGTCGCAGCCGCCAGACGCGTCGTGACGTATATGACCCCAACATGCTATTTGTATGGCCCCCTCAAGAGGGTCAACAACAACGATTCGTCGCAAAGAAATAGTAGCAGACAAATCGTCACGTCGTGACGTATATGCTGGGTTTTATCATTACTAGGCACTATTTTTATTAGATCGCCCAAAGATTCTTCCTGCATGGCTACTAAGAAACAATGTAACACAACTGTTCCATCTTCAATGGCTACTAGAGTAACAGGTAGGGTTAAAAACTAGGCCAGTGACCAGTCATACTGTACCAAGGTGGTGGGCCAGAGGAATTTGGGTGGAACCAGAAGTGCATTTTGAAGGGAGTCACATTTACGTGTTGGATAAATTTTTAGTGTTCAGAATTATGCCAACAACACTTTGTGTACAAAATGAGGGTCAAATTTCAGTGCACGTAATGAGAAGGTCCCATTACAATGCACATGATTTTGGGAGCGCTCCCTAAGATTGATTATTTGTAGATATTAATTGGAATGTGTGGCTTTATCTGGAAAATGTTTTTCCCGTGAAAAGCTGGGCAACTCTGGTAGTAAATATTATTCACATGATCACAGGGTTCGTGGTGGGGGATGCTACGCAATACTGGTTCTTTTTAAATAACTATTCCAACAAAGTTAGATAAGTACAAACGTGTCTGTTTTTTAATATATTATTATACAGGTACATAATTTTGGTTTCAGATGTGTTTGATGGCACGTGGCACCACCTTGTAAAAAACATAAATATATCATAACAGTACTTATGTAGTGGCTTGGTGGAGAATTGTTTCATATTTGGTTTCACAAACATTTAATAATTACTTCTTTCAGTCCATGAGCTAGTTTGTGTGTATGCATGCGAGAATGTTGAACAAGATCAGCAACACAAACTTGGTGTAGTAATTGTTTGCATGTTTTTAGTAAGTCTGATTTCTCAACTGTTTGAAAGTGATGTCATGCTTAAGAGGTTGATGTCATTGTATTCAGGTGATGTCACTGTTCATTGGCTGACATCACTGTATTGCAGGTGATATCATAGTATCATGGGTGATGTCATTGTATTCAGGTGATGTCACTGTTCAATGGCTGACATCACTGTACTGCAGATGATATCATAGTATCATGGGTGATGTCATTGTATTCAGGGGATGTCACTGTTCAATGGCTGAAGCCATTGTATTGCAGGTGATGTCATAGTCTCATGGGTGGTGTCAGTATATTTAGGTGATGTCACTGTATCGCAGGTAATGTTCACAGTTTCATGGGTGATGCAATTGTTCAATGGCTGACATCACTGTATTGCAGCAGATTTGCAGGTGATGTCATAATCTCATGGACGATGTAATTATTTAATGGCTGACATCACTGTATTGCAGGTGATGTCATAGTCTCATCAGTAATGTCACTGTAGGCAATGATATCATCCTTTCTGTGGAATTGTTTACTATTTTCAGGTAAGAACCCCCTTTTCCAGAGAGGAAAGAAGAGAGATGTCACCATAAGCATTTGACAACATTCTTTTGTGGGTGATGTCATCACGCGATGATCTCCCAATCTGGGTGATTCCATTATCTTGTGGCTGCTATCACCCCTCTGTGGGTGATGTCACCACATTGTGTTTGGTTTCATCCCTCTGTCGGTGACGTTGTCACTCTATAGATACATGTTGTCTGTGGGTAATGTCCCCCCTCGCTGGGTGCGGTCATTGTCTGTGGATACCATCAACATGCACTGTCCTGCGGCTTTCTTGTTACTGTTTCTCCAACTCAACAAAATGCTTCCTTGCATTACGGATGTTGATCAATGTGGCTGCTGATGCTGCAACAGAAGACACAAAGATCAAGCTGAGTATCAAAGCAGTGTCTCGCAAATGTCTGACAACTGACACTGTCCACATTGTCCGAAGACACACTGACAACTGACATCTCAATAGAGACACCAAGAACTGACACTGTCCACATTATCAGTAGAGACACTAAGAACCCAAAGTGTCAATAGAGTCATTGTGAACTGACACTGTCCACATTATCAGCAGAGACACCAAGAACCCAAAGTGTCAATAGAGTCATTGTGAACTGACACTGTCCACATTATCAGCAGAGACACCAAGAACCCAAAGTGTCAATAGAGTCATTGTGAACTAACAATATCCACATTATCAGTAGAGACACCAAGAACCCAATGTGTCAATAGAGTCATTGTGAACTGACACTGTCCACATTATCAGTAGAGACACCAAGAACCCAAAGTGTCAATAGAGTCATTGTGAACTGACACTGTCCACATTATCAGTAGAGACACCAAGAACCCAAAGTGTCAATAGAGTCATTGTGAACTGACACTGTCAACATTATCAGTAGAGACACCAAGAACCCAAATTGTCAATAGAGTCATTGTGAACTGACACTGTCCACATTATCAGCAGAGACACCAAGAACCAAAAATGTAAATAGAGTCATTGTGAACTGACACTGTCCACATTATCAGTAGAGACACCAAGAACCCAGTGTCAATAGAGTCATTGTGAACTGACACTGTCCACATTATCAGTAGAGACACCAAGAACCCAAAGTGTCAATAGAGTCATAGTGAACTGACACTGTCCACATTATCAGTAGAGACACCAAGAACCCAAAGTGTCAATAGAGTCATTGTGAACTGACACTGTCCACATTATCAGTAGAGACACCAAGAACCCAATGTGTCAATAGAGTCATTGTGAACTGACACTGTCCACATTATCAGTAGAGACACCAAGAACCCAAAGTGTCAATAGAGTCATTGTGAACTGACACTGTCCACATTATCAGTAGAGACACCAAGAACCCAAAGTGTCAATAGAGTCATTGTGAACTGACACTGTCAACATTATCAGTAGAGACACCAAGAACCCAAATTGTCAATAGAGTCATTGTGAACTGACACTGTCCACATTATCAGCAGAGACACCAAGAACCAAAAATGTAAATAGAGTCATTGTGAACTGACACTGTCCACATTATCAGTAGAGACACCAAGAACCCAAAGTGTCAATAGAGTCATTGTGAACTGACACTGTCAAGACAAATTTATTGAATTCGTGTTGGTCACATGAACTACTCTGCCATACTATTTTACCATTTCTGAATAAAGGGGTCATCACTTCCCACTGAAGCCACAACCACATGTTACGTTAAACACATCATACACGTGTATATAAGGACATGGCTTAGCAGCAGCACCACCTGCTGGAGTTGTACAAAACAAGCTGTAAAATATGCAAGAGCAAGGCAGGAACACATTACGTAGGTTTATTGACAACAATGACACTGCCCATAAAATACAGCAGCTGGGTGATCAACAAGTTTTTCCTAATAAACCACTGATGTGAAAATTATGATTATAGTTGCAAATGGTTAGTTTGTAGTAACTCTTTTAGGTACATAACACCAAGAAGTTCCCTTTTGTTTTCCTTTAAGTGGGCACATGTCTACACTTTACTGGCAAACATCCTTTGGGCATTGTCTTGCATTTGTACCTTGTGATGCTCTGGTCCCAAATCTATGGCTCAATACTGGAGATGTCCACAGTTAATAACATGAGCTACTGTCAGTCCTAATGTTACAGCTGTCTCCATCCCTGCACCGTATACAACTATGCTGTCATGTTTAGTTACTGTGCATTAGGGTTTCATGGTTATCACCATGGTTACTGCAAGATATAGTGACAATCATGGGTGGGGATACACTTAATCACATCACAGATCGTTTACAATCATTCCATGTCTTGATTTCTTTCTCAGTATAATGAACTGCCTTTTTAGGAAAACACAGTGGTAGACACTAGAGACATGTGTGGTATTCCAAAATGTGACAGAAGAGGTGACCCTTCTTCTTCCAATAAATGCCCACAGTCATCAAGCTGATTATTCTGGCTTTGTGAGTTTAGAGAAACAAATCCCAGCTCAGCGAGTGTTTTCCATTTCACTGAGTGGGATTTTTTACTTCCCCTGGCACAGACACCAAGCAGAAGGGACCAACATCTCTTCAAAAAGACACGGACAACATAGGGTGAATGAAATTCCCCAAGTTTTGACACAGTGGCCGAACCAACACCGAACCACTGCCTGGCGGCACCAGGGTTCGAAACCCGGTTCCTCCAAACGACAGTCCAGAATTCTAACCACTCAACCACTGTGCTCCACAATATGACAGTAGAAACAGTGTCAAGTTCAAGGCAACTGGTGATGGGGTGCTTTGAAGCAATGTTTACTTACGTATAGTTGGGTCAGACATGATGACCATGACGTATGTGTTTGGAGTGAAGATGTCAACGAAGGCAGCGAAGCATGAGTTGTGCACCTCCATACTTTGGAAGGAGGCTGCCAGTTTACTGCAGCTCAACTTGAACTGTTTGATGATGTTACTGATTTTCTCAAACCGGTGCACGTCTATATGGGCCTTCCTCTCACAGTGTGAGATCACCTGCAATAGCAATTCCTACATTAGAGTTAGACCCTAATCCTATCACAGTTAGAGATCATGTACAATAGCAATGCCTACATTACAGTTAGACCCTAATCCTATTGCAGTTAGAGATCACCGATGATAGGAATGCCTACGTTACAGTTAAACCCTAACCCTCTCACAGTTAGAGATCACCCACGATAGGACTGCCTACGTTACAGTTAAACCCTAACACTCTCGCAGTAGGATATCACCTACAATAGCATTGCCTACATTATAGTTAGACCCTAACCCTCTCACAGTTAGAGATCACCCACATTAGGAATCCCTACGTTACAGTTAAACCGTAACCCTCTTACAGTTAGACATCACACATAATAGGAATGTCTAAATTACAGTTAGACCTTAACCCTCCCACAGTTAGAGATCACCCACAATAGGAATGCCTACGTTACAGTTAGACCGTAACCCTCTTACAGTTAGACATCACACATAATAGGAATGTATAAATTACAGTTAGACCCTAACCCTCCCACAGTTAGAGATCACCCACATTAGGAATGCCTACGTTACAGTTAGACCGTAACCCTCTTACAGTTAGACATCACACATAATAGGAATGTCTAAATTACAGTTAGACCTTAACCCTCTCACAGTTAGAGATCACCCACAATAGGAATGCCTACGTTACAGTTAGACCCTAACACTCTCATGATTGGAGATCATGTACAATAGCAATGCCTACGTTACAGTTAGACCCTAACTCTCTCATAGTTGGAGATCACCCATAATAGGAATGCCTACGTTACAGTTAGACCCTAACCCTCTCACAGTTGGAGATCACCCATAATAGGATTGCCTACAGTACCTTCACTACTAGGGACATGACAGCTAAATTTGCCACACTTCACTTGATGCAGACAATGTGGACATGTTGCTGTTCATTAAAGCAAACATCTGCCTGGAGTGATATGCTACAGGGTGCTCCAATTTATACCAAAATTTCCCTTTTTTAAATTTGGGAGTGTACCCTGTCAGTCAGTATTGACTCATTCCTAATAAATAAATGTGTGTTTTTTTTGGGTATCATTCTAGTTAATGTATTCACCAATAGTTTGTAGTGTCTCGTATGGCCCTATTAGCTTGCCAATGTACCGTACCCTCAAGTAAACACAATATTTGTTTATCTTTAGTAAACATTATGAAAGAATCTGTCCTACCAGAAATGAAGCTTTCTCAAAGAGCAGTACTTCATCGGCATCTATAATGTTGGCAAATGTGTTCAAGCTCTTCTCAATCTTCTTCACATTTGGGATCAGTAAATAGACAATCGACGACCATGCCTGAAAATGTTGCCATAACCATTTATCATGAAATCATGATAACAAGTAGATAAAATAGCATGATATCTACACACGATACAGGATGATGTTTACAGACAAAACAGGAAGACATGATACAGAATGATGTTTACAGACAAAACAGGAAGACATGATACAGGATGATGTTTACAGACAAAACAGGAAGATATGATACAGGAGAATGTTCACAGATAAAACAGGAAGACATGATACAGGATGATGTTCACAGACAAAACAGGAAGACATGATACAGGATGATGTTCACAGACAAAACAGGAAGACACGATACAGGATGATGTTTACAGACAAAACAGGAAGACATGATACAGGATGATGTTCACAGACAAAACAGGAAGACATGATACAGGATGATGTTCACAGACAAAACAGTAACACATGATACAGGATGATGTTTACAGACAAAACAGGAAGACATGATACAGGAGAATGTTCACAGACAAAACAGGAAGACATGATACAGGATGATGTTTACAGACAAAACAGGAAGATATGATACAGGAGAATGTTCACAGACAAAACAGGAAGACATGATACAGGATGATGTTCACAGACAAAACAGGAAGACATGATACAGGATGATGTTCACTGACAAAACAGGAAGACATGATACAGGATGATGTTTACATACAAAACAGGAAGACATGATACAGGAGAATGTTCACAGACAAAACAGGAAGACATGATACATGATGATGTTCACAGACAAAACAGGAAGACATGATACAGGATGATGTTCACAGACAAAACAGGAAGACATGATACAGGATGATGTTTACAGACAAAACAGGAAGACATGATACAGGATGATGTTTACAGACAAAACAGGATGACATTTACGCACGATGCAGGACGGTGTTTATAGATAAAACAGGATGACATCTACACACAAAACAGGTAAATGTTTACAGACAAAACAGGATGACATCTCCACACGATACAGGACAGTGTTTACAAACAAAACAGGACGATATCTACACACAATATAGGACAATGTCTACAGATAAAACAGGATGACATCTACACACGACATAGGACATTGTTTACAGATAAAACAGGATGACATCTACAATTCGACACATGTCACAGGACCACGTTAGCAAATAATTACACATTACACTTTCTACACATAATACAGCTCCACGTTTACAGACAACACAGAATGACATCTACACATGATAAAATGACTACATTTACAAACACAGGACATGACCACATTTACAGACAACTTTTTCTGTGTAATTGGAGAGAGGAAGGTAATATGCAAAATGGTGAGAGGAAGGTCATCTGTAGAGTGGAGAGAGGACTAGGGTCATTGTAAAGATTAGAAAGGAAGGTGATGCATAAAGAGAAAGGTTGTTTAAAGAGTAGATAGTAATGTCATGTGCAAAGAATACGGAGAGGAAGATAGAGTGAAGAAAGGAAGAAAAAAGTGGAGAAAGTAAGATAAATGTAGAGTGCTCAGATAGTCTTGTGTAAAACTAAGCAGATGATAACAATGACAGACCCAACTAGTTACTGACATCACTAAATAAGTATCTTTACATCAAATTATATGTATGCATACTGCTAAACAATCTGTCATGCTAAACTACCACGTATTGCTTGTTTACCAGTTAGGCACAACATTAGATGTGCAGCATATTTGTATGCTCTTTAAATGACAGAAATGCACCTTATAAAGAGTTTCATCCCAGATTGATGTGGCAAAACATGTGCTGTCCAGTGGTTTGGACAACCTCTGCAGGTCCTCTTCTCTCTCTTTGAATATCTAAATAACAAGCAACGATAAATAACAACATAACTATCTTAACAATCTTATTAATATGAGGACAGTGAAGTACGCAGATTCACTACCCGAGGTAGTTAAAAACAGGCGTGGCTCACGGCTAAAGGTAAGTTCTTATATAGCACAGTATCCAATCCTTAGGACTGTTCAAAACACTTTAATAAACCCAATATTCCCTGGCCGGCTTGTTCAATCGAACATCATCTCGACTTCTGTGGGAAGTATTCAACCACACTGCAGTTACTATGCAAAGACTTCATACACAAATAACAACCACTGTCTATAGCTAAGTAATCATTCATAAAATACTAATTTGTAATAAAAGGCACGTTTTATGACAATGCAAATACTGTTTTGATTATGTTATTGGGAAAATAAAGTTTTGGTCTAACACAAAATCATGGTATTTGAATAAGAAAAAGAAAAATTTGAATTAATAGAGAAAAGTCTATTCCAATATGAGGACAACATGTCTCTGGCTAAGGGCCTGCTCCACACTAATTACTGACCAGTTCCCTTTGGTCCTCCTGGACAAGGTCCATCTTGTGTATGAGACAGAAGACCTGTGCGTCAGGTGAGTTCTGTAGAATGGCCTCGAGACATGACTGATAGTAGTGCATGTCCTTCTCTAATTCACGACTCTCCACATCAAAAACGTAAATGAGAACCTCAACGTTGCGGAAGATGTTGTCTCGTTGACTTGCAAAGTAGTTCTCCATAAACGCCTCTTGACTACACAACCCAAGCAACAACGAATATTGTAATAGATGTTAATAGTAAATAATATATATAATGTGCTATTTACGTAAGCATGCTTTTATATACATCTTGTATATGCTATTATGTATAGGTTGTGCAAGGGTTCAATTCTATTTTGTTAATTTCAATTTGAGTCAATTCCAAAAAAATTAATTCCTCACAACAAAAACAATTCCAATTATCAATTCCATCTCCGTCCTCCAACCTGACTTTATAATTCATAGTGTGAGAAACAAAAGACAAATGTTATAAACTGTACACTTTTTGGGACATTCTGAAACATGGGTTATGACAAAAGGATTAATACCCTATATGGGAATACAGAAATCAATAATCTAGTTAATCTCCTAACACATAATTAACTATGTCTGCAGTCTTGTTATATTGAAATTATTAGGATCTGGCATACCTTATACAGTTAACATGTTTAAACAACTTTTTGTCCTCATTTTTATTACTATTATTTATCCAAACTCCGACTGAGGGTTTGATGCCACGTCTTATGTTTTCTTTGGATGATCAGTGTCAAATGTTTCTATACAAAACAGAAAAAAATAATATGAGTCTCTAACAACTTGTAAATTACTAAATGTGTTATTAAGTTGCAGAGAGTGTGTGTATTAAATACATGACTATGGTGTTGTCTACGGCTGTTTCTTGTACTTACCCTCCGCAATCCCACAGGTTGAGCACAAGGTTACTGAGGAACGGCACATGGGAATACTCGACATCAACTGTAAACAACAACATAGTATAGTCACGCAACTACTACACCAGTTACTTATTGCTGCCACTCACACAACTACACCACTTATGTGTTGCTGCCAGTCACACGACTACTACACCACTCACTTGTTGCTCCCAGTCACACGACTACTACACCTCTTACTTGTTGTTGCCATTCACGTGACTATTACACCACTTACTTATTGCTCCCAGTCACACGACTACTACACCACTCACTTGTTGCTCCCAGTCACACGACTACTACACCTCTTACTTGTTGCTCCCAGTCACACGACTACTACACCACTCACTTGTTGCTCCCAGTCACACGACTACTACACCACTTACTTGTTGTTGCCATTCACGTGACTATTACACCACTTACTTATTGCTCCCAGTCACACGACTACTACACCACTCACTTGTTGCTCCCAGTCACACGACTACTACACCTCTTACTTGTTGCTCCCAGTCACACGACTACTACACCACTCACTTGTTGCTCCCAGTCACACGACTACTACACCACTCACTTGTTGCTCCCAGTCACACGACTACTACGCCTCTTACTTGTTGTTGCCATTCACGTGACTATTACACCACTTACTTATTGCTCCCAGTCACACGACTACTACACCACTCACTTGTTGCTCCCAGTCACACGACTACTACACCTCTTACTTGTTGTTGCCATTCACGTGACTATTACACCACTTACTTATTGCTCCCAGTCACATGACTACTACACCACTCACTTGTTGCTCCCAGTCACACGACTACTACACCTCTTACTTGTTGTTGCCATTCACGTGACTATTACACCACTTACTTATTGCTCCCAGTCACACGACTACTACACCACTCACTTGTTGCTCCCAGTCACACGACTACTACACCTCTTACTTGTTGTTGCCATTCACATGACTATTACACCACTTACTTATTGCTCCCAGTCACACGACTACTACACCACTCACTTGTTACTCCCAGTCACACGACTACTACACCTCTTACTTGTTGCTGCCACTCACATGACTATTACACCACTTACTTGTTGCTCCCAGTCACACGACTACTACACCACTCACTTGTTACTCCCAGTCACACGACTACTACACCTCTTACTTGTTGCTGCCACTCACATGACTACTACACCACTCACTTGTTGCTCCCAGTCACACGACTACTACACCACTTACTTGTTGCTTCCAGTCATGCGACTACTACACCACTTACTTGTTGCTCCCAATCTTCTGGTGTCTCTGGCAATATAGTTAGCAAATATGATGGATCTCATGCTGGTTTTGCCAGAGCCACTTTTTCCCATCAGTAACACCTACAAATGCATTATACTGAAGTGAAACAACTTGAAAACCATATTTGATATACCTGTATATAATATATACAGGTAAATCAAATCAAATATATATATATACTATATATATATTTATGATTTAATTTTAATATATATATATATATATATTACAATTTTATTTCATATATATATATTAAAATTAAATCATATAAACTGTTATTTAAGTTTTTTTTGCTGATCTGAGTTACGTAAACCATCTCCAACTGACGGGCTGTCCTCAGGTCAAGGCAGAAAATATGCTAAACATTACGAACAATTGATTTACTTCCATCAAACTACAATACGAACCATAAAACTGGTAAGAACCCTTGGCAAATGGCAAATTTCGAAACAATGAAGTATATTTTTGAATGAACGTTTATTCAACAACAACAACAACAACAACAACATAATACATGCACAGTATGGTTTGCTGCTGCTGCTGCTGCTGAAAGGACATAGCTGAAGTCATAGACTTATGTGTTGCTATGCCCTACTCGAACTAAGAAAACTGAATAAATACAACAGGAATTATAAATAAATCACAAAATAATATACACAACTCATATATAAACTTTTTACTATAGTGCTTGTGTTACTACTACATAGGTTTAACAAAACGTCACCTTCAATTAACAATTCACAAATATGTAGAAAGTAATGACAACTTGATTGCTTTTTTAAATTGTGTTAAACTTGGAAGCTGAGTCAATTTATTTTGTAAATTGTTCCACGTTTTTATACCCTTGACGGTTATTGACAGCAGTCTGAGGGTGGTGTTTGTCTTTTTAATATAGAACAGTTTGCTTTGTCTGGTATCATGTATGTGTATAGCTGCGGTTGGTTCAAATAATGCTTGAACACGACCATTTAAAGAATGGTTGTTTGCTTTATAAAGTATGATCATAGTCTTATATTTAACTAAATCATGAAATTTAAGCATGTTTGAGAGATGGAAAAATACAGATGTATGATCATGGTAATTAAGGTTATAAATAATCCGTATAGCTTTTTTCTGTAACATAAATAGTTTTCTGAGTCTAGATTGATAAGTATTTCCCCAGATCTCACAGCAATATGACATATGTGGTTCAACAAGTTAATTATATAATGTGTGTAACGCTTGACAATCAAGAACATGCTTTTATACAAAACTGCTATGCTTTTTGATTCAACCATTTTTATGTGTTCTCTCCATGTTACGTTTTCGTCAATGGTTACTCCAAGGAATTTTGTATGATACCTGCTCAATGTTTTTCCCATTCAAAACTATATTCACATCTGTTCTAGGTTGCTTTTTATCGTTAAACATTATAAAATGTGTTTTGTTCACATTAAGCGATAATTTGTTCGCTCGAAACCACAGGTCTAGTTTTTTTAGTTCGTTGTTAATAACAGTGCTTACTTCATCTGTGTTACTAGTGGAATAAAAAATGTTTGTATCATCAGCAAACAAAATAATGTCAAGCAATTTTGAGACTTCACACATGTCATTTATGTACAGAATAAATAATAACGGGCCAAGGTTTGAACCTTGCGGGACTCCACACTTGATTTACTGTTGTTATAGCATACATATTGTCTACGGTTGGTTAAGTAGCTTTTTATCCAGTCCAGAGCCAGACCCCTTATTCCATATCATTGCAATTTACTTAGCAGTATGTTGTGGTCAACAGTGTCAAAGACTTTTTTTAGGTCGATAAAGACCCCAATCGTGCTTTGGCATTGATCCATTGCGGAAGTAATCTTTTCGACAAATTCTGTTAAAGCTAGTGAAGTTGAGTGATTACTTCTGAAGCCATACTGCCCATCTGTCAATATGTGCTGTGTTTCAATGAAGGACCTTAGCCTTTTGTTGAATATTTCAAGTATTTTTGAAAATTGTGATAAGAGAGATATAGGTCTATAATTAGAAAATTGAAAATGATCTCCTGACTTAAATATAGGAATGACTTTTGCTAATTTCATATAATTTGGAAATGATCCGCTGATCAAAGATCTGTTAAAAATGTGGGTTAGCGGTTGTACAATTTGCTTTATTACATGCTTAATTGTTTTCATGCTGATTTCATTGTGTCCGTATGAAGTTTTACTTTTGCACCCAGACACAATTTCGAGTACTTCCTGCTCAGTAACTGGGGACATATACATTGATTGTGATACAGTACGTTTTACAAAGTCGGTTGGCTTTGTTCCCGGGCAGGGTTCTATGAGGTTGGATAATTTAGTACCTATATCGACGAAGAAATTGTTAAAATGATTAGCTATTTCTTTATTTTCTAATACTACTAGGTTTTCACCAACATGAAACTTGTTCAAATATGTGGTATCAGATTTTCTTTTACCTATTATGCTGTTAAGAGTTTTCCAAGTTGCTCTTATATTAGTCTTACAATCGTCGAGTTTTTTTCTGTAATATTTTTTCTTTTCTAGACGTAATAATTTTGTTAACTTATTTTTGTAGCGGATTTCTGTTAATTCTGTTCTATTCTTTAGAAAGGCTAAGTACATGTTATTCTTCTTTATGCAAGCGTTTGTTAGCCCTCTTGATAACCAAGGTTTATCATTCTTTTTTGTTTCTCCTGAATATGCTGTAGTTTTTACAGGGCAGGCATCGTTATAAGTATTACTTAGTATTTGCATAAAGCACGAGAATGCTAAATCAGGGTTTGACTCGTTCATTACAGTGTCCCAGTTTGCATAATTTAAATCGTGCTTAAATTTGTTTAATGAGTCCTCATATAACGTTCTGTTATATTTATATGTTGGATCATCGTTAATAACCGCATAAGTGCTGTTGTCACACAGGACGAAAATTGGCATATGGTCTGTAGCATCGCTTAAAACAATGCCGCACATTTTGTTTCTACACAGTTCAGAACAGAAAATGTGATCTATTATACTAGCAGTAGTGCATGTTACTCGTGTGGGCCTGGTGATCAAGGGATATAATCCAGAGCTGAACATTTGATCAATGAAATATTTTGATTCAGCTTGCTCTTCGCAGTGCAATAGGTCTATATTGTAATCATCACATATATACACGATTTTGCTGGCGAGATTTCCCAGTATGAATGAGTGATTGTCATTAAATTTGCTGATACTAGTATTCGGTGCTCTATACATACAACCGACATTTATTTTTTCGTGTTTACTAATTTGTATCTCAATAAAGATGCTTTCAAAACAGTCATCAACAGCATACGATATATTCCTTAAACAAATATCAGAAGACTGGCAATTGTTAAGTACAGATTCACACACATATATGGCAACGCTGCCACCGTGTTTGTTTTTTCTGGAATTACAGTACAGTTTGTAACCCGAAAATACGACATCGTTACAGTTTACTTCACTTCCGTCCCAACTGTTTTCTTTAAGCCAAGTTTCTGATATAGCAATTATATGAAATTTATACTCCATGCTTTGGATAGTATCTTTAATCTTGGGTAAGTTGGCTTTTAAACTCCGAGCATTAAAGTGTATCATACTCAGTTTGAATGGCTGGTTTTTGCCAACACTGCTAAAGTTTGTTGAAAATTGTGCTGGGGTGTAGTATTTACATTGCGTGGGCAAATCGTTATACAACAAACAATCAGTATCAATATCGTGTTCGTAACAGTGTTCATTATAATCAAACGGTGTATCATACAGAGGCGTTAACTCGTCATTCTGTTGTGTAGTTGACGCCATGGTTAAGTCATCACAAAAACGTTTTCCAGGATAGTCAACAGGTACTTGGTTGTTTAACCACGGTTTGCGACATCATGTCGCTCTCTTACCACCAGTTTGTCAAATGACAAATAAGCGACTTTGCCCTCTTCCCTGGCCTTCATCATTTTTGGTAGCAGTTCTTTCCGCCTCGCCATGACCCTCTGTGAATAGTCCTCATCCACGTAGATGCCACGAGGCCGTTTCTTTTTCGCCGCCTGCAGTACCAGCTCGCGGTCCTTGAACGACTCGAATTTGACTACGATGGTCCGGGCTCTCGTCCCCGTGCTGCCAGTTCGGTGCGCGCGACCGATGTTGATGGTGCGCACTTGGGCTTCGGGGAGTTCTAGGGCTGTTGTCATAGCCCTGCGCATGCTCTTCTCCGTCTGCTCCCATGTCTCCCGTCGACCTCAGCAACGCCGTCGAAACGTAGATTACAGCGTCTTGACTGGTTTTCTTGGTAGTCGATCGCGTGCTCGACTTTCTTGATCATTTCTTCAAATTCGATCATCTTCTTCGACAGATCGTCAATGTTTTCCTTCGACTGCTTCTCTTTGATCTCCTCGACTTGGGTTTGCGTGTACTGCAAGCTGACTCGGAGTTCGGTCAGCGCGGTGGTTGTCTCACGCATAAAGCTGTCCACCCTCCTGTTGATTTCAGTTACCACGCTTTGCAAGCACGCTTGGTACGCATCTTTTTGTATTTTCAGGAGCTTCTCAACGTAGGTCTGGCTTTCGTCCGCGTCAGCACTTACTTCTAGGTGGATGTCGGCAGCAGGGGGGGCCTCGCTGGCACCACTTACGCCCGCTCCGGTCTTGGGCGGCTTTGCCTTAGCCTTAGGCATCACGGTTTGCGAGTGTCAGACGCTTAGCCACAAACAATGGCTTACCGTTAACACACTTGAGTGGACACCACTTCAGCGGTTATTGTTCGTCGTCAATGTGTCCAGGTGAATGCTATGATTCCGTGTCAGCGAAGGTGAAATTTCCCACGCCGAACTGTTCAGATGGGCGATATTCCCAGTGCAACAGTACAATATCCGAAGTAAATATATAAATGTTCACGTATTTTGGCTGAACAATTTGTGAATTCCTTCACATATATGAAGATTCACTTCGCAAAACTCAATCTTTATATTAATCGCACGCATACAACCGGACAAAACACAGTTTGTTGCGGAGTTCGTAACACACGTCTGATCAATCTAAATTCCGATTATATAACCCCACACCTTATCGTCTTGCTTGAAAAAGCTATGATGTTGCACTAGAGGTGGCATTTGTCTGGGTTTATATAAGTATATATTAGTGATGATTGCCAATGAAAGACAAACGCGTTTAAGTAAAAAAAATTCGTTTAGTGGAGATTTCTTCTTTGAATAATCCACTGCTGTCATTAATGTGTGGTGGATGGTTCTGTGGACAGTGTGGGGAGGTGTGCGCGCAAAGTGTACAGTCAGAGTGCTGGTTGGAAATGTTTATCTTACAGCCAAACAAGTCTTCTGGCTTCTCTTAATTACTGTGCGATATCTGCTGCATCTAGGTTTCTGCTGCATCTAAGTTTCTGCTGCATCTAGGTTTCTGCTGCATTTTGATATTTAGCTGTGAGTCACATTAGATGCGTGTTTTGTCAGACATGTCGGTCACTGTGAGCAAAGGACGTTTACAAACTTGCAAAAAAGTTTTTTGTCTCAAATTTAAAACGAGGCAAACTGGTTTTTGACACTTATTTTGATAGCGAACACAGATCACATGACTACAGTGCGCCATATCGGTTACGGTGATGTAAACATCCTTAATATTTAAATTAATCACACAAAATTGTAACAACCGTTCACATGTTAGTTTAGCGCTTGTCAATGTATACTTATTACCATAATTAATATGGTTATACACCTTGCATAAATTATATAAATATTTTCATAGTTATTGACATTATGGCCTTTTACTGTAATGGGTCAAGTTTGCAAACTAATTAGTCAAAATTTACTTATTAATTACGTCATTGTTAATGTTAAATAACTGGTTAATGTTTATTTATTATCCTAATCAATGTGCTTATAAACACTAGTTAAATAGCTGTACAAATAAAACAGTTATGACATTATAATTAAATATATATTGAAAGAAAACAAAAAAAAAGCTTATTTTGCCTGTCTAAAGGTACACAAAATGTACGCTGTTTTGCCATCTTAAAATTGTAATATCCTTTGATCTATTAAAGGTATCTTAATAAAAATAAACAGTTATGTGATCCTTTAATTACCTTTAATTTAAGCCAATTCCCATCGTTCTAGCACGATATTTATTTTTTATTTGAAGCCTCTAAGTCTAACTTATAATTATAAACAAGGATATTGTTACGTAGCCAAGCATCGGAACCATGTGCGCTAAACATGCATGCGACTATTGTGGCTTCTTTCCTGGAGCAGCAAACCGAGCATCGGAACTGCGTGTGTCAGTGATAAAGGTCCGAGCACAAACAGATTTATAAAATGTCAAATAGCATTCAATATTACTTTTAAAAACATTTTAGTCAACCAAATTAATGAATTGCATATTTAATACATTATTGGTCAGAAATAGTTATAAAATGTGATTTTCATAGGACGTTCCACAAAACAACCCATCAGCATTTCAAAGAATTAAAAGGAGTTCAACCCCTAAATTTATTTGTTGTTATTATTAAGAGTTGTTATACTTAGATATGGCCAATTATAGTGTTTATATTTAAATATGGCTACCCTAAGTATACATTGTATAATAAAAAGGGTCGTTATAAAAACAGGCCAATATCGATAAAAAGGCATTCCAAACATGTAATATTGAACATTAATTATTAAATGTATTGTAAAGAAGTTATCAACATAGAATTTTACAAACACTTATTTCTAGCCAACATCACTCGACCCCTCAAACAAGCCGAGATCACTACCACACGTACAGCACAGGCAGAGTTCACCGAAACAGGCAGAGTTAACTAAGGCCGAGATCCCGAAAGGCCGAAAATCCATCGAGCGTCGAGGGGCCGAATGGCGAATTGAGCGGATAATATCGCTTAGCCTTGCCCATGCAGCCTGGGTATTGCGACATCGACGCAACCAACATTTTGTAATTGCGTTGATACAGTTGCACGATTGTCGCATATTTTACTTGCTTAAATTTATTCTGAACATCATCGAAACTGTCCAACATATCGCTAATGTTGATCCCAATTAACAACAACAGACTCCCTACTTGTAGGAGTATGCTACCATAGCACATCTGCTGATCTTGACAGCGAACTAGCTCTACATACAGCATGTGCAACGAGCAATAACATTGTAATATTTGTGGATTTAAACCACAGAACCATTGACTAGAATAGGATGCAGGCAGGAGCCGAGGGGATACGTTTCATGGAACTCACCCAAGATCTGTTTTTAACCCAACATGTATGCGATGCTACTAGGGGTGAGAATATATTGGATCTTATACTATCCTCTGAACCAAATATGGTTGGGCAAGTTAGGGTAAGTGAACCCTTCAGTGACCACAACATGATATGTGATATTGTAGTGTTTATACACATAAAAGAGTGGAGAGAAACTTACTACGACTACAAGAGGGCAAACTATGATGGAATGAAACAATGTTTAGAGAATTACGACTGGAAGCAGGCATTCCAGGATACTAATGTACACACAAAATGGGACATCTTTAAAAGAGTCGTTAAGTCGGCAATGAAAAGTTTTATCCCTGTGTCAACAAGGAGACGAAAGACCAAACCCAGATGGATGACTAAACGAGCAGACATGGCAAGACGGAAGAAATACCACATGTGGAAGAAATACAGAGAAACAGGAGAACATCATTTGTACGAGGCATACAAACGTCAACTAAATAAAGCCAGGAAGGAAGTGGTTAAGGCTAAACGAAATTTTGAGAAAAGACTTGCCGACAACATAAAAAAGACCCGAAGGCTTTTTATTCATATACTAGGACGAAAACTAAGACAAATGACACTGTCAGCCCCCTTTTGGATAGCAATGGGGATGTGATCGTAGACTCGGTCGAGACAGCAAATGTACTAAACGACTGACGAGGTAACAGAAAATCTTCCTGACGCTGTGAACTTTTTCACCAAGAAAATTGAGGAGTCACTCCAGCATATTGAGATAACTACAGCAATAGGCTGTTACAACTTAAACCATACAAAGCCCCTGGAATAGACGAATTAAATTCGACAATGCTCCGAGAAGTGGCCACGGCCATTGCACCACCGCTAAGTGAAATCTTCGCAGACAGCATGGAAACGGGAGAAGTTCCACTAGACTGGAAAAGTGCAAATGTTACCCCCATATATAAGAAAGGTATCAAATCACAACCCAGTAACTACAGACCTGTAAGTCTAACATCACAGATATCTAAAGTAATGGAAGCCATCATCAAGGATAAAATCGTGGGCCATCTTCAAAATCATGTTTTGATTAAACCGTCGCAACATGGGTTTTGGAAGGGACATTCATGCCTGATGAACCTTTTAGTGTACCTGGATAAGGTCACATCCTATATCGATAAAGGGCTTCCAGTGGACTCTATTTATCTAGATTTTAGTAAAGCTTTCGATCGAGTCCCACACTGCAGGCTGGCGATGAAGCTAAATGCACATGGGATAGGAGGAGCGGTTAATAGATGGATATCGCAGTGGTTGACGGACAGAGTACAGCGTGTCATTCTAAATGGTTTCAGTTCAGGGTGGTTACCTGTTAAGAGTGGTGTCCCCCAAGGGTCTGTTCTGGGTCCAATTTTAATTGTAATATATATTAATGACATAGACGAAGGAGTGTGCAACCATCTCCTAAAATTTGCTGATGACACTAAACTGTTCAGTCAGGTATCATCCTGTGAAGCTGCTGAGAAACTTCAGAAGGACCTAAACAACTTGCACGGATGGAGTGGTAATAACAGACACACTTAATGTAACGGAGCAATGTGTTAAGGCATCAAATAAGGCTAATGCGATGCTAGGCATGATCAACAGAGCTATCAAGACCAAAGAAGTAGTTATAAAACTATACAAGTCCTTAGTAAGACCTCACCTAGACTACTGCATTCAGGCATGGCGTTCATTCAAACAAAAAGATATAGACTTATTAGAAAAGGTGCAACGTAGGGCAACCTGGATGATTTCAGATTTAAGTCACTTAGATTACCAAAGACGTTTAAGAGTGTTAAATATCACAACTCTGGAGACTAGACGACTCCGTGCTGATTTACTGGAAGTTTATCAAATATTCAACGGGTTAGAGAGTATTCTTCGTGCAGATTTCTTTGTTATGGAAAATAAACAGACCAAAACAAGAGGGCACCCCTTCAAAATAACCAAAGTGCACTCAAGATTAGATATACGCATGTACTCCTTTACTCAAAGGATAGTTAACGACTGGAATAAACTTCCGGAGGCAGCAGTGATGACCAAAAACATCAACCAGTTCAAGGGTCACATTGACAAATATTTACGCAATAGGGCGGAGGATTATACGAGTCAACGTTTGACTCCCTTCCTCGTCAACTCCTTGACTACTAAGTAGAAGAGGAGGATTCAAGGTAAATTCAACTAAAACTACGCCACCTAACCTGACAGGCGGACTTATCAACAAATTATCGCTCGAAAATCATTTGCTAAATTAAAGAGTATTGTAACGTTATTAATTTACCTTTTTCTTCATTATGTTTCAGTCCGTGAATGTCACTCAACATAAATAGCCCGTCTAGTGACGTGGAACAGCTAAATTAAATAATCTAACAACTATTAAATGCCGTCTATCGGAACAACCCAAAATTGTTAATCGTCAATAATCACATGACATTCATGTGACGTTCTTTTGCTAACTGGCTATTCGTAGAGCAACTCTACGAATAGTGGCAAGAAGGTTCTTATTCGCAGCGCAGAAATTAACCAGTCCCCGCGCAGCAATTTCTTATTTGCATGCATGCGTGCGTGTGTGTGTGTGTGTGTGTGTGTGTGTGTGTGTGTGTGTGTGTGTGTGTGTGTGTGTGTGTGCGTGCGTGCGTGCGTACATGCGTGCGTGTGTGTGTCGCAGAGGCGGATCCAGAGAGGGTAGTCTAGGGGGGAGCATAAAACCTCCACTGGCGACCGAACGAAATGGTGTAGAGCAATTTTCGCAGCCGCGTCGCCGTAACTTGAGTTTCCCCGCTGTCTTGGCTCGACTGATGACATCGGAAGACGGATCGGGTGCTGTTGAAATGTTTCGCCGCTGTGTCGGCATCACTTCAGCTTATTGCAACTTGAACGGGAGCACTTTTACAATTGTCTAGGGGGAACGGTCACGAAAGCCCATTTAGAAAGGTCTATACGTGCACGCCAAATTCCAAAGGTCTGGGGGGCTTGTGCCACCTGTGCAAGCCCCCCTGTATCCGCCTATACGGTGTGTTGGGGGGAGACGTTTGACTACTCTACGTCGTCGTTTTCATATTTAGGTCGAAAAATAAAGGAGGGAGCTTAATTCTTAATTGCAACCCCTCCATGTGCAAATACCCTTTTATGATTGGTCTGATGTGTAAAAAACTGTTATGTTTAAGGTTAGGTTTAGGTTAAAGGTTAGGGTTAGCTAGGTTGAATTAAGGTACTTTCGACATGATTGACATCAGGTGTTTACATGTACGTTTACATGTCGGTCCCCTGAAAGATCCACAGACAAGAGATGAATACAAACTGAACCTTACAAACAAAGGCCATCATGAGAACTGAACAACGTACAGCTGAACAGTTGGGCTGACCATTTTGAAGAACTTCTGAACAGACCTATCCCACCGAACCCCCTCGATCCCCTTTCCAGACATACAGCCAGCTGAAACTGGCCTATCCATCAACTGTGACAAGCCTACCAAGGAAGAAATCAAGAAGGCCATAAAGCAACTGAAAGATCAACTAAAGCAACATGACCAGACGATATTCCGGCAGAAGCACTCAAGGCAGATGCAGACACATCCGAGAAACTATTGTGTCCTAGCTCTCTTTGGGAAGATCTGGGATTAGGAAGTGGTGCCATCAGACTTGGAGAGAGGGATACTCCATAAAACTAACTTTCTAAGAAAGGAGTCCTCAACAACGTACTGTTCCAACTACAGAGGAATCACACTTCTGTCAGTGCCAGGGAAGGTCTTCAACCGGATCATCTTAGAAAGGATGGAAGACACAATTGACCCCCAGCTAAGAGTTCAGCAAGCAGGTTTCCGTCAGAATTAATAGATCATGCGTGGGTCAGATCGCAACACTGCACATTATAGTAGAACAATTCTTGGGGTGGAACTCCTCGCTCTACATCAGCTTCGTCGACTATGAAAAGGCATTCGACGGTGTAGAGATGGAGATCCTCTGGAAACTACTACGACATTGTGGAGTGCCAACGAAATTGGTAAACCTGATCAAGAACAGCTATTTGAAGGAACCGGCTGCAGAGTAATCTTTTGAGGACAGCTCACGTGTCGTTTTGAAGTGAAGACCGGAGTTAGACAAGATTGTCTGCTGTTCCTGTTCTTCTTTCTCCAGTCTGGTGATTGGGTTATGAAAAAGTGCACAATGCAGAGAAGGAATGAATCCAGTGGACACAATGGACACAACTGGAAGACTTAGACTTCGCCGATGATCTGGCATTGTTTTCCCACAGCCACCAGCAGATGCAGGACAAGACAACATAACTTGCAGCCATCTCCTCACAAGTAGGCCTCAACGTCCGTAAAAGAAAGACGAAAGTCCTCAAGGTTAACACACTGGAAGGGAGTGCACTTGAAGAGATAAAGACCTTCACCTACCTTTGGCAGTGTAATCGATAAACAGGGCGGCACCGATGCAGATGTCAGAGCAAGGATTGGCAAGGCAAGAATAGCATGTCTACAGCTGAAAAACATATGGAGTTCCAAAGTGCTGTCATTACACACAAAGATCCGATTGTTTAACTCCAATGTGAAGTCAGTCCTACTATTTGGATCTGAGATATGGAGGACATCCAACAGCACCATCAACAGAGTGCAGACTTTGATCAACAACTGCGTATATCTAATCTTGAGTGCACTTTGGTTAATTTGAAGGGGTGCCCTCTTGTTTTGGTCTGTTTATTTTCCACAACAAAGAAATCTGCAGGAAGAATACTCTCTAACCCGTTGAATATTTGATAAACTTCCAGTAAATCAGCACGGAGTCGTCTAGTCTCCAGAGTTGTGATATTTAGCACTCTTAAACGTCTTTGGTAATCTAAGTGACTTAAATCTGAAATCATCCTGGTTGCCCTACGTTGCACCTTTTCTAATAAGTCTATATCTTTTTGTTTGAATGGACGCCGTGCCTATCACATCGACTTCATCAGTACCGAGAAATACACAAGGAGCGGAAACAAAGATTGATGTCTACCATCAATAAATCCGCCCTTACAGACCATACGACAACTGAAAACCACATCATAGACTGGGAGGGAGTGAAAATTGTAGACAAGGAACCCAACAGAAGAATTCGGCATATCAAGGAAGCCACATGGATCAGGAAAATAAAAACACCCATCAACAGAGACGAGGACAATTACGAACTGCCTCACGTGTACGATGACGTCATTCAGCGTCATCGGTACTGATGAAGTCGACGTGATACGTTGACGAAAGCCTCTACCAGGTAAATTAAACATCTTGGATATGAAAAATGAAAGTTTCTGATTTGAAAACAAACTATCCTGAAGAATGTTCAGTAATAATGTGCTTGTTTTCCCTGTTGGTCAAAAACTCCTCCTTTGGGATGTGGACCTTGCTGATCAGCCGCCTTCCACAGCATCATCTGAATACCCTCTGCACATAATCTGTGGTAGGCAACGCCATGATACGCACTGGCATCCTATTCTTTCTCGCAGTTGTTAAGATATGCGGAAATGTGATTTGGCGGCCATTTTGTAAAATGGCTGTCATTTCTTAAAAAATAAAAAATGCCACCTCAACTTTTATGTGTTGACTGAAACACTGTAGATGATATTCGTACAAAAAATACTTTGGGCAAGCAAATTGCACGGGAAGACATGGTACACCACACTATATTGAGAATTTGACACTTGTATGCATTCAACTACTGTCAACTATATGGATTGATAACTATTTATGCTATGTTGTGCAACAATATTACAATAGAATTCAATGTGTTTTATGTTGTTGATTATGCTGTTATTATTATAGGGGCATAAACAATAGATACGAATCAAAGTCACTGGAGAGATGCATAAAATTGCATTGGCGATAAGCATGTAATAAGATCCAACATGGCCGATATCTAATAATTTTATGAAATGACAAACATGCAGCCGTTATATAGATCTGGTGATGTGTTTATCTTAAACGTTGACCATGAATGTATTGGTCATGACACCACTTTTGTGACATTATCATGCATAGTTGCAAAGCTATTGAAGAAAATAGGTATATTTCCGTAATAAAGAACCAATTTACATATTTGAAAAAAATGCCCTAGGTTGTCCCAAGGACAACCAAGCTGAATTGCTTCAGGGACCCCATGGGATAGAAAATCCATCAAAAACATTATGTTATACAGCATCCATTTATTCAATTACAAATGGACTAAGTCAACGTTAGATCGCAACGATACTCCTCCATAGCGGCTAAGATAGCGGGGTTCAATGTGTTTTAAAACGATTATTCACATTAATATTTAACAAATTTATATTTATTATATGTCACTGAGTCGATCAATCCACTACCTTGTCAATGGTATGCAAAATGTATATGAAATATGCAAAGAAAATATATATCACAGCCTAAATAACGCCTGCCCCTACAATTCTCTAAGCCAAAACGTCACTGGCAGCGACTTGTCATTGTCGTCAAAAATTACAATGTTCCACAATGGATTACGGTGGACTTTTTTCTATAGTACCAACTAAAACACTGTTATAATTACTACTGCAATGTGTTTGATGTTGACCCTCTTTTGGGCATAGATTGACTGGACTATAGATCATGCGCATTATTCTTGGTACACCCATAAAAAAACGTCTTCGAAGCGAAAATGTCATCATGCAGTAGTTTGGTTGTGATATTTATTTCCGGGCGTCTGAAGCGTTGAACTGAGTTCTTTGCTACGCAATATTATTTGTTTGTAAATAGAAAGCAGATTGTTATCTTGGTTTTATTCCTCCACAGGTGCACGTAAGTTATCTCGCATTATTTATTACGCGTCATGGTTTGTTAAGTTGGTTTGGTTGTTAAGGCTAGACACTCACTCTGGGACAGGTGAAATGGTGTTTTTGATAAAAAATACTCAAAAGTCAAAGGCGAAAGTATCAAGTCTCAAGACAATGGACTGGTTTTCTCGATGATTTTCTGTCTGTGTAGACTTTGACAGCTTTGACCCTTTGTTAAGTTTGTAACTATGTTTATTATCAACAAAGTTCATTTTGGCGATCTTTTACTTTCTGACATAACCATAAAAACGACCACCTACAGCCGCCAAACTTTTCCTCACATCTTATTCTTACATACATATACACACACTACGTTAAAAATCAAATCGTTAAAGAGCAAATTTAGCAAAACAAACTCAACTAAAATGCCTCAACGACCGCCTGGTTATGGAATAGTGAGTGTAGTAGTGTATCTAGAAAGATACAAGTTAAAATCACATCTGCTTGGTTGAGTCATTTCCGTAATTAGTTAATGTGATCAACTCAACTAAAAAGACGCATTCCTCATTTTCAGGTTTGGAACAAATTATGAACAATTTGCTGCCATTCTGTATGTAAAAGGAAACTACTTGTGATACATCGATTGGCGGTGAACACGGGAATTTTATGTAACGCAAAATTACGACAAATTTGAAAATGTATTTTGTTTAAGCCTTTCTTCCCACAATAAAAAGCACTAAGATATTAATATTATTTTAGAATGCGGCCAAACCGTTAAAAATAATAATTATGCTTTAATTAATCTAGCTACTTTTTAACAGAAACAATGCCAATATCATAACTAAGACATGCACACAAACTCTTTACACACTTGACACAATATCGATTTTACAGTAACTGCGGAGCAATGGATAGTCACCGCCGTAGAAGTCAAGTTTTACTTGAGTTTGTTTTGCTAGATTTGATCGTGGTAGGAATGTAAAATAATTGTGTGTATAGATCCGTAAGATGTGAGAAGTTTAAAATTTAAATCCATTATGACTATCATTATGCCAACTTTGATGGTCACACCAGTGCCAGTGGGCGAAACAAAAGTCTAAAAGTGGTATATTTTATGTCTATAAGTTAGTCTATAACTAATTAGACTTTTTTAACGTCTAAAATACATTCAATTTTTGTTGCCAATGTCACAGTGAAAGTAAAACTTGCGTCTGATTTTTTACTCAAATATAAGTCTTAGGCGTCATAAAAATACAATAGCCTAGACGTAGAAGTTATCGTTGCAGTTACTGACATCGTTTCTACATCATTTTTAGACTGCCTGCATGACCAAAACATGCCCGCTAATAGATGTCGTGTTTACACTGTTTTGTCTCCCACATGACCAAAAATCATTGCTAAAAGACATCTAATAGACGTGTGCCCACTGGACATTTTCACAAAAAATGTATATATATATACAAATAAAGTTTTGAAGGTTGCATTCTGATCATTCTGATTCAACAAACTCTTCTCTGCACAAATATCAGACACTTTTTAAAATCATTAAGTTTCAAAGATAAACCCATAATTGTTGGCAAAAGCCAAGTTTCTGTCATCCTTTACTTGTAAACAAATTGATTTTATGTGGGATCTGTGGGAATTGGGAGTGCGTTTCATAAAATGATGTGAGGTGTAAAGGGTTAATTACAATAAATAACAAAAGATGACAGTTATGCAAAGGCTTATGTTTACTTGCACCTGGAAGACATCCATTCAGACAAGCGTATATATCACTGATTGGTAGAGTGTCATTTCTTTTCAATATAAACTTTATTCCGATTGAGTTATTGATGTGGTACGAGGTCTGTGAATGAAGCATTATATTTTGATCTGAGCGGATTGTGTGATGAGGCGCAAGGCACCTGTGTAACAGCATCACTGAGTGTCCATTACATAAATGCAACAGCAGCCTGGTCAGGCTGAATGAGATAGCACATGCTATCAGGAACTTAATTGCTACATGTGACAACCCCCCCTCCTTGAATTGTATGCGAGATGCATCTTAGAATAGGCAGCATGTCACCATGGCCAATTAATTGTGGATTCATATATTTTTTAAAGCCTTCTGAAGCATAATTTTCAAGTTATCACAGAGAAATTTGACACTTGAACAAATAATATAATGACATTTTTTGTGATGTTAATTTCATTCCACTGCTTGTTTTAACAACGTTTGGAGGACAGGCAGAAACTACGGGCAATTTCAGTGAAAAATAATTGTCGGAGCCTAAATATAAAGTGTACAAAACTAAATAATGTTTTCCCTTCATGGTCGTGTTGTGTGTATGTCCATCTAACCCTGGTCTGGGGATTGAAACTGGTGGTCCAATGGGTCACTGCAGAGAAAAGTTGATTTCTAGCCTTAAATCAGGTTATCACTTGTCATGCATTGTTAGAAAACGTATCCAGCTTTGATCATCTAGTTCTGACTTATTTTTAGTCCTTTGGCCGAAGATCCAAGGGACTATTGCCATCACTCTGCGTCCGCTGTCCGCCGTTAGCTGCCGTATCTCGGAAACCGTTCAGCAACTTTTTCTCAAATTTGTGTATAGACATATCTTAGGGCACTGCCATTATGCACAAGAAATCTGTATTTGATTGAATCATTTTAAGGGCTCCTAGGGCCTCCAAGGACCCCAAAACTTGTAAAAATGTAACATTTGGCCTATTTTTTCAAAAACTGTTCAGCAACTTTTTTTTTCTTCTAATTTTGCATAGATGTATCTTAGGGTGCTGCCACTATATACAAGAAATCTGTATTTGATTGAATCATTCTAAGGGCACCTAAGGGGCCCCCAAAGTGCAAAAGTTTTACATTATCTAGTGATGTGGTTTTGAGAAGGGCCCTTGAGACCACCCCCAACAGTAGATTTTGTTTATTGTGCCATAAAGTCTAGACTAATTGCTGCAGCCTAGTGCTACTGTTCCATTGAGACCTTGACTAATCTTTAATTGGTCACAGCTCCCAGGCAGAGTAGACACACTTGACCCCTGTTAGACTGAACAGTTGCCTAACACTTTTTATCTTCAAAACTATTGATTTGATTTTCTATAATTGAAAATTGTGTTTATTTTGATGTTCATTTAATTATTATAAAATGGTGTGACTGTGGTGTCTGTTGGTTAAAGATGTATTGTCTGTAGAAACCTGTAGGTGACAAACATAGAAAATTAATAGTCTGTCACCTGTGGGTGACAAACATAGAAAATTAATATTCTGGACAACTATAGAGTGAAATATCCTACACTTTATTGACTGTTCTGTTTATGCTTGCCATGCCTTGTGTAGACATGGTACTGTGTACATCAATTGTATCAATATAGACTAATAATTACAGATTCACAATATAGTTGAAATGAAACAACCAAATGTCAGCCATTAGAAGAGTTGACATAGTTCCGCAATACACAAGCAAGAAATCTGTATTTGATTGAATCATTCTAGTGTCATCAACATATAGTAGAACATACATTTTCTACATCATCATCACTAAGGTTGTTGTAAATTTAACCAGCTGCCATGTCAAGTCCGTTATAATTGTGACTAACAGTGTTCAAAATGATTCAGGTAAATAACAAATAACAAAGGACACAAGTTTTCTCCTTGCCATACCTATACATCACATGAGAAGAAGGCTGACACAGCCTGGCCCTGATTTCGTGCCGTTTTCTTCATTTTCACTTTTTGATCCCTACCATGTTCAATGCTCCATAACTTTGCCAATTTTTGTAGCAGTCATATTTTTTGAAACCGTGTAAAGCACCCTACCAAACCTTTACAAGGATGTAAGAAAACAGTGTTACAATTTTTCCAACTTATCACTCATTTGGTCAGCCGGGGTCACATATAGACGTATTAGTCCAAAAGACTTCAGGGCCACTTGGCCCATTTTTTATTTTTACAATAAACACGAACATTGGAACTAGGGCTTTTTCTGTTGCTGCACCAACTCTTTGGAAAATGCTCCATCTTAGTGTTAGATCAGTTGAAAATATTACACAATTCTGCCATCATTTAAAAACTTACCTTTATAACCTTGCTTGTACAACATAGCTCTCTGGAATATCCATCCATCTGTTGACAACTTGAATACTCCTTATTAATCATGCTCGACATTGACCAACCCTTTTGTTTTGATGCATCTCTGGACTTGGTTTCCAATTAATTAGGTGCAATAGAAGTTATATAATTATTACTATTTATTTTCTCTTACCATTTCAGAAAGATCTACAACAAGAGAGGATATTGGGAGAGAGTAACCTGGTGAGAGACACAGAATAATGGCAGAGTCAAGAGCTGTGGCTGCAGACAGCACAGATGCATATGGTACCATTGGCGGGAAACCGGGGTGAGTTTACTGTAATCACCCTCACGTTCACAGAGTAACTGCATTATTATCTTATTTTGTGTCATCTGCAGTGTTAGTGTGCATTATTGCAACCAGTTTGATTGATTTCTGTTTTCTCATGTCCACTGCTGTCCAGCCGTCCTTGTCTTCCAGTGCAGTCTAAGAATTCTGATGAACTGTGGATCGGATTCCCGATGAAGTCATCTAAGACTCTAGCCATCACCGCTGCATTCTCTACTTTCATTGGGTGGATATTTTTTCAGTTCACAGCCACAGATACGATGCATGAAAAGAACATTCAGCAAGTCATTTTTCAGTTATATTAGAATACAGTTACACCCGGGAGAACTGATCTTTGGGCTTCACTTGGAGCTCTCCTACCACAGACTCAGCTTCCAGGGAATAGTAACATGTACATCTACTGATCTAGCTGTCTTGTCAGTCCTGGATTGTAGATTTGTCCATTACATCCACTCTTAATTTCAGAACAGTCTCTCTCATGTAGTAGATGGTCTTCTTAATACTGTGGAGGAATGGCATCTTACTCATACGGTCTGCTGCAACGTTATAATTATAAATAAAATACTCCTTCATCCACAGAGAATCCGAGCTCGGGCATGTAGGCATGGTTCAGCGATACAGCTTTCAGTGAAGTGTGTTTCCTCCTGTCCGAGGGACAGCTGGCACACACCCATGTAGCTGGGTTAGCTCTCCCTAATGGGTTTCCGCAGATTTATTGACAGGCAGTTGATTATGGCCTGCAAGGTTATGTTCTTTTGGTCCCTCAACTTTCGAGAGCATTTCTGAGAAGGCGCAGGCCAGACATTTCTAGAAACATAATTTCAAGGAAGCATGGATCCTGTCCAAAGTGCATCCACTACTAGTACTTGATGTTGCAGCTAAGGTCTTCCCTTCACCCTAGATGGGAGGTCAGAATGAGACTTATTCATCAATTTTTGTATCCCCCGTTTCTACCGAGTCCTATCATTTTGTTACAATAGAACCAGGTCTGCTAATAGCTTAATACATATGTGGAAATCCTCCCTGGTTACAGTTCAGAGCTTCTGTTCTACAGGACTAGTCTCTGTGAATATCTTGTTTACCTATCAGAGACAGGTTTCTCAAGAAACTTGATTTATTCAGTCACATCTTCTGTCATCCAGCATGTCTGTGACATGCATCACATGCTACGAATACGGGACAAAAACCCTCCTGACACAAGCGCCTCGGACAAAAGCCCCTCTTAATAAAAAGGGACAGAGACTTAAATTCCTTTAATCATTCTTTGAGTTTATATAATAAATAAATGAAGTACCAGTGATGAACACGTAGCAAGCTGAGAGGTAATCATGGTTGGGTCAAAGGTTGATGACGTATATCTCTAAAAAGGATGGTTTGATTGATTTTAAATTTGCACTTATAGGGGTCACGCCCCAGTTAGACTTCCTGTTTCGTTACAGGCGGAAAAAGGGCAGTATAGTTTTGAGAAAGTATTTTTTAGATTTCCAGGTGTGATTGTAGAAGCTGTTGACAGTAACATGGTGTATTTTTTAGCTGATTTTAATAAGCGGAAGGATGTTTGGCTGCAATTGGGTTAATTGACCCTTTAGTCGGAGTACTGCCTGCATTCATTTGTAAATATTGATGGGTGTCATACATACAGGCTTTTTACGAGAGCTAGAAATAAAAAATGTTGACTAAACTCGATCAGCATGTCAATGAGATGATGATAATAGCATGCAAGAAGTTTAATAATTTTTGTAGGTCACATTTTCTTATAATCATACAAAACGCTAACATGGCAACCGGTGGGAAAACTAACCGTAGACTGACCCCTATAATGAATGAACATAAAGTAACTAACCAAGTTTCATCAAAACAGAATTTGGTTATATGTAATTTTCATTTAATTTTATTGATTTAGAAAAAATTGGTTTCCGAGTGGACATCTGATTTTGCCAAATGAATGCTATACTATACACCAAAGGGAAACACACAGTAAAGTGACAGTATGGTGTTGTTCTGTTGTGTGTGAATGCTATAGTATCAGGGCATTTTTGCTGGCCAACAAAATTCAGATTGCTTGTAGTACAATCAATGAAAGATCAGTAACTAGCCAACCCACAAGAATAAACTTTTGCATGTACGTGGACAATGTGATCATGTATTAAACTGAGCTAAATGTGAGTAGATATCGTGCAGTATTTTATAGGCAAGGTCTAATTATGTTTGAGGACATTTTTGACAGACAAAACTCGAGTAATTTGCATCGATTTGTGAAAAAAATTGGACATAGATACATCTATAACTTGCATACTATGTTCTAGTTCAAACACAAGTCTCCTAACAAACAAAATAAATGAGCATAGGCAGGTATTCGGTATGTATTTTTTATTGACAAAACCTGACTTTTCCCATAAGACAGGCATTTTGTCCAAAACTGTGCTTGTTTTGAGCTCTACAAAAAACTAAATACTATACTGATGTGTGTTTTACACGTACGCCATGTGGAATTATTAAACTGGCTACAGAAATTGCTATGCTATTGTCATTTAGTACGCTGGTACAGACATGGCACATGGAAGGAGAAGACAATGCAATATCATTAACATTGATAGCATACTACCGGAACTAATATCCTATACTTTACTGTATGTGGAAATAAACTGTGACTGTTCCCGGGTGACCTTAATTGTGAGGTGGCTGTATTACCGAGGTGACAGTAAAGCTATGTTCAACTGTACTGGAGTTTATCATTGCTCTGTTTGACTGTCAGTAAAGTGATAAGTGAAAAGTTACAAATGGAGGCCATTTTGCAAAAAATAAGAAATGTGTTTACAAAAAAGTGTTGCTTTGTAAATGAAAGATAGAGAAATGTTTCTGCTATTTTAGTTACCGGTACAAGACAAAAGTTGTTTACATTCCATCTGTAAAGACACTCCTTGTTTTGGAATTACCACGACTTCAACCAGTCTCTCTTAAACTTAAAGTGAAACACAAGTAATTTTTATACGTTATGTACATATAATCTAATCAATGATATAAATAACAAACCATTTCGCCTATGGCACAAATAGTGATCGGCAGAGCTAGCTTAGACACAAACCACTGACATGAACATTGCAAATGGTTAGTTTGTATTAACTCTTTTAGGTGTGCACATTACACCAAAAGGTTGTAGTAACAACTAAACAGTGTTGAATATTACCATAAGTACACCTAAACAGTAGCAATCACTTTGGTATTCAAGCAAAAAACAAACTTGTTTTTGTGTAGAAATACAAGCACATGCCAGGCACTAGACATAGCAATGCATGCAGTCCGTAATGCTCAGTCTAATTTAATGTCAAAATACAGTTGAATTACACGTAGCAACAATAATATCATGTGGGCAACTGAACATTGATGTAAAGGCATTACAACTGAACATTGATGTAAATGCATTACAACTGAACATTGATGTAAATGCATTACGCTGAACATTGATGTAAAGGCATTACAACTGAACATTGATGTAAAGGCATTGTAACTGAATATATGGATGTAGAGTCGTTATAACAAATCACTGATGGGATTCATCGTAATGAATTGTTGTTTGTACTTACTACCACTGTTGGGAATACATAGGACTCGCTGTGCATTTGACTCACAACATTTAATCATACACGGATATGACTGTGTCCACATCTCCGAATGTTCGAAAGCCACTCTGTGAGAATGTGTATGACTTGTAAGGCAGGTTGACAGCAGTATGCCCGTCTCATGCAGCTCGCTTGTACTTGCTCAGACCCTCAATGTCCTTCACCTTTAAAGACTGGAACACACATACATTGTAACTTCAGTATCATTGCTAAAGCCCCATTCACATAATAATAAGATATAAACTTCTGTTGCACCTAAATCCTTGGAAACCAGACTCAGAGACGCATCAAGACAAAAGAGTTGATCAGTCTCACAATCGATAAGCCATAATAAAAATAAAGTTGTCAACAGATGGATGGAAATGCCAGGGAGCTCAGGTGAATATACAAGGTTGTAAAAATAAGTTTTTAAATGACGGTGGAATATTTTCAACATACCTAACATTAAGAGGGAGCATATTCTAAAGAGTTTGTGCGGGAACAGAAAAGAACATAGGCCAATGTTAGTGCTGACTCAAGGAACAAAATGTAAGTCAGGACTAGATGATCGAAGCTGGATAGATTTTCTTACGGGAATTAACAATGAATGTAAATATGATTGTTGTTTACATAAAAGTACCCGGTAGGTTATGACACAGATCTTAACAATTATACGATATCGGACAGGAAGCCAATGCAGACTTCAGAAGTGACACAGAGTGAGAAAAATGCAGAGACCCAGTCACAACCTTTGCTAAGCAATTCTATACACATTGTAATTTTGTGATATAGAGTTGGCTAACAACCACTAAGAGTGAGTGCTCACTCCTAGCGGCTGGTCAGTTTCTGTGTGAATGTCACTCGCTGTTATGTAAGCATCGGTTGTTTCACTACGGGTTATAATCATTTTGTTAAGTTACTTAAGAAATACAACATTAAATGCATGCTTTCTAATTTATCCGTTAAGCACTCAAAAATTATATATCCTGTGAGATTGTTTTGGCGAAACTAAAACGCACCACAACCATTTTGTCATTGTCGAATGTGCGTGTGATGTATGTGACCTCTGCACCCGGGTCATTGGGGTCACGATGGGTCTCCTTCATCACATTACCTTCGATGACCACGACACTCTGAAAGACAACATATCATTTAGATGAAGTACAAAATCAGGCATAATGGTGTTGCCGATAGTTAACTGCATTATTTTGACGAATCATCCATTTTGATAACAACATGAAACTTGTCTGATAGTTAGAATTCAAATACAAAAATATTTAGACCCTATAGTTCTTGAGATATGTGGAAAACTAGTTTTCGCAGCCATGTAAAAAATCACCACCAAGGGCATCCAGGGCAAATGCTGAAATGCCCCAGAGTCTAAATATTTGTGTATTTGTGAGCTGTAACTATATGCCAAGTTTCGTGCTTTTATGAAAAGGTGCATGATTTTTCAGGTAACTGTTGGACTGTAAGGACTCCCAATGTTACCATAAATTTGTTATTGAAAGAAAAATCAATCAAACTGTCACTGCTACTATCAACCTAAAATATAATTGACCTGTAGGCCATGCCAACATTACAAAATACAGCTGAGCGTTCCTATTTATTTGCGAGGTATAGGCTTTCGATTAGTAGTACAGACACTAGGTGGCGGCACATGATCATTCCCACCTGCAAGCAAGGTAGTTGCTAGGTGGCAGCGCTGAACAGACTACAGAGTAGCCTCCTTTTCAGAGTACGATGGACAGAGCATTTGTCCCATGCTTAACACACGCAGGATCACTATCATTCATGTCTCATGAATTCACAACTGCGAGGAACATCACAAAAGTTGCCTTGGTTTCATCAAATTTAATATATCGTGACCCAGAATTCATAAAATATCACCATTTCTGAATACTTTAAATTTGGATGTCCTGGTTTACAACTTTATACAAATTTTAATTTTGAAACACCCCCCATATTATATATATATTATCTATATCCTCCACAGGCAATTATCTCACACATCCTGTCAAAACTTTCTCAGGAGACATGTAAATTTATATTGATTGCACTCCTGAGGCCAGAAGGTCATTGGCCTCAGAAGTCACTTGGCTTGTCAGTAGATCTAGCACTCCCTGCTACCAATCATCCCTCTTCCAGGCCTGCGTGCAAATTGCAGGATCACACTCAGCAATCAGATAGGTGTCCATTGACATGTATGACAATTACCACGGAGATCATCCAAAACAGAGGGTTTCACCAACCTTGGAATGTATGAGTAAAACTGGCAGTTTTGTTATTTTATTTATTTTCTGACCTAACACTAACAGTCGTCTGCCATTACATAGCAGCATTACATAGGGATTCACCAGAATCAAGTGTAACCCATGCAATGGCGCTGCCCTTGCATTATGATTTTGGAATGTTTTTCTTTTATGACTGATTTTCGTAGGTCCATAAACCTGTCGTGGTACTACAGTTATGACTATTGCAGTAGGATTGCAGCAGTAATACAGCTATTGTAACATTATCCCGGTAGTAAAACTAGGGATTATCTCAGAACGTTGATGTCCGATATCAGAAAAAAATTACTTTCATCTCTCCTCAGCCCCCCACCCCTCCCTCAGTTAAAAGTGTATAAACATGATGATACCACTATATTAACAGTATTGGTCAGAAGCATAATATATCAATGTCCAATGCCAGATGAAACTATCTCAGAACCCCTCCCCCCAAATGTCCAATGCCAGATGAAACTATCTCAGAACCCCTCCCCCCAAACAAAAGTAATTTGTCTGATATCAGACTTCAATGTTCTGAGATGATGCCTTACCCTTAGGTGCATTGTAAATGTTATTTATAAAACATGTTTAATACTTATTTTGTATCTTATTTGTGAGGAAGAGCTAGCTAGCTTGGTGGTAGACTTTCATCACCTTGACTGGTTTTCCCACAATGGAAGCTGTGTCAATTTCCTGCCCGCTGGTGAAGGAGATGTTTCTTGTCGACTGGGGAGTGATCATCTTGAACTCCCATACGTCACCATTTAGAGCAATCTCTATTTCTGGCTTCAGTGAGCAGATCATGGCTCGGATCTGGGGGTTTGTCATGCCTGCAACACAAAGATCATAGCCCAGATCTATGATTGTCCAAAACCACATCACAGGTCATGAAGGAATACAAGGCGAACACAGCAATGGTACCTCACAACACTATTGAGACGTCACTGGCAAGACCTAACGGCAAAGTGGAACCACAATAGATGTATGAAGAAGTATACGCCATATCGTGTAAGAACTGTAATGCCACATACATCGGAGAAACGAAAAGTACATTAGGAACCCGCGTCAAAGAATGCAAAGAAGATGCTGAGAAAGCATTGGGAGGCAGACTCTATACCCGAAGCAACAAAAATACATTGGAGAAAGATTTGCTTGAATCATCAGTCACAGATCACGAATCACAGAATCACAGAATCACAGAATCAGAGCCTAAGGGGTGGTCTCATCAGTTCACCAGTCATACTATGGCTCAGTGTCAGAGCCTAAGGGGTGGTCTCATCAATTCACCAGTAATACTATGGCTCAGTGTCAGAGTCTAAGGGATGGTCTCGTAAATTCACCAGTCATACTATGGCCCAGTGTCACAGTGTAAAGGATGGTCTCATCAATTCACCAGTCATACTATGGCCCAGTGTCACAGTGTAAGGGGTTGTCTCATCAATTCACCAGTCATACTATGGCCCAGTGTCACAGTGTAAGGGGTTGTCTCATCAATTCACCAGTCATACTATGGCCCAGTGTCACAGTGTAAGGGATGGTCTCATCAATTCACCAGTCATACTATGGCCCAGTGTCAGAGTGTAAGGGTGGTCTCATCAATTCACCAGTCATACTATGGCCCAGTGTCAGAGTGTAAGGGATGGTCTCATCAATTCACCAGTAATACTATGGCTCAGTGTTAGAGTCTAAGAGGTGGTCTCATCAATTCACCAGTCATACTATGGCCCAGTGTCACAGTGTAAGGGATGGTCTCATCAATTCACCAGTCATACTATGGCCCAGTGTCACAGTGTAAGTGATGGTCTCATCGATTTACCAGTCATACTATGGCCCAGTGTCAGAGTGTAAGGGGTGGTCTCATCAATTCACCAGTCATACTATGGCCCAGTGTCAGAGTGTAAGGGATGGTCTCATCAATTCACCAGTAATACTATGGCTCAGTGTTAGAGTCTAAGGGGTGGTCTCATCAATTCACCAGTCATACTATGGCCCAGTGTAAGAGTGTAAGGGATGGTCTCATCAATTCACCAGTAATACTATGGCTCAGTGTTAGAGTCTAAGGGGTGGTCTCATCAATTCACCAGTCATACTATGGCCCAGTGTCAGAGTGTAAGGGATGGTCTCATCAATTCACCAGTAATACTATGGCTCAGTGTTAGAGTCTAAGGGATGGTCTCATCAATTCACCAGTCATACTATGGCCCAGTGTCAGAGTGTAAGGGATGGTCTCATCAATTCACCAGTAATACTATGGCTCAGTGTTAGAGTCTAAGGGGTGGTCTCATCAATTCACCAGTCATACTATGGCCCAGTGTAAGAGTGTAAGGGATGGTCTCATCAATTCACCAGTAATACTATGGCTCAGTGTTAGAATCTAAGGGGTGGTCTCATCAATTCACCAGTCATACTATGGCCCAGTGTAAGAGTGTAAGGGATGGTCTCATCAATTCACCAGTAATACTATGGCTCAGTGTTAGAGTCTAAGGGGTGGTCTCATCAATTCACCAGTCATACTATGGCCCAGTGTCAGAGTGTAAGGGATGGTCTCATCAATTCACCAGTAATACTATGGCTCAGTGTTAGAGTCTAAGGGATGGTCTCATCAATTCACCAGTCATACTATGGCCCAGTGTCAGAGTGTAAGGGATGGTCTCATCAATTCACCAGTAATACTATGGCTCAGTGTTAGAGTCTAAGGGGTGGTCTCATCAATTCACCAGTCATACTATGGCCCAGTGTAAGAGTGTAAGGGATGGTCTCATCAATTCACCAGTAATACTATGGCTCAGTGTTAGAGTCTAAGGGGTGGTCTCATCAATTCACCAGTCATACTATGGCCCAGTGTCAGAGTGTAAGGGATGGTCTCATCAATTCACCAGTAATACTATGGCTCAGTGTCAGAGTCTAAGGGATGGTCTCATCAATTCACCAGTCATACTATGGCCCAGTGTCGGAGTGTAAGGGATGGTCTCATCAATTCACCAGTAATACTATGGCTCAGTGTTAGAGTCTAAGGGGTGGTCTCATCAATTCACCAGTCATACTATGGCCCAGTGTAAGAGTGTAAGGGATGGTCTCATCAATTCACCAGTAATACTATGGCTCAGTGTTAGAGTCTAAGGGGTGGTCTCATCAATTCACCAGTCATACTATGGCTCAGTGTTAGAGTCTAAGGGGTGGTCTCATCAATTCACCAGTCATACTATGGCTCAGAACATATTCCAAAACATCCAAATATTGTAATGTTGATAATTGATGCCAGTGGTTTGTTACTCTAAGTAAGCTAAGTACTCATGAATTGTGACAAGTGAACTAGTAAGGGATAATCTCACAACGTCAATGTCTGATATCAGATGAAATTACTTTCGCTTGGAGAGGGGAGGGGGTCTGATTCACTTTCATCTGGCATCGGACATCAATATTTTATGCTGCTGGCTGATAATGTTGATATGTTGGTATCATCATATCAAAGTTTGCACACTTTTGTCTTAGGGGAGGGGGGCCGAGGCCAGATGAAAGTAATTTTATCTGATATAAATGATCTGAGAGTGAGATGATCCCTAAGGTGGTTTTGTACATCCAGGGAATTCATTGCATTTACGGTCAGTCACGCTGTCCTAGTGTATTCAGTTCAGTGATGTGTGTACACAGTGTACGCATTATCAGGACTACCCTTCAGCATAAACAAAATGATGGCATTTGAGTAGCAATGTATATGTTATCTGGAGTCCCACACCACATATTTGGTAGGTGTCTGGTGGATTGACTCGATATTAACTACATGGCAGCCTTGCTTTACGGCCACTTTGGTAATGCAGCAACCTCGCAACGATCACCCTAGAACAGTCCCAAATTATTCTCACATACAGTAAAGTATAAGATGTTAGTCCCGCTAAAACGGTCACCTCACAATTCAGGTCATTTTTGTGCAGTCCCAAAGGTGGCCTTAATAGTGAGGTTTCTCTGTATATTCTCTGTACCTTTCTGAGGGATTTGCAAAATGATGAGACAGACACTCCCATGAAGACTAGGCAAATGTCAGCTGGTTCAAATCAAACAGAGTGCAGCCTTCAGTGTCGACATATGGAGCCCTGCTTATACTAGACAGGTGGAGGCTAAAGAAACTTGCCCAAAGGTTTCGACCCAGAATCTCTCGCTGGTGAGACATGTATGCTACAGACGCGGATGTCCATAAATCTACAGCCGTAAAGCTTAGGCCCATGGCCTACTTGCGGTCTTCCTTTTTGTCCATAAACATTTTACTTCAGAAAAAGTAGGACAGATCGTATGGGAACATTTTCATTAACTGACCTGTTTCAGAGAAACAAGTTTACTGTTATTCAGTTATGGAAGTTGCTTTTTTCTAGAAGTATTTCTTGTTTGTATTTATGCGGGTGTTGTCAATACATACACTCTGTGCACAAGCAGTAACACCACTGATGTGCACTTACAGCTGCTGTGCACATCAACAGGAACATAGTTGATGAACCCATAAAACATGGACATAGTTTATATAAAACATCTAAGTTCTTATACAGTGCAGTATCTAGTTCTTAGGGCTGCTCAAAGCGATTTACACTTTACCCCCTGGCAGACATGTTCAATCGAACACCATCTTGACTTCTCTGGGAAGCATTCAGCCATGTTGCAATTAATGCATGAAGACTATTCGTATACGAATAACCACTACTGTCTATAATCAGGTGCTCGTTCATACAGCTGAGTGAACTGGATCAACATAGAGTGAACGAACTTGCCCAATATTCGACACCGCAACACAGGATTTGAGTCCAGGTTCTCTTAGTCGCGAGCCCCAAAAGATGTGTACACAGGCAGTAACATAATTGATGAACACATACAACAGTGACAAAAAAGTGTACATAAAACACTGACATAGTTGATGTACACATACAACTATGCACATAAACACACACAATTTATTCTCTGTATGTATGTGTATGTATGTATGTGTATGTATGTATGTATGTATGTATGTATGTATGTATGTATGTATGCATGTATTCATGTATGCATGGATACCTGCCTGCCTGCCTGCCTGCCTGCCTGCCTGCCTGCCTGCCTGCCTGCCTGCCTGCCTGCCTGCCTGCCTGCCTGCCTGCCTGCCTGCCTGCCTGCCTGCCTGCCTGCCTGCCTGCCTGCCTGCCTGTATGGGCATGAGCTGATAGGATGTGCAGTCATTATATTAATCTTTTATAATTACCCTTCTGTCCCTTCACATAAAATTGTCCCAGCACTATGTGAATTTACATGCATTGCAACTATGGCGGAAACTATGCCAAACATCCAGTTTGAATACTTCTTGAAACCATTTGACGTAAACCTCACATCAGCCATTTATGAAACACCAAGTTATCCCTTTCAGAGGATTTGTAGTTTGCTCTGCCCTGTACGTGCAGTTTATGGGGCAGCAGACAGGGAGTGGGATCAGATACAGAGTCTGTCTAGTTACCAGAATCATTTACGATTTCACACCATCGCACACACAGTGCCGTATGCACACTCAATGATGAAGGAACTATGCTGCAGTCATCACGGGAAAAGTGATGTTTCAATTCCAAGGTCAAAGCCTCCTCCACTTTGGGCAAGTTTGTTCACTCTACATTGCTCGAGTTCACTCAGCTACATGAAGGAGTACCTGGCTATATGCAATGGTTGTAGTCGATATTTATGCATGAAGAATCTTCGCACAGTAATTGCAGCATGGCTGAATGCTTTCCAGAGAAGACGAGATGGTGTTCGATTGAACAGATCAGCTTGTGAGTGAAGCGTAAAGCACTTTGAACAGTTCTAAGGACTCGGTATCATGGTATATAAGAACTTACTTTTTAAATAAAATTGGCACTGGCTATTTATGTACCTTCGTGTAAGATAACATTGCATCATTATTATCAAATATTGTCTGCTCAGCATTTCTTGACCACAGACCGAAGCCTTGTGACAGACACAGGGTGGTTGGATGAGGGATCACATCAACATATTTATAACATAAATTTCGCTTAGAATATATGCCAATATTCCGTAACATATGACCTTTCATGAAAAATCTGCAGCACAGCTATAATAAGAAGGGAACAGGGCTGAATAAACTTTCAACAACAAGGAGAATGGAAACACCAAGAACGTTGTTTACCCATTGCTATAATACACATGGCGACACAAGCATTGTCAGGTTTCTTCTTTCTATAGTTACCCCTCTAGTATGACATTTGTAATATTTACAAAAAAGAAAAGCAAGTTTCACCCATGTATCATTCCTCTCTGCCCATTCTGCTCGCACCTATAATTTCCATTGACTACATTCATCATCAGTTTAATCGTCTCTCTCTTGACTGAACATTGCCAGGTTTCTAAGGTTACACCTCTAGTATTTAAAAAATAAATAAAGCAGATTTCACCTGTGTAACATTCCTCTCTACGTAGAACCTTTACAATACTGCTCACACTTATTATTTCCGTTGAAGTATATCTAATCATCTCTATTAACTGTCTGCAGTGTTAATCATCTCTTCAGTGCTGTCCTCCACCGTGTGTGTCTTTGACTGCGAGTGTGTCACTCACCGACTGCGTCAAGAATCGCCTCCATGTTTGAGAACGACGTCTCCTGCGTCCACTTGCCACAGATGCTGGTTGACATGGTGCTTCTTCGTAGAGGTTCTCACTTGCTCTCTCTCCCACCAGTGCTGGCTGGGCTTTATAACTACAAAGAGAACACCACGTGACTAGATTGCCTACTACAATGACCCGCTTCTATGGATTTATTAACTTAATTGCATTTATGACATGCTACACGAGGTGGCCGGAAGGAATAGGAGACAGGAAATGCACATGCAGACCAGTTGTCCTGAAACAAGGACACCCAGCTAATCAATACATTATGGCCTCATTGGCTAAATTTCAGCTGCAGTCAGGGTAATGATACCCAAAGGATCATCCCCAACAAGATTAACTGGGAAGTAGTAAACATCAAGGCAGTTGCTTGTCTTAACAGTGAAGGAATGTTTAAGTTGACCCGATTATGTAATAGACCCAAACACATTGTTGGCGTTTTGTTTTGTAGTATTTGTTTCCGTGTTTTAAACTAAAGTGGATAAATCTGAAAAGTGGTAAACAAGTCACAAAACAATTACTTTCTAGACATTTGTTATAATTCATGATAACAATAAAGAATGCATAATAACTTTAAAGATTTTTTCAATAATTCTTATATATTTTATAATTCTATGATAAATGTTACAAGTGATATTTTAAATAGAAGTTTTAAAAATACTGTTATGTTGTCTTTAACATTTTTGATTTAAATTAATATTCCTTCTGACTGTATTTAGAATGTAAATGTGTATTTCTTAATTACAAAATAAATATAAACACCCGAAGTTAAATTTGTCACTTTTCTGTGATTTATGAAATGTTTCCTACATTCATAGAGATTACTACTATTAGACCAAATCTCAATGCAATCTGAAATAGTTACTGCTCCCCCTGAATTGTAGAATTAAAGTAGCTATAATGGCACTAGTTTGACAGTAAAACTTACTGAGTAGTTATTATGGGAATAAAAAGTAGCTTCAATCAGAGATTGGTATAATAGGAAGACCTCCAGTGTCTACCTACCAGTCTGTGTGTGTGTAGTACCTGTCTAACTGTGTGTACAGTGTCTACCTACCTGTCTGTCTGTGTATACATTGTCTACCTACCTGTCTGTCTGTGGTACCTGTATGTCTGTGTTTACAGTGTCTACATGTCTGTCTATGTGTACAGTGCCTACCTGTCAGTATGTGTGTACAGTGTCTACCAACTCTGTCTGTCTGTGTGTACACTGCATGCCTACCTGTCTGTCTATGTATATAGTGTATATCTGTCTGTCTGTACAGTGTATACCAACTCTGTATGTCTGTGTGTACACTGCCTGCCTACCTGTCTGTCTGTGTATATAGTGTATATCTGTCTGTCTGTGTGTACAGTGTCTACCAACTCTGTCTGTCTGTATGTACACTGCCTGCCTACCTGTCTGTCTATATATGTATTGTCTATATGTCTGTATGTGTATACACTGTCTGCCTATCTGTCTGTTTATGTATATAGTGTCTATCTGCCTGTCTGTATATACACTGTCTGCCTATCTGTCTGCCTATGTATATAGTGTCTATCTGTCTGTCTGTGCTTACAATGTTTACCTGCCTGTCTGTTTGCGTGTATATTGTGTACTTGTCTGTTTATATGTACAGTGTCTACCTGTCTGTCTGTGTGTAGAGTGTCTATCTGTCTGTGTGTGTACAGTATTTACCTACCTGCGTATAGAGTATTTGTTGCTTTCCCTGGCCGTCTAGGCAACTGCCCCACACATTCCACGCCTTGCCCTCTCACACTCAGTGTACATCCAATGAATCTAACTTCATCAACTGGCTGCAGGACCTGTTCCCTCCTGTCCGACTGATTTAGACCAGCCTCCCAGAAATCTGTTTACACTGAGTATGTGGGTGATGGGCTGCTACTGGCTCTCTCTGAATACTCCACATATATCAACTCATTTCCTCTTGGAAATGGTTACACTTTCTCACTAACAAAAAGCAAACACAGCTGTTGCATGCACACATTCAGTGATTCATGCTGTATGTTTGTCTGCCGGGTCTAATGCATGTACTAATATGGTTTAGATATTAGTAACATGTACAGGTAGTTTCACTGGAATTATTTTTGTAATGTTTTCCTAACAAAAAGTGTACTAGTCCATCGGAACTAAATAAAAGGGTGTTTAGACATGGCTAAGATAAAAAGTTAACCTCTGTTATTGAAATCGTTATGCAAATTACCCCAGATATCCTGCATTTCACTGTGGTAACCATCTAAAAAAACATGTGATGTACTGTCAGGAAATGTGTCGGTGAAAACCTGCTACAGATGCGATGACATTTGGTCTCTATGACGACCCGCAGTTAATTTGAGGCGCATAGTGAAGGCTTGGTTTATTTGTGTAATGTGATATATCACCCATAGAAGGCAGAAGTGGCGGCTGAAACCACACGACTTTCATTATCACTACTTCCAACACATACCTTCTGTTTGCTTTATTTATAAAGCCAATGTTCAATACACATTTTAACATAATTGTCATGTACACTGATTAATCAGTTGACACATAGATTAATATATATAGTAAAAGTTATATTAACCACAGTTACATAGAGGAGAACTAAGATAGTTAAAATGAATAGCTTCTATTTTAAATTGCAGTGTTTGTTGCTGGATTAGTTGTGTAGAAATCAAGATAGGCCTATTGATTTACACACTTTTGTTTGCTGCTTTTGTCTGGTGTTGGAGATAAATTGAACAGATACTATCTAGACATCTGTGAGAGAACAATGTAATCTGTATCTTGGTTGTCATGTATTCTATTTATAGGGATAAATATGCCTGATGTTTTATGTAGGTTTTTAATTGACATCATTATCTGTAACAAGAGTCAGTACATTAGCAGACCCTTCCCTGCCCCAGTTGTCTTGTCTCACAGCTGGTTTTGTCATGAGGCTGACAGCCATAGGGTGGAGACACTACTTTTGTACCTTCCTTTCAGATGTCGTTTGGCAGTCACAGTTCTGCAGTTTCTTCATTCTGCTGTTTTGTTCAGCTTATATTCATGTTTATTTATAATGCTGTCGATGTATGTTGAGAGTATTGTAGTATGATGCGATTTCAGAGATGTTAATTTTTCTTTTTGAATACTTAAGTCTTGTTATTTAACCCAAATGAATAATCAATGATTTACGTTGATGTTATTTGGAAAGTGATCCTCCTAAATTGCCATATATGTCAACTTCTGATTTATACTGTTTCCGTTGACATATACTATCTGATTTTTCTATTTAAGAACTGAAATACATGTATGGTGTTTTATGTTATTTGTTTGATGTGTGATGCCGTGAAGACATGTAAATAAATCTGTCATTTACAATGCACGGAGATGGGTATTCTATTTGAAATCTGATGTCATGGAGACATGTCATATATTTGTCATTTTCAACCATGCAGAAAGGAAGACAGAGAGAGGGAGGGAGAGAGAGGGAGGGATGGAGGGAGGGAGAGAAGGAGGCACAGAGTGAAAGAGGGAGGAGAGAGATATGGACAGAGGGATAGAGGAGAGGGAGAGAGAGGGAGAGAGAGGGAGAGAGAGAGAGAGAGAGGGAGAGAGAGGGAGAGAGAGAGAGAGACAGAGAGACAGAGAGACAGAGAGACAGAGAGACAGAGAGACAGAGAGGGGGGGGGGGAATTATGCTACATTTTATGTTTAAATGGAAAAATAGTCTTCATAATCTCTCACCCGAAGCATAAACATCTACAACAAATGCCAGACAGCAAGAGATGTACTTAGCATGCGCAAATGCACACATACATTGATGTTTAAAAAAGCAGAGGTCTGGAATGTAGATGGCTGTGAGATGTTGCAGCGTCTGTTAGATCCATTGAGGCTTGTGCGAACTGTTTTTCTGTGGCCGCCATGTCCCACACACAGACTATTATGGTGGTTTTATGTCTCGCGATCAATACCAACATTGTATGTGAATGGCTCATTCAAGCCATCAAGGAAAACACTTCCACATTTCCATATAAAATAAGCTTTATAAATGCTTATGTATGCATGACTAATGGTAGCATGTATTGTCATTAAAATACTAGTGATGTGCATTACCAGGAATCAATAGGAAAACCAAATGAAAGATTGAAATTTCAAATGAATATTAGATCTTTCATTTGCAGCTATGGATACACAATATCTGTCTGTAATAGTTTGTACCAAGTGGGTATTGTATGATGCATATTCTTACCTCGTTCTTACCTCAATAACAGTCAATAATTGCCCATGACTGAGCATTGAGACTGTCTCAAGATTTTATTTTCTATAGTTGTTTTCCAATTTCTCTGTTGATCTTGGTGCTGTTGTTGTTACTTTTGGCGTTATTGCATTTTCCAGTTCACCTAGACTAGGCTAGGTTGTTTCTGGGGACTAGATTAGTTTGTGGAGTCATAGTTGTATGGGACTGGGTGACCTCTTCAGAGGTGGTACTTCAGTTGGTTGATGATCTGTGCACGAACTGTGGCTTCTCATAGTGAGTTGCATGATTTTTCCACTCTGGTGGAGAAGAAAGAGTGCCTGTTTCCTCTTGGTCTGTGTGTTTGTAATTTTTTTCACTATGGCCTCTTGTGGTACCAGAGGCTTTCAGGAACGTTTTGATGGACACAATGCGCATTTACAATCCTGGTTGATCGAGTCCATTTATTTGATGATTTTGAATGTTTGCATTATGCCTGTTCTTTGTCTTCTGTAGATCCGTGTAGAGAGTTTTAACTCTTTCAGTCTGCTGCCGTAGAGTAGTCCTTTTGTTTCTGGCACTGGTTGGGTTGCTTGCCGCTAACATTGCTTGATTAGGTCTCAGTCTTTCTTCATGATGCATATTCCAGGTGTGGCCACACTATTCTAAATAGAATGCATGGATCCACCCAAGTGTTTGACTGTGGATCTGTTCTATATAGAGTGCATGGATCCACCCAAGTGTTTGACTGTGGATCTGTTCTATATAGAGTGCGTGGATCCACCCAAGTGTTTGACTTTGGATATGTTCTATATAGAGTGCGTGGATCCACCCAAGTGTTTGACTGTGGATCTGTTCTATATAGAGTGCGTGGATCCACCCAAGTGTTTGACTGTGGATCTGTTCTATATAGAGTGCATGGATCCACCCAAGTGTTTGACTGTGGATCTGTTCTATATACAGTGCATGGATCCACCCAAGTGTTTGACTGTGGATCTGTTCTATATACAGTGCATGGATCCACCCAAGTGTTTGACTGTGAATCTGTTCTATATACAGTGCATGGATCCACCCAAGTGTTTGACTGTGGATCTGTTCTATATACAGTGCATGGATCCACCCAAGTGTTTGACTGTGGATCTGTTCTATATACAGTGCATGGATCCACCCAAGTGTTTGACTGTGGATCTGTTCTATATACAGTGCATGGATCCACCCAAGTGTTTGACTGTGGATCTGTTCTATATACAGTGCATGGATCCACCCAAGTGTTTGACTTTGGATATGTTCTATATAGAGTGCATGGATCCACCCAAGTGTTTGACTGTGTATCTGTTCTATATAGAGTGCATGGATCCACCCAAGTGTTTGACTGTGGACCTGTTCTATATAGAGTGCACGGATCCACCCAAGTGTTTGACTGTGGATCTGTTCTATATACAGTGCATGGATCCACCCAAGTGTTTGACTGTGGATCTGTTCTATATAGAGTGCATGGATCCACCCAAGTGTTTGACTGTGGATCTGTTCTATATACAGTGCATGGATCCACCCAAGTGTTTGACTGTGGATCTGTTCTATATACAGTGCATGGATCCACCCAAGTGTTTGACTGTGGATCTGTTCTATATACAGTGCATGGATCCACCCAAGTGTTTGACTGTGGATCTGTTCTATATACAGTGCATGGATCCACCCAAGTGTTTGACTGTGGATCTGTTCTATATACAGTGCATGGATCCACCCAAGTGTTTGACTGTGGATCTGTTCTATATACAGTGCATGGATCTACCCAAGTGTTTGACTTTGGATATGTTCTATATAGAGTGCATGGATCCACCCAAGTGTTTGACTGTGTATCTGTTCTATATAGAGTGCATGGATCCACCCAAGTGTTTGACTGTGGACCTGTTCTATATAGAGTGCACGGATCCACCCAAGTGTTTGACTGTGGATCTGTTCTATATAGAGTGCACGGATCCACCCAAGTGTTTCACTGTGGATCTGTTCTATATAGAGTGCAGGGATCCACCCAAGTGTTTGACTTTGGATATGTTCTATATAGAGTGCGTGGATCCACCCAAGTGTTTGACTGTGGATCTGTTCTATATAGAGTGCATGGATCCACCCAAGTGTTTGACTGTGGATCTGTTCTGTATAGAGTACATGGATCCACCTAAGTCTTTGACTGTGGATCTGTTATATAGGTAAGGTGCTTGACTGGATCCACCCAAGTGTTTGTTTGTGGATCTGTCCTATATAGAGTGTGTGAATCCACCAAAACGTTTGACTGTGGATCTGTTCTATAGTAGAATGCATGGATCCACCCAAGTGTTTGACTATGGCTCTGTTATATAGGTAAGGTGCATGCCTGGATCCACCAAAGTGTTTGTATGTGGATCTGTTCTGGATGCAGAATGCATGGATCAACCCAAGTGTTTGATTGTGGATCTGTTCTATAGTAGAATGCCTGAATCCACCCAAGTGTTCGACTATGGCTTTGTTCTTTTTAGTAGAGTGCCTTGATCCACTCAAATGTCTCATCATGGCTCTGTAGTATAGGGCCTGGACCAGTTTAATTAGTTCACATTTTTTAATCCTTTCTCTTTCTCATTCCTTACATGATTTTTCGCTTAATTAAAATCATTGTTGCAACTACATTAAGATTGACTCTTTGACTAATGCAAAGAGTTGTTGTTAATGTTTCAGTTACATTAACAGTAGCCACGTACCATGACATCGACAGTGACATTAACAATAGCCACGTACCGTGACATCGACAGTGACATTTACAATTGATTTCTAGCATTCAACGTTTCTCCGACAACAATAGATTATACTGCACACACATGCATGTGTACGTGCGTGTGTGCATGCAACAAAACATCCATTCTTCCGTAGAACACAACGAAATGATTGATTTTTGTGCGCCAGGCAGCAATAACGAATGACAGGCAGTGGACATCAGTGACAGGAGACAGTCATTAATTGTAGGCCGATGTCACCAGCTATATGATGAGCTGTCACAAAAAGAAACGCTATTGACAAGAGGCACTGTTTTAACTATGGCAGCTAGCCTGCCAGGTCGCTGTCACCGGCTACCTGTCATTCACCTGTAAACCGCTGTTTCTTAGCAGGGTAGTACCTGCTGGTGACTGCTCACTTGTGATGGACCATTGCTGACACACAGACAGTGGTCAATAGCAAACACTGGCCGCAGGCCTCCTCAGCACACTTGTTCTTGGTGTCACAAATCAATAACATGTCACTCACCAACCTCCCATGTACCCGGTAGTTATCCACTTCTTGCTCTCTGGCTTTTCGTAATTATACTGACCAGTTTTCATAAACATCTCATCAAATCACTGAATAGGTCATTCAAGAAAGTTATGATAGAGATGGTGGAATCTATGTGTAGTTCTGTGTGGATACCTTTCCAGATTAATTTCTGTGGCATTCTGTAGACTGATTGTGACATTTCTGTTGTTACTGTGATAAACTAATATCTAACTATAATTGAGCTATCATACGTATGTATGGTTGTGGTTTTCTTAACATTCTTTTTTAATTAAAGTATTAATCAATAAATTAAAGGGTAAAAATTTATTAGAATATGGTACTAAGATGTTAGCTCAAAATAAACATATAATATATTAAAATAAGTATAACACAACTAACTACTAATAAATTACAATGCATAAATTAATCTGTAAAATATATCAATATCAATCAGTTAAAATAAATAAATAGGTCTAAAATAATACTAATGTAAATAAGTCCACTGGGTCAATGGAAAAGTCACAAACAAACTACTGGTGTGATTAGTTTGTTAAATGAATTAATTAAAAGACCTTTCTGTATAGGTTATGTTGTATGCATTCTGCACTGTATAACACATGCTTATGTTGTGTTTGTATGCAGAATGATGAGTGTGCAGACCCAGCCTGCCTCCCTTCAGCTGGAGAGCTACAGTAACAAGCATCCCCGCCTTGGCCTGTGTATCATCATCAACAACAAGACCTTCAACAAACTTCTCACCGGACAGAGTAACCGTGATGGAACTGATGTTGATGCAAAAGCCCTCGAGCATGTATTCATGCACCTCGGCTTTGATGTCAGACGGTATGACGACCTCGACAGAACAGACTTGTCCGTCATACTGAGAGAGGGTGAGTTGATTTCTGTAATAAAGGCCCATTTACATGAGCAACTGGTTGTTGGATTAGTTGGCCAACTCTGTGTTGCCCAACTAATCCAACAACTGTTATGTCGGTATTTACAAGAGTGACATGTCTCAACACTGAGAACAACTGTCGTTTTGACTGTGACCACTTACAATTTTGAGCTCTCAGGTAGAAGAAACAAAACAATTGACAGCAGAGGTCTGTGTCAACATGTTACTCTCTGAAACAACTAGGCTAGTGGTTCAATAGAATCCTGGTCACTGAAGCTTCAGCATATTGTTAGTTTTTGTTGCTCTCCTGTGGATGGCAACAAGTCTCTGCAATGTCTCGGAGACTGCCATTGAAACAGGTGAGAGTTCCATCTTGGATCTCGCCATGCAAGTTATGATCGTAATGCTACTGAAGACAACTTGAGATTAAAACTGGTTCAATAATGGATGGCTCAGTGTCTGGTGCATTAACGAAATGTTTGAACTGTGGAAAACTAGTATACAAAGGGTTTCAGGGCCAAACATGATATGTCCTTGGTTTGGAGAAAAATGCACTTTTGTGTGTCATCTTCAAAGTTTAGATGAAACCTTGTCAATGAAGTTGGTGTATATTAAGAATCCAACGCCATAGAGAATGGTAGCAAACTCTAAATATATTTTGCAGATTTGTTATGCAAAATTTGATAATAAATGATTTTGTTATCAAAACTTGGTATATTCATGCAGGTCACACTATCACTCTGCATAACTGCATGTGTGGCAAGGTGGTGCATTTTTAGTTTAAAAAACATGCTCTTTTGTGCACATCGTTTACTGGGGATTTATCGCATTTTGTATAAATAAGATAGCATCTGAGCGCAACGTATGTTTAAACAAACATGTCGTCCTTGTTTGGGCAAAATTTCAAAAATGGTGTTAATCGCATTTTGCCATGAGACCCTTCATGTGTTATGTGTTGTTGCATTTGCAGTGGCCACGGAAGACCATTCTGATGCCGACTGCTTTGTGTGTGTGATCCTGTCTCACGGGGAAGAGGGGGTTATATATGGCACAGATGGCAAAGTTCCACTTGACAGACTGCTTGGCTACTTCAAGGGTGATGTTTGCCCATCACTGGCAGGCAAGCCAAAGTTGTTTTTCATTCAGGTCAGTCAACCCCAGATTGAAATGGGAAGATCAGAAATTTGTGCATTTTGTTATGTTAATGCGAAGTCAGTTAATACGCTAGAATCCTACCATTGTTGTTTTTAGAGTAATGCTGCAACTGTATCTAAAAAAAAGCTCAAACTGAAGAATAGTTTCCACATGTGTGACAGAATCAGCCAATACATAGCTACTATTAATGATACTGGTTAAAAGCGGAAACAAAAACGATCTAAGAAGTCTGTTTCCAGCACAACTCAAACCTACATATTAATATGGAATACAATAGTAACAAGAACACAAGGGTTGTGTGTGAACACGAAGATCGTCATGCATTTTATTATTATGTGACCACGTGTCACATAATTAGCCATAGCGTATTATATGTAGCCACACATAAACACGATCTCCCTCTCCTAAACTACTACTACGCTAACTACAATACATACATGACAAAAACTGCTAAAACAGCAGGGATAGTGGATGGAAGTTTTAAAAACTGGTCCGATACAGTTAAACAATACTAATTCAAAGCAATATTGTAATTTACCATTGTTGCATGCTGGAGTGCATCTGACCAAATGCACATGTATGCACTGTATGTGTTTGCAATAGGTAACATAACTGCATGTATGTAATATAACATAATATATTTAAAAAATACATATACTTGAATGTAATTATGTTCTGGTTCTTTGTCTTATTTCAATATTTGTGAAACTTTTTTTTTTAATGCATCATGCAGTCATCATCAGTGATGTGTTTTCACTGTACTATGGGCATCTCAAAAAAGGAAGTTTCTTGAGAGGTATCAACAACAAATATATATATATATATATACAAACTGATACATACACACATGCACGCATGCACACACATACCTGCCTGCACACATACACAGATATGTGTTTGCATGTTTGATTATCTTTTAGTCTGCAGTTACCTGTATGACGTTAATACATCTGTGTAATATAATATATTTAAATAAATATATACGTATACATATACAGGTGTATATATACATACATAAATGATTGATGTATGCTGCCGTTAAAAGTATGTGGTCGATTCCCACGAAACGTTGACAAACAGGTTCCAGGGCTATAACTCATTTAATATGCTAGTTGGAAGGCTGAAATGACGCTGTACGCATGCGTCTTCGTTTGGGGCTTTCCGGGGAACCCTACTTTTGTATATGTACCATGGAATCTCTGAGTACTGTCCCCCAAAAATGGGTAATTTCTGCTCTATTTCTGTGAAATATATGCCATCAGTGCTTTACAATGCATTGTATTATTTGAACAACATACGCAAGGTATACAGTTAATGTTTGGTTATGAAGGTCGATGTCTTAGGCATTATTGTTCAACAAATTAAAACTTCAAGTCAAAACCCTGATTTTTCCTGATTATTTTCATGTTGGGGAACTTTTCTTAAACCGTCCATCTGCAGTCATTCATTTAGGAAAATGCGGTACAACAGTTCATTAAATAACACAGATTTCACACTCAACTTGATGCCACAGCTGGATACATAGGTCCTGTGCTGTTTTAAACCAAAAATGTTGGCTAATAAATTGTGTTGAGCGACGAAACCGACTTGGGGAAGTTTTTCATGAAACCATACATCGCAAGTTTGAATACGCATTGTAAGTAGAGATTTGTAGATTAGTAATAAATATTAATTGGTCATAAATAACACATAACAAGGTAACTATAGGAAAAAATTGTGATTTGTAGATACATTTCCCTTCGATTTAGTTTGCTTTTACTGGTCTTTGCAACCATACATCTCCCGAAACCGTACGTCGGCTCTAACTGCCTGTTGGATCATCGGCCCAGTTGCCCCATTTTTCGTTATTTTCGGGAATCAGATGACACCAAGGGAAAACAGAAGTTTGGTACCAAACATGGCAAGCCCAATAGGTTGAACACAAGGGCAGAGTCTTCAAGAATGTGAAACTGACCCAAGTTGTACAAAGTACAAGAGACTTCACAGACCAACTCATATCCGGCATGGCCGAGTTCCGTGAGCACTGTCACCGGGTGACCATCCAATATCACCAGATCCGCATCTTGAAGCAGTCTATGGCGGAAAAGACGGAGGCAACGGTCCAGATGGACTATCCTGAAAATTGGGTGTGTAGATACCAGAACGAAATAATGGCAGTGTACTTTGTCAAGTCCCAGGTGACCATTCACCCAATGGTGGTACACTTCAAGCAGGATGACGAGCTTTGTACCAAGAGCTACGTGCAGATTACAAGTGTCATTGCTCACACTGTTGAAGGAAGTCAATGAAATCCTTGTGGAACTGTCGACTCTGCACTTTATCACAGACTCACCAACTTCGCCGTACCGGAACCGCACAATATGTGCCCTAGTAGCTTAATTTCCGTCACTGTTCGGTCTTAGAGCTTCATGCACCTGGCTAGAGGCTGGTCACAGGAAAGGCCCCTGTGACGGAATGGGTGGTGGCATGAACAGGAAGACTGACAACCTGGTGAAGGCTGGAAGAGTAATCACCACGAAGTAAGAGTTCTGCCACGCAAATTCATGCTAGTGACATGACCATGACCATCCTGGAGATAACCCTCGAAGTCATCCAGGACTGCAAGGATGAGATCGAAACATGGAATATTCCAGTAGTCCGTGGCATAATGTCTGCCCATACTGTTGTGGTCCCGGGCCCAGTCATGAAAATATGTAGTACTTTCTGCTTCAAGGATTGCTGCTACACGAAGGGTGGAGTGTTCCATCCAACCTGTTCTGGTTGGGAGAGCACGCAACTGGCGCTGGAGAGGGGGAGGATGAGATGGATGACATATAGGTGGTGGTGGAAAGGGTAGCGAGGCAGGTGGTGGAGGAGAGGGGTGACAGACATGTGGTGGTGGAAAGGGTCGAGAGACAGGTGGTGGAGGAGAGGGGAGACACAAGTGGTGGTGAAAAGGGTAGAGAGACTGATGGTGGAGGAGAGGGGGAGACACAAGTGGTGATGGAAAGGGTAGAGAGACAGGTGGTGGAGGAGAGACACAAGTGGTGGTGCAAAGGGTCGACAGACAGGTGGTGGAGGAGAGGGGAGACATATGTGGTGGTGGAAAGGGTCAAGAGACAGGTGGTGAGGGAGAGGGGAGACACAAGTGGTGGTGGAAAGGGTCAAGAGACAGGTGGTGGAGGAGAGGGACGACAGAGAGGTGGTTCAAGAGAAGGATGAGAGAGCGGTGGTGCTATTGGAACATTCAGTTCTAGTTTCATTAATTGTTCTTAAAATTACCTTTCGACAAATTACAAAAGTGGTCGGTTAGACTTTAAATAAATAACATTATGAAAACAGTGTATTCATGTTCTGTTGTTCAGTATATTAATAAAATTATAAGAATGATTGAGAAACACATATATGGAACACTCACAGGAATGGCTTTACACTCGGGTATGTACGTAGACAAAGTTTAAGTAAAAAGTGGTCAAATAAGAAAAAATACTCTATTCTACTGAAACCATACATAAGCATGACACCATACGTCTCAGACAGTTTCTTAGCCCACACCTCAATATATGTTTGCAAAGTATATGAAGTAACATCAGCGCTTGGTATCTGTAACGTTTGTACAACCAATTTAAATACTTACATCACGACCTTTTGACAGTTAATACACAATACACATTATAAGAGGAGGTACATGAGACCGTACGTCTCCGGCGTTTTCTTAATTAGAATAATAAGAATAGGACAGAATCACCTACATATCACTAACATAATCAATAAAGACTGTTGGATATATACCAAAACGTTCTTAAAACAAGTTAGAGTCGTCCAATGGTTTAGCCAGTAATTTACTCCATTGTACTTAAAAGTATATTATATGAAACCGTACACCTGCAGATTCTAAACTGTCTACAAATTGATAGTTATAAGTTAGTGTCAATAAGGTATACCCTGTTGAAAAGCTCAATGTGTATACCTTGCCATGAATGTATTTTAAAGATAAAACATGCATTCCCCTTGTAGTGGTAATATGTAACAGAAAGTCACCTTTATAAAACATAAAGTCTGAGAGAGCGCAAAATACTTCAAAGCTCCCCCTTAAAATGAAAAAAGAAGTCCGAAACATATTTCTTACTGAATTTAAAACACAAATGTGTTATACATACATTGAAAATGAAATTTCACAGATGAAATAGTTGTAGCAGTTTCCAAGTAGAGGGATTTGTGTGCAGACGTATGGTTTTAGAAATTATACACTTCCTATTTCTATTAGCTGTGAAATGCTCAGTTTCAGGATTTAACTTGCCCAATCTTATTCTCCGATTACCTCAATATGTTTTTTCGTCCTACAGAAAACACAACTTTATACGCATATGTTTATTTTGCCCCCAAGGAAGACCATTTGTCAACGTTTCGTGGGAATCGACCATGTATGTATACTGTTAACGGCAGCATACATCGACCATTTATGCTATAGTTTGCTGCGTTAGGCAGACCACTGTTTTTAAGCAGACCAATGCCGGTCTGCTTAAAGATTTTGCCACTGGGTGCGTGGCTAATATGTTTTAGTTTAAAATTTGAATTGGTACTGTATGTGGTATGCCCAGAAATATAATAATTAAAATTATTTAAAAAAAAGTTGGTGATCATAGAGCATTGTTTTCAGGGCTTGTGTATCCTATCCACACTCACACACACACACACACTTGCATGGACACGTCCACACTCACACACTCTCAAACTCACTCACTCACTCACACACTCTCACACTCACACACTCACACTCTCTTACACACTCATAGACTCACAAACTCACACTCTCTCTCACACACTCACGAACTCACACTCACGAACTCACACTCTCGCACACTCGCACACTCTCACACACACTCACACTCTCACACACTCACACACTCTCACACTCTCATACACTCCCACACTCCCACACTCTCACACTCTCTCACACACTCATACCATCACACACTCGCACACTCGCACACACACACTCGCACACACACACACACACTCTTACACACTCTCACACACACTCACACACACTCACACACTCTCACACACACACTCTCACACACTCTCACACACTCTCACACACACTCCCACACTCACACACTCTCACACACTCACACACTCTCACACACTCTCACACACTCACACTCTCTCACACACTCATACCCTCACAAACTCACACTCTCACACACTCACACACTCGCTCACACACTCTCACACACTCTCACACACACACTCGCACACTCTTACACACTCACACTCTCACACACTCTCACACACTCTCACAAACTCTCACTCGCACACTCTTACACACTCACACTCTCACACACTCTCACAAACTCTCTCACATTCTCACACACTCACACACTCTCACACACACTGTCTCACACACTCGCACGCTCTCACACACTCACACTCTCTCACACACTCACTCTCTCACACATACTCTCACACACTCACACTGTCTCACACACTCACACTGTCTCACACACTCACACACATGCATGGACACATCCGCACTCACACTATATAACCTGCTATGTGCGTAGCAATACTATGTGCCAATGTGTATGACTTGTTGTCTCAACTGGTTGCTGTAGGCATGTAGAGGTCGGAAGTATGACTTTGGCACAGACCTTGCGGAAGACGAAGTTGATGCCCTTCCTCTTGCAAACACCCGCAAGATCCCAACAGAGGCCGACTTCTTAATTGCATACTCGGTGGTATCAGGTACGCACAATACATTGCAGTGTATTGCTGTCATTGTTTCATATAGCAAGGTAAATCACTTATGTTTAGGAGTTTAGGAACTCGGCAGAATCACAGACAATCTCAGACTGCTACTGTTGAACACATTCACCACAAACAAACTCAGACTGCTACTGTTGAACACATTCATCACAAACAATCTCAGACTGCTACTGTTGAACACATTCACCACAAACAATCTCAAACTGCTACTGTTGAACACATTCATCACAAACAAACTCAGACTGCTACTGTTGAACACATTCACCACAAAAAAACTCAGACTGCTACTGTGGAACACATTCGCTACAGACAATCTCAGAACTGCTACTGTGGAACACATTCGCTACAGACAATCTCAGATTGCTACTGTGGAACACATTCGCTACAGACAATCTCAGACTGCTACTGTGGAACACATTCACCACAAACAAACTCAGACTGCTACTGTTGAACACATTCACCACAAACTACTACTGTGGAACACATTCGCTACTGTGGAATACATTCGCTACAGACAATCTCAGAACTGCTACTGTGGAACACATTCGCTACAGACAATCTCAGATTGCTACTGTGGAACACATTCGCTACAGACAATCTCAGACTGCTACTGTGGAACACATTCACCACAAACAAACTCAGACTGCTACTGTTGAACACATTCACCACAAAAAAACTCAGACTGCTACTGTGGAACACATTCGCTACAGACAATCTCAGAACTGCTACTGTGGAACACATTCGCTACAGACAATCTCAGATTGCTACTGTGGAACACATTCGCTACAGACAATCTCAGAACTGCTACTGTGGAACACATTCGCTACAGACAATCTCAGACTGCTACTGTGGAACACATTCACCACAAACAAACTCAGACTGCTACTGTGGAACACATTCACTACAGACAATCTCAGACTGCTACTGTGGAACACATTCACTACAAACAATTTCAGACTGCTACTGTGGAACACATTCACTACAGACAATCTCAGACTACTGCTGTGGAACACATTCGCTACAGAGAATATCCATATCCCTAGGTGCTGTTTATCTGTGTTGATGTCGTTTTGTCTTCCAAATGAACTGTTATTAATTGTATGGTGGCGAGACAGTGAGACAGAAGTTCCCCAGACAGTTGTGATTGCTGTAGATTAGTAAGCATGCTCATATACTAGCTATCGTGTGGATACACACAGCACAGTTGGGCTTATTTTGTCAAATCCTCACAATTATCATTTTTGATTACATAATACTACATGCTCGTTCTTCTTAGTCAAGCTTAAAATAGACATTATTGTCTTATTTCATGAGTGGAAATGCAAGGAGAGGACATTTGTAGCTCTCCTCTTGTTTCCCTGCCTGTAAGGGGTGAGGCTGGCCTCGATTCTCATCCTCGATTTATGTTTTTTTTTTCTTCTTTTCCCTCACTGCTGTCTCCACCAACCGCCTCCATTCCCTTAGTCCTGTGGTAATAATGATAATGTGTCCATCCAGATATATTATACTCATTAGACCAGACACCAGTGTATTATTACAATATTATACTTACACGTTGTAATTGTAATAAGTTATGGTTTATGCAACAGTTTATTAGTTTGATTGCACCCAAGTTTAAGATATCCAACTATTAGGTTGCATGTGAAGTTTGCCAACTTATGTACAAAAGTCTGTGCCACTAAATATGTGCAACATGCGGACACAACAGAGGCAGCAAGACTCAGTAGAATGCTTCCATGTGGGCTGTAACTATAATGTGTAATGGGAATCCCTACTGCGCGGGCAGAACCTGAGAAACTTTAAAACAGCCATAGACATAATTATAAATGTAATATAAAGATATGATCTAGGACTAAAATAAAATAACTTAGGTATCTTGAAAAGATTAAAGCATATTTAGCCAAAATTATAAGGAATATTATTCAGATGTTTTACTATACATGTCGCAGCTATTACTTCACTCCAGTTCAATCAGTATGTCATTAACTGCTACTGTTTTAAAGTCAAATTGCATGCTATGGATATGTATTGTGTGAACAAATAAAAAAATCATAGTTCATCATTTTCTTCTTTCCGTTCTGGGGGAGGGTGGTAGGGGCAAAATGAGAACAGAAAATTTGTGCACATTTTCTTAAACAACCTTTAACTGTGCTACATGCAAGATTGCAGCTCACCAACTCTCCTGAAAAGTTTCTACAACCACTGAAAATCGGCCTAAATAACAGAGTATCGGGATAAAATTCTACCATATTTTTAATACTACATGAACTAATACATACAATCTTCATGAAACGCTCTACTCGAATATTATTTTTCCAGGTGTATCTTCACTAGCATGCATATAGTCTCCACTAAACATGTAAACATCTTACTTCCATCATAACCCTTAATGATCTGTTAATATGATTCACCAAAAAACATTTCATTGATAATTACAAACTAACAATATAGTCCAAAGGATATAGATATCTTCACAGGGTAATTTTCTGTAAATTAAACTTGTTATATCACATGGTTACATGATAACAAACAAAACGTAGTCCTCTAGTTTTATTTCAGTCAATTTGCTGAAGTAGTGACAAGGTTTTATCGACGCATTATCGCTTTGTATAATTGCAGGTCATTTCTCCTGGCGGAACAATGTTGATGGCTCGTGGTTTGTGCAGGCACTGTGTCGAGTGTTCGAGGAACATGGCCGCTCAGTTGAACTGCTACAGATGATGACACTTGTCAGTAAGATTGTTGCTTATGACTTTGAGTCATGCACCGACGATGACTTCACAAGTCACATGAAGCAGGTGCCTTGTATTGTGTCGATGCTTACAAGGCAATTCTTCTTCAAGCCCAAGTACTGAGACCTGCAGCAATCTCACTACGCCAGACATTCCACACAATTATGGTCCTACATTTGCACTCAAATATCTTTACATATCACGAATACCTAGTAGGCCGTACAGTTATTATGTCCAAGTGTGTTATAACTGTACATGTTGTGGTTTAGATACTTATATTTTATTTAGTCACCAGGTGGAGCTCATGTCACAACTTTGTATTGACCAATCACACGCATGCAACCTTCAATATCTGCTGGATGAGCTCAGAATTGCAAACAGATGATCATTTATTTATAGTTGCATAGTTAAATTCAGTTCTTGGTCAAAGGTAGCCATTACTGAATAAAACGTATGCTGTATGCTTCAGGTGCCCACTCTTGCTAGATGCCCAATTTTCTGTGCAAATGCTATCTTATGTATTACCTGGTGGATATTTCTGAGGTGGCGATAGTTTTGGTGTAGGTTGCACATTGCTCACTTGTCTACTTATGGTTCTAAATATCAGTAGTAGTGTTTGGCTGAAGTTACTGTATTTAATGCCCTTGATACATATAATTTTACGTAACAATTTACAGTATATAATGTATATTTTAGAGTTAATATAAACATATATATATACGTAGATACATATATATATATACATTTATATATGTTACTGTTACACAAAGCATTTATGCAAGAGGTCTGACCTAGGGACTGTATGGTTTTACATCACGTTTTATGGCCTTTTACATCAGAGATGTTTTTAATGTCCCTAGTCCTATTTAGAGATATCACCTGTTGTATACTGTAACTGTACATTAGGCAAAATTTTAGTTACTTTTTGTGGTTTAGTTCCACAGCACAATCTTCCATTGCAAATTTGGGGTAAAGTATTTTTCAGTGTGCTTACTACGACTTGTATTTAGGTTTTGGAAAAGACAAGTACTTGCACACAATATCAAGTGTATTTCAGTATTTTGAACCATCAAGATTATATATACAATTAATATTATATTTTCTAAACAGTTCATAAGTGGACTTGATATAATATACTTGTACTACTTAGTTTGTTTCAAAGTACTTGTATTTGAACTTAACATACTGTGTACTTATTTTCGATCGATATTATTATCAAGATATTTTTGTTAATGGTTATCAAACCATGAAATGCTATTTACCTTCTGATGTAAACAGTTTTGACTTTGTTTTGGATCAAATTTATTTTTTACATTGTTAATACATAATATATTAGAAGCTTGTTTAGATATCTACCTGCAGTATTCGAGGAAGTCAGTCGATTCCGTTTGACTGAAAACATCTTTACAGGCTTGGATACAGGAGAAATGGTTTATGTGAAACTGACATTCTCGAAGTCGACGTGATGTCAGTCATGTAAATCAACCTACCAACGGAAACTAAGTCAAAATTCTGACTTCAAGAATGTCAATTTCTCTGTTGTACGCAAACAAACTAAAGTGGGTGGAGCTTATAGCATGACATCAATAACTTATGATGAACACAAAAACCAATTATAGGTCCATTTATAGGTTGTTTTACGAATGATTATCGGGAAACCATTTGTATACTAGAATAACAGAAAGTGTAAGCTTTCCAACAATTCCAAGATCACAGGGATTGGATGAGCCATAGGTGTATAAGTGACTGCTTTTGCTTGCTTAATTTATTTTGATTATACATAAAGATGAGAAAACTGTTTATTCAGTGAAACACCTGCACATGTCAGTTGTTCAGAGTATCCATCTTTATTATGAATGTGGTATAATTGGCACATAATTCAAAAGCAAAAGGTGCTAATTTGGTTGATTGTGTATGATTTCAAACTGCTTCATTAAAACATTGTGTCACAGAAGCAAACTTGTCATGGAGTCTTTCACGGCTAGAATCAATATTTATAGCAAAGCACACAGCTCAATGCCTTGACCAGTTATGTATGTGAGTGACAGTTTTGAAACACGATGAATGTTGCTACATGTGCTGTATCTGCATAGTCTATGTACAAGTTGTGATTCGGTGCAGCTAGGACGAGCCTCGGCCAAAGAGCTGCATGATGCGACTGCGTCCAGTCCACACCGAGTATACAAGGGCAATGCCAAAGCCCACTCCGCCCGCCCGCAAGCACTTGGTCATACCAGCTGAAACAAACAAATAACTTGGTGTCCACATCATGCTGCCAACAACTCAGTCTTTGCTAAAATAATAATGGCATGACTTCTTTAGTGCCAATACCCTCGGAAAATCCGAGCTCAGTGGTGCAACAAATCCACAGGATTAAGCGTTCTCATTGTCGTATACAGAACAAAAGTCATCAACAGATGGATTGAATTGCTAAGAAGCTAAGGAGGATATGGCGTATTAAGAAGAAAGGTTTTTAGATGATGATGATGATGGAAAAATGAAACTATAGAACAGAATATTACTTCAACAACACATGGTTACACAAACCTGTGCTGTGTTTTGAAAAAACAAATGCATTTGAGCAGAAATATGCCTTATGGGTCCATTCACAAGTGTAGACCCTGCTGCTCCCACGGGAAATGTTGCAAAACACATACACATTTATCATCCTTTCACCGATGCCTTCGTGTTTGTACACAAGAATTAAACTCAATCCCAGGCGTACCAGCCAAAATAGTTTAACCGTTGTTATTATTTGCGCACTGTCACCAAAACACTTGGTCTGTCGACAGCTGTTTGACAATGCTGTCATTCTCTTTCTCATTGTACCACAATCGTGTAGGTCTTAAACAGAACGAGATGCAACCATATGCTGTCGCCATTTTGCTACAATATTTTTGTGTCACTTAAAAAAATGTCTGCAGAGAAGCTTTTTTTTCTTCAAAACATCAAATAAAGGTTGGGTGACATATTTTAGAACTATTTTTGCAGTACCTGCACAGGATAAGACGGCAAATCATAATATTACATTCAAGCTCTCGAGAGCTCTTTTTTGTATTGATATGCTCAAGATGCAAAAAGACACAAACTTCTGATTGCAACTGGCATAGCAATTATTGCTATCAAGTCTGGTATTGACTATTGAGCAAAACAAGCTAAGCCATATCATTTGGGGAAGGTATTCTTATGCTGTGTTCACAGAGTTAAATCGCTTAACTAAGTTGCTTACTAAAGTGATTTACTGAACCGGTTGATCATGTGACTGTTTACACAGAAGATGGTAAGCGGTTTAACTTTAAATCAGCTAGAACACGTAAAGTTTAGAAGGTGTGAGTCACCACATGGTGTTTTGGTCATAACATGATGTCTTGAGATATCTTGAAATAAATTATGTAACATCCCCGTCATTGATTTAAGGAAACTCGTGACACGTTCGCACTGACGAGTTAAGTGACTTACATCCGTATGTCACATAACTAAACCGTTTATCCGGTTTAAGAGTGTAAGTGGTTTAACGTTTAAGCAATTTAAATTGAACTCCCTTAAGCGGCTCTGTGAGAACGCTGCAATGCACACTTCCCTGTGATAACGGGTAAAAATCTGATCCTATATTAGTCCCTGTATCGTGGCGTACCTGAGGATTTGTAGAGCATGCCTGTTGCTGTGCCGGCAACTACTGTGTTAAGTTCATCTTCAGCTCCACGCAGCTTTGACATGAGTACACCGAAGCCACTGTACATGAGGGCTATAAACACAAGAAAGGCAATCTTACATGTCACTTTAAATGGCTATAAAAAAATGATGCATTCAACACTGAAAAGTCACCAATTAACTAGAGATCACTTAAAAACAGTCATTCATATATGCAAATGTGTACACATCCTCACACAAATGATACAAGCACATTGGGTTCAATTAGCATTCTTCAAGTAATGACAGATACATATTTATATTATATATTCCTAAGATGACTGCAGCAACTTGATTTCTGGGATTGTTGGGCCTTCAAAATGTTTTGCCAGGCCCACAACATTTTCAGGTTACGTGCCCGGTTGGCCCATAACATTTGAAGCCTTGTGTCGAACACTGATGCCACTTCTTATGTGCCGTGAAACAATGCTTCCACTGAATATCAGTTCTTGTGAAAAAATGCAGTCTTATACGCCTTTGATTCGCAACTCACCAATGACTCCAAGCGTCTGGGCTGACGATGCTCCCTGTTTAGTGATAAAGTTCAACATCCTGCAAACATAACAGACTGCTAACTGCACCTTTCGTGGTACACCAAACAAGTTGTACAAACATGTACTTAAAACTGCGATAATATACTACACACAATACATTTTAGAAGTCATGTAAATGATACCTAGTAGGTATCCATCATGTGACTGGTTGCCCAGCAAAACATCCATCAAGAAATGGACGCCAAACGTGGTCTTTTGTGCATTCCATCGTATATTTTGTTGAAATTCTGGCCACAAGTTTGTCTTTATGACGAAAACAGGTTTTAAATTGACAGCTGTATGCGGGAATGTTTGATTTATGAGATGTCATGCAGCAATAGTAATGCAATTCACATATATAACCGTGTCAAGTTATGTCAATATTGTTGGCAAAGGTAAAGCTTGACGGAGGTCACATGCAAAATTTTTATTGTGATGTAGGTAAACTACAACATACTGGATATATCAATTTAATTCTACAATGATGATTTGTATGTTTGTTTTTGATTTGTACTAAAGTTGAATTAATTGATAGATTACTAATGTTGCAAATTAGTAAAATTTCATTGATCAATCATTGGTTTATCTAAACGAAAGATAATTAATCAATGATCAATCATAGAGCAACATGCTTAATAAATATGACTGTATGGTACCATGGTTCCCAGTATGGAATAACTCATCAAAATCAACAATGATGCCAGGCATAGAGAGAGTGTATACAATTTGCGACTGAATGACAACAACTGCCGTCTGAATGAGCAATGACTGTGTTTTGGTGTGGTATGAAAACTTAGTGTTTGGTGTGGTGTAAATAATGTCTGTGTTCAGTGTGCTGTAACCAGTAACTGTGTTTGGTGTGGTGTGAGCAATGCCTGTGTTTGGCATGACGTGAGCAATGACTGTGTTTGGTATGGTGTGAGCAATGACTGTTTGATGTGGTGTGAGCAATGACTGTGCTTGGTGTGGTGTGAGCAATGACTGTGTTTGGTATGGTGTGAGCAATGACTGTTTGATGTGGTGTGAGCAATAACTGTTTGATGTGGAGTGAACAATGACTGTGCTTGGTGTGGTGTGAGCAATGACTGTGTTTGGTGTGGTGTGAGCAATGACTGTGTTTGGTGTGGTGTGAGCAATGACTGTGTTTGGTGTGGTGTGAGCAATGACTGTGTTTGGTGTGGTGTGAGCAATGACTGTGTTTGGTATGGTGTGAGCAATGACTGTGCTTGGTATGGTGTGAGCAATGACTGTGTTTGGTATGGTGTGAGCAATGACTGTGTTTGGTATGGTGTGAGCAATGACTGTTTGATGTGGTGTGAGCAATAACTGTTTGATGTGGAGTGAACAATGACTGTGCTTGGTGTGGTGTGAGCAATGACTGTGTTTGGTGTGGTGTGAGCAATGACTGTGTTTGGTGTGGTGTGAGCAATGACTGTGTTTGGTGTGGTGTGAGCAATGACTGTGTTTGGTATGGTGTGAGCAATGACTGTGCTTGGTATGGTGTGAGCAATGACTGTTTGATGTGGTGTGAGCAATGACTGTTTGATGTGGAGTGAACAATGACTGTGCTTGGTATGGTGTGAGCAATGACTGTTTGATGTGGTGTGAGCAATGACTGTTTGATGTGGTGTGAGCAATGACTGTTTGATGTGGAGTGAGCAATGACTGTGTTTGGTGTGGTGTGAGCAATGACTGTGTTTGGTATGGTGTGAGCAATGACTGTTTGATGTGGAGTGAACAATGACTGTGTTTGGTGTGGTGTGAGCAATGACTGTGTTTGGTGTGGTGTGAGCAATGACTGTGTTTAGTGTGGTGTGAGCAATAACTGTGTTTGGTGTGGTGTGAGCAATAACTGTGTTTGGTGTGGTGTGAGCAATGACTGTGTTTGGTGTGGTGTGAGCAATGACTGTGTTTAGTGTGGTGTGAGCAATAACTGTGTTTGGTGTGGTGTGAGCAATAACTGTGTTTGGTGTGGTGTGAGCAATGACTGTGTTTGGTGTGGTGTGAGCAATGACTGTGTTTAGTGTGGTGTGAGCAATGACTGTGTTTGGTGTGGTGTGAGCAGTTTTTTGTGTGAGAAATGACTGTTTGGTGTGGTGCAGACATGGGGTCAAATACATTTGTATTTGAAAGTATTTAAATGTTTTGAAGTATTTGTAATTATATTTGACACTAATGAAATGAAAGAATTTGTATTTACATACTAATTTGTATTTAAATACTATAGTATTTGACATTTTCAAATACTATTTCAAATACTTTTATTTGGGCATGGTTATTGACCACATTTTCCAGTCAGAAAGAAAGCCATTGTGTGGAAGTCACTGAGATCATTATGAGAGCATACCAGTGAAGTCAGGATCAATTTGTTAGTTGTCACCTGTGACCAAGATGCAATTAGCAACTACAGGACTTGCACTGGAATGGGGTTTTTTTGATAATGCTTTCACTGCCCCTGCTAAACAACCCTGCTGTGTGTTTGGTGTAATGTTAGCAATGACTGTGTTTGATGCAATAATTGTGTTTCGTGTGGTGGTGATGTACCTAGTTAGGTTATTCGCTAATCAATGTAAGTAGATCTAAACCCCGGTTCAAGTTTGGCCCGGGGTGTTTTATGCTGTTAACTATTGTGATGATGAGACTGAGCTTACTGTGTTCGCTTGACTGCCCCTGTCAGCTGTGCTGCCTTTGTTTCCTGTAGACCAGAGTAGATGCCACTGCAGCCTCCCGCTGCTGCCCCTGCCACAGACAACCACACCACAGCACAAGCTTACTTAGCAACACTTGAAGGGTTTCAGCCTTTCAAGGCAGAATGCGATATATCCATTTTTAAAGCCTCAAAGTTTAAATAAAAACTTGTACATAAATGAAGTTGGAGTTATGGTATCAAGAACGAAAAATCATGAGAGAACGGCTGGAAAGTGTGACATGTGTGTTGTAGATTTGTTACGCAAAATGTGATATTAAATTATTTTGTTACCAAAATGCTGCATATCTGTATAGCATGCACCATCACTTTGCGTAGCTGTACTCATCAGTGCTCATCGGCAGAAAATGCATATATTGTGGTTTGATAAAAAAGACGGATAGCACTTATGGCATTTTGAAAACAAACGCTCTTTTGTGCAAACAGTTTAATGGGGATTTATCACATTTTTGTATAAATTAGATAGTATGCCAGCTCAACATGTGTTTATTGCATTGAAATCCTTCACTAACATCTAGGCACTTTTAACAATGCTACATAACTTACCAATCCCCACCAACAAATTGTGTGAATTGTATCAACCTTGTGCCAGTGACAACATAAGTCCCCATGTACAACAAGTTGCGTCAACCCTGTGCCAGTGACAAAACAAGTCCCTGCAACAAGTTGGGTCAACATTGTGCCAGAGTCAAAACAAGTCCCTGCAACAAGTTGGGTCAACATTGTGCCAGAGTCAAAACAAGTCCCTACAACAAGTTGTGTCAACCTTGTGCCAGAAACAACACAAGTCACTGCAACTAGTTGGGTCAACATTGTGCCAGAGACAACACAAGTCCCTACAACAAATTGTGTCAACATTGTGCCTGTGACAACTGAAGTCAGCCTTGTGTCTGCAGTACCACCAAGTTCTATTTGTTTAATCTTTTCACAGTGACTGACACCATTCTTGAGGGACTGCCTCAGATGAACATACCTGCTATGATTGATCCACCAATCTGTGAAAAGGCAAGCTCAAACCTGCCTCTCTTGTGACTGGCGCCTTCTGGGAAAATAAACTGTGACTCGGGGTTCTAAGAAAGAAAAAGTGATATGATTAAACACAACATAAAGATGTATTTGGTTCATCGCTATCAGGCTACATCACAAACGTATTTGCAACATATGGCAACACCTAGATTTTGAACTATGCAAATTTGAAACCCGTTAGTTTGATTGCAATGAGTTAGGTACCAAAGTAAACCACAAATAACATTTCATAATTAATCAAAGCCTTCTAGATTCATTATTTATGCCACTACGTGACTAAGATACTTCTTTCACAAATATAAAACGCATAAAACACATTCAGAACAGCATTGGAGATGCCTGTACTTACTTGTGTGAGGTATGCTGGGTCAAAGTTGAGGTACGGTGACATAGAACCAGGGGATGATGTCACTGAAATATACAATTCCATATTGGTAAATACAAAACATTATATTATATATATTTAACAAGATTGTCACCCAGAGAATTAACTCTAGATGGCAGTGGACAGGGAAGCCCTTTGGGTTATCGAGAGTCCAACCCTTTTATCTATATGTATCCCGCCCTTCTGAGGTGTGTCAATTTTATTTTTAAACATATTCACATTACTAGCACCAACACAATCAGCAGATAATCTGTTCCATTCATTTAGTCCTTTGTGAAAATGAGAACTTTCTATATATAATCTACACTGCTCCTTTGCTAATGTAACTTCATGTCCTCTAGTCCTTCTATCTTTTCATAACCATTTATTATTTTAAACACTTCTATCTGATCTCCTCTCAATCTCCTGGTCTCTAGTGTTGTTAAACCACATTCCTTTATGCAAATTTCATAACTAAGATCCCTCAGTTTTTGTATCATTTTAGTCGCTCTCCTCTGTACTCTTTCTAGCATATCTATGTCCTTCTTGCGATATGGCCTCCACGCTTGTATACAATATTCTAAATGAGGCCTCACTATTGTTTTGTACAGCGGTATTATTAGTTCTTTTTCCTTATACGCTATATTTCGCCTAATTAATCCAAGGATTTGATTTCCCTTTGAAGCTGCAATTCCAAACTGCTCTGAAACCTTCATATTAGCACTAATGGTTAACCTTAAGTCCTTTTCTTCTACAGTAGTATTTAGTACAGTACCCCCATTGTATATTCTACATCTTTGTTCCCATGTCCTGTGTGGAGGCAGGGTTGGGGTCAATTAGAATTGTAATTGGTAATTGTGTGCTGTGCCAACTAGTCTTTATTTGCCTTATTGACTTGGCACATTGGAAGCACTGATCCAGAGATAAAAACATGGCTTCTCTTCCATTGGGGAGGGCATATAGAGCTGACCCATTGAAGCACTAGTTCTAGCAGGCTTCAGCAGTTGACAAGTGTCAAGTAGGAGGCCAAGAACAGATGATAGGCCTGTGGTCCAGTGCTACACAGGCTAGCTGTACTAATTATAATTTAGTTAAATAAGGCTGTGCACTAACACTATCCTTTAACTGTGGAATTATTTTCTAGTAAGCTTGAGAGGAGCAAGGTCCTGGGAAGCCAATTGTGTGGTAATGATATAAATGTGGGATGATCTAAGATATATATCATTAGTTCTGTTTTATACATGCAAGCAATATCATCAAAATACGATCAAGATGCTGCCACCAATCTTTGCGCACTATCACGCAGCTACGGGCAACACAACAGGATCTTTTAAGATCAAATGTAAACACTGCAGTCGGCCTGTTTCTTGCTTTGTGATCTGTTTATATTATTTTGAGCGAAACAAAAATCCACTGTAATTGACAATTATAATTGTAATGGGCAATTATAATTGTAATGAAATATATATTAGGATGGTAATTGTATTTGAAATGCAAAATAATTGTAATTGTAAATTATCCAGTCATGTAATTGACCCCAACCCTGTGTGGAGGCATTAACATTTCACAAAATTGAACAGCATTTGCCACTTTTCAGACCATTAATTTATCAACCTGTCAAGATCATCTTGTAAATGCTGTCTATCCCCATCACTAGTATATCCTTCTAAACACCTTTGTATCATCCACAAATTTCAACACCTTGCTTGTTATTTCATCATCCAATTCGTTGATTTATATTAAGAATAATATAGGTCCTAGTACTGATCCCTGTGGTACCCCATTCAATACCGATTTCCAGTTTGAAGCCTCCCCATCAACTACTACATGTCTTCTGTCAATCAGCCATTTTTCTATCCAGTTTATTATACCATTTCCTGTGCCATGGGCCTTTAGTTTAAGCAGTAATCTTTCATGTGATACTTTGTTGAAAGCTTTTTGAAAATCTAAGTAGACAATATCTACTGGTGATACCGTATCTACCCACTTAGTGATGTCTACCAAAAAAACCATAACATATTTGTTAAGCATGACCTCGCATGCATTTGCCTCCATGAGTGGAGGCAGTAGGGGTGGGCTATGCGAGCACCGCAAAGCCATGCCCACAAAAATATTTTAAAAACTAGCGCATTCTGGGGTATGTTTTAACCTCCACTCTTGAATATAGAGGGGAAGATAATAAAACAATAAGATAATATATAAACATGTTATTACACTACTTGTAAATTGATAAAAGTCAGTTATCATGATTCATTAATTGTGTTGAGATGTGGTTTCCACTTGACCACTGGTACTTGGTTGTGGTGATGTGTCTCTTTCCCTAACCCTAGGCCTTGTTACCAAACAGACAGAGTCAGTGACATCATCTGAAGACTCTTTCCCCCATCATCACCTTTAAATGATTATCATATCTTAATATTATTATTAGAACAAATGCTAGGCCTGTGGTCCAGTGCTACACAGGCTAGCTGTACTAATTGTAATTTAGTTAAATAAGGCTGTGCACTAACACTATCCTTTCACTGTGGAATTCTTTTCTAGTAAGTGCGGCAGAATAATCGGCATGATGATTGTGGCTGCCAAAAGGATAATAATCATGAAATATCTTACTGAAGGGTAAACCTACTGAAGAAGTGATGACATCATTCATACGATGCACGAACTTTGGTCTTTGGATATTTGACGATTTAATGCGTTTATGGCACTTTTGAAGACGAAATAGTGGACCCAGTTTGTTATAAAAACAGCCCACAAATCGACTGACGTTGTCCGCGGGGTGACGGTTCTTCCATTACCAACGTAGATCTGCTGGTTTGAGAGCGATAATGCAGGACAATTGGAACTCACGAAGGGCGATTCATTTACAACGCATGAGCTTATGGTTTATTATACTTATATCTCACCTGGAATATTCATACTTGGATCAGATCTTGAATACGATCCAAGTAGCCCTCCACCGTATGTGTCCATTATATTGTGTTTTAAAATGATAAAATTCGTAAAAATGGGCTTTTGCCCAATCCACTTCCTACTATCCTAGTCAAACCTCTGAGCCTGGCGGAAACACGCGGAAACAAGAACCTACGTTAAAAGGCGCATGCGTCACGTCTGTCCTTGCCATTGATCTCCCACAGTGTCGGTTATTTCAGTAACCGGTGCTTTATGAAATGGGTAAATAAATATTAATTATTGTCAATTTCAACAAACTAATCTCCATAATCGATATTTAGCGAAAAGTAAAGGACTGAAAATAGTTTAATAGTTAACTTAATGCTCTTATCCCAGTTGGCAGTGGGAACACGACATCTTTTTCCTTTTAGCAGTCGTTTTTGGCCATGCCATTTGGGCGACGTCTCACGTTCCACCCAATCTCGACAATAAAATTGTTGTCACAAAAGTGTGACTTATACGGAGTTCTGAGCTGAACATAAGAAGAACAACAGGAAACCAAGTTTGTGTGGTATCAATTATAGCCGGAGCCATAGGTAATAGGAGAATGAGAATACTTTTGCAGTTTAGGCCCGCACCTCGAAAAACCACGAAAACGGACACCTACAGTCACCAAACTTCACATCATATATCTACAACACCTATTCTATACATACACAATCATCACGTGATATTTTTTTTAATTTACTGTCTTTTATGTATCAAAATGTACAAGAAATTAATTCGTCTTGCAGGTTCCACTGGAAACTCCGGTAGGTGGTGCCACTTTATGGTTGACTTCAGACGTGGGGATAACTAGCCTCGATTATCCTGGCGCCGTGATGTGGCAAGACTCGACATTTAGACTCGAGGCAGTACGCAGCCTTTGTTTATAGTAGTGAACCAGTCTAGGCTAGGGTTAGATCATTGCGCACGCGTAGCTAGATATATCTAGCTACGCGTTTTTTTTCTGGAACACCCATGAATTAAAAACAGTATTAAACATAGGACCATAAATATTGGTACATGTACTAGTTAATATGTACTAATGTACGTATGATGATTGAAACAGGCTTTCAGTTTCGGGTTCTTATGAAACTGGACAAGATTATTGAAAATCAATGTGAGGAGATTACTCTTCTGAAGTCTCAAAGGAACAGCTGTTCCGAAAACAATGGTATGCAATCACTTTAATATATTATATGATAGTCTGTGCAACTTGATTGTCTAGTAGGTGGTATTGTTGGTCACGTGATTAGGATGGTGAAAGTTTGATTGAATGCTCCAATGTTAGTGAAGAAGATACTATTACTGTATATATTTATAGGAACCCAAAAGGGTTAGTTCGGTCTAGTGCCACCTATTAATTAACATAAATAACAATAGTTGCATATATAAACTATCATCAACAAAACAGAATTACAAATACTGGTAGTATTACATATTAAACAAACATCTGCATGATTTACACATTTTTATATTTGTAATTAAACGTGGCTAGATTGCTTTCTTTAAATATTTATTGAATCTTTGAAAAACATTACAAAGATTACTAACAGGTAAATTTACCAGTATATTTATATTTTTCTTCCTCAGTTTGCCTACCTCACATCTCTAGGGGCAGTAAACTTGGGGACCAGTGTTCGAACTATGCTGAGGAAGGTGGGGACAAACTCACTTTGGTCCCTCTATTCCCTTAAGGGGAGGAAGGGCAAGAAGAAGTTTGCTGATATGTCTATCTGCAATCTTGTGATTAGTAAGTATTATGCTGCAACATTAATTGGGGAAATACTCTTTAATTTTCCGTTGCCACCTGAACAAATTCAATATAAATATGTTTTAGCATTGGAGCAAATGTTTCTCAACTTTAAAGCAGGAGATGGTGACAGGTTAAATATGTAAATCTTAGGACAGGATTTGAATAAGTTTGTAGATTAGACTATTTTATATGCATCTTTTTTATATAGACTATCCTACAATATTTCATAAATTAAATAACATTTTGTTATCTTTTATTTTAGGGGCATATCTGAAGAACCATCCCAGGGCGATGATTGGGGATGTAGAGTTGGAGATTGGGGATGTAGAGTTGGAGATTGGGGATGTAGAGTTGGAGATTGGTAAATAAGAACAGAGTTCCATTTGTTCAGTCACTTTACTAAAGAGAAAGCGTGAAATGACAATAACTAAACAAGTATTGAACAGGTTGAAATGCGAGTGTGTAATGGTTCCATTTCTAGTAGCGCATGCGCACTGGTATAAGGGACCGGTTATTATGCGGGAGCAAGGGACCGGTTATAATGTTCTCTATCTCCCTCCGAGTCTTTATGCTACTGGGTAAAGGCTGATAAATGTTTATTGACTATCCCATGGAGTAGTCCTTGTGCCAGGTAGGCACGCTGGTCGCTCTGGTGGATCGTCGTTGACCAATTGCTGGTGCTGGTGGTTCCACGACAGGCTCCGATGGGGGTGGAGATCTCGGGGTCTCTGGGGCTGGTGGTGGCGTCTGGAGGATCGCGCGCCTAGGTGTGTCTCGTCCTGGGGTTGCAGGCGTGACTGCAGCGGGCGGTGTCTTGCGCTGGGGTGTTCTCGCTGACGTCAGTGTCGGTGGCGGTGTGTGCCCCGTCTGCGTCGCAGGTGTCGCAGGGTCGTTATCGAGGTCAGGTAGTTGCGGTGTCACGACGGATGTTGGTACGGTGACGCGGGTTGCTAGGTCGTCATAGATCGATCGGGTTGGCGGCCGGTCGTAGTGAACTGGGCTGAACTTGCGCAGGAATTTCCTGTTCCGAAGTGTGACTCTGCCCGATCCGTCAATCTTGAAGTATTGGTCGTGCTGACGTACCTCAACGATACTGCCCGTCTTGTCCCATTTGTTAGGGTGAGGTCCTGTCTGGTTCTGTACGCGGACTAAGTCCCCTACCGCGAGTGGAGGAAGGCATTTAGTGTGCTCCGCCCAGGTTTCAGCTGTGCGGATGTGGCGTTTACGGAGGGCTTCCTCCCTTGCTTTGAGTGTCTCACGCCAAGTCTCATGTGGTCTGTATTTCCCGGGGATAATCGGGATGAAATCGCGTGTCGGGCGGCCGAAGACACACATTGCCGGGGAGATCTTTGTGTCAGGGTCGGGTGTGTTGCGATATTGTAGTATCGCTATCTGCACAGCGTCAGTGTCCAGTTCTCCCTTCGGACCGGTGTTGTCGGTGATGAGTCGTTTCATCGTCTTCACCCCAATCTCTGCACGACAGTTGCTGTGGGGGAAGGCCATCGATGATAGGCGGTGGTGTACGCCCCATCTGTGCAGGAAAGACCTGGTCTCGGTAGAGGTGAACTCCGGACCCCCGTCTGATGCGAGCTCTTCTGGCGTCCCGTACGTCACGAAGACGCGACGTAAGTGGTTGATGAGGCCGGTGGCGCCACCTGTCGACTGCGATATGATTGGCCAGTTTGAGTATCTGTCCACCGTCACGAGGTAGTGTACGCCCCTGTGTACGAAGAAGTCCGAGCACACTGCCTGGAAGGGGTAAACGACCGGGATCGGTGGGATGGGCGGCGCTCCAGGTTGTGAGGGTGCCATCCGGTGGCAGTGTTCGCAATTTTTCCGAGTGGTGCTGATGTCGGCCGATATGCCTGGATAGAACACAGAGGATTCTGCACGGGCGGTCATCATCGATACACCCTGGTGGGCAGCGTGTAGGGTGCTCAGTACCTCACCGTGGAGTGAGGGCGGTATGATAACCCTGTCCTTGTATAGGATCACTCCGTCTGTCGATGTGATGTTTTCGCGGTACTGGTGATAGTCGCGAATCGTCTCTGGCATCTCGATCTTCGAGTCGGGGATGCCGTCGGTTGCCATTTCCTCCAGTGTGTGCATATCGACATCGCTGCTGGTAGCCTCCCTGATACGGTCCCATGTCACTGATCGCAATGATTCGAGGCCCGCGGCGCACCATGTCAGGTTGTCCTCCTCGACGTCGTCGTCGTCATCCGGTTCGACTCGGCGTAGGAGAGATAAGACGTTGGTGTGCATGCTGGATGGTAGGTGGTTCACTATGGCAGCATTGTCGTCTGGTAGGTTCATGAGTGATGGTAGCGCGGTGCCGACCGGCCTACGTGACATGGCATCTGCCGCCTTGTTCTTCATGCCTGGGACATGTGTGATGCGGAAGCGATAACGCAGGGTCTTCTCCTTGAGGTTCCTAAGGCGGGGGTTAGGTATGTCGTTAAGGGCTCTGTCCGCAAGGAGTTTCAGCAGCGGCTTATGGTCTACCGCTACGATCAAGTTCTCGCCACCCAGCACGAAGTAGCGCGCCTTGTCCAAGGCGTCCGCGACTGCGAGGGCCTCGCCCTCTATGGGCGCGTATCTGGATTCTGCTGCGTGTGTAAACCTGCTGCCGACCAGGGTTATTTTCCACCCGTCGTTGCAGCAGAAGGGTCTGATTGGTGAGCATCGGCAGTGCTTTTGAAATAGCCAGAATCCAATGCCCTCCTTCGACCAGTCTGTGGCGATGCATGTAGGCTTGGTCTTGTCAAAGATGCGGACGCCGCGCTCGATTTCTTGAACGATCACGTCCTTCGACTCGCGGAATATGTCCTCTAACTCCGGGGACCACGTGAAGCGTTCTCCATTTTTCAGGAGCTTCCGGAACGGATGCATTCGTTCGGCCATGCTGAACGCGTAGGCCACTTGATTGACCAGCCCGAACCACGATCTGACGTCGGTGATGTTACGCGGTTGTGGGAAATCGCGGATCGCCTCCAGAGGTAGCGGCTGCATGGTCGCACGTCAGTCATGGTGATCGTGAAGCCTGCAAAGTCCGCTGTGGGTGCGCTGAAGACGAACTTCTCCGGGTTGAGGATGATTCCATTCCGGCCACATATATCCAGCCTTTGGACCGCCTGGAAGTAGCTCTCCTCGATCGTATCTGACCATAGTAGCGTGTCGTCCACGCACTTGGTCTTGTCACCAATGTCCGCGACGATCTCGTCGTATCTTCGTGTATAACCATCTCCTGACGCTATATACCCTTGTGGAGCCGATAGGTACCGGTAGCGTCCCCATGGAGTGATGAAGGTCGTCTTGTGGCGGTCGTCCTCGTGTAGAGGGACACTGTGGTAGCCGTTCCATGCGTCGAATACAGTCTTGCGTTTCCCGTTAGGTATGCGTCTCGCCTGGTGGAACGGGGATTGGGTGTGGTGGGTTTCGCGGAACGCATGTTTGTTCAAGGCCTGGAAGTCGATAGTGCGTCGCGGCTTGCCGTTCTTTTTCGCGCACATTACCATGCGGTGACACCATGTCACCGGCGTACCGATGGGTACTTCCTCTAACACGCCGAGACGAACGTCCTGGTCGAGGCCTGCTTTTACCTCGTCTTGCCAGTGTATGGCCACGGGGATGGGAGTGTGATGGGCAACCGGCGTCGCATCCTCATCGAGTATAAGACGTAGCGGCGGGCCAGTCATTCTCGGTAAGGGCTGGTGCGGGCACGTATTGAAAGTGCTCTGAGCGTATATTCTGAGTAAGTGTTTCTGTAAGGTTTCTCTTTTAGCCTCGGTCGCCGGCATGGGGAGTGTGGTCGGCTTGGTCGGCGGCTCTGCACGTCGCGGGCAGTCACACAATTCAGAGGTCGCCAGGTTGACCTCCCCGAGTGTTGGGAAGTTGTCCGAGATCATACCCAGGTCCACGCAAGCTGCGCGGGAGAGGAATATGCGGTCCGAGGTGTCGGTCACGTACGCGATTTGGTGCGTCTCCAATCTCCGAGTGCCACTGTTACCGGCGAATCTGACCACCACAGCTCCGAGAATACGAATTCCCTTGTTGTTCGTAGCCTTCATAGTCATGGATACGGGTATGAAGTCCTTGGTACTCAGGCCCATTTGTTGGGTGACTCCAATGCCGATCAGGCAGCTCTGACAGCCCGTGTCGGCCATGACAGGCAGGGATACTGCGCGGGTGCGTTTCAGGAGGTCAAAACCCAGCGCTTTGTAATCTTCGCGCTCTTTGGTAAGAGTGAGGTTGATGTACGGCTGCGGGTTGGACGCGCGTTTCGTCCATTTATCGCACATCATCGTACAGATGGTGAGCGAGGGGGAGTGTGCGTAACCCGTCGCCCGCGCTGTCCATGGTGACCGTGCATAGCTCGACGAAGGCTGCCGTTTGCTCGTCATACAGCTCGTCTGTCTCCTCAGATGGGGGCTTAGTCGGTCGTCCGCTCAGGCACGCCTTGTCGAGGTGATTCTGGCGGCCACACTTCTGGCACTTTTTACCATACGCGGGGCATTCGGTGCGTCTGGTGTGCCACAGGGGCGTCTTGCCGTGACCCACCTCGCCGCAGTAGATGCACACCCCTTTGGGCTTGGCTTTCGGTTTCTCCGGCCTGGCTCCTCCCCTGTTGCGGACGTTCTGCTGTTTCCCCCGCCGATACGAGCTGCTGATCGCATCCGTGTTCTGAGGGTCGAGTAGACGCGATGCCGAGCGTTTTCCAGACTCCTTGGCCTCGATATACTCAATCATGTCCTTTAATGGCATGTCCTGGTTCTTTTCACCGAGCAGATCAAGTTGTATCTCTTGGTCTGCGATGCCGCGGGCAATCACATTGCGTATAATCTCTTCTGTGAAGTCGTTGACTTGATCGCACTCCGTCTTAGTGCACTTCATCTCGTACTTGCATGTGTCCGCCTGCCCCTTGATACGGGCGTAGAACGACCGGATGGGCTCCTCGTGTCCCTGCCGCATGTTAGACAGGGCTACCCGAGCTACCATAGTGTTCTCCGCTCGGACGGCGAGTGCCTTCATGGCGGTGAGGACGTCTTTTTCGTCACTGCTCATTAGGCTCTTACCCGCTGCGCGAGTGAGGTATTTTCTCAACTCCTCCTCGCAGCATTCCAGTAGTTGTGCGACTATGTCGGGTCCAACAAGTTTAGTACCCGTCTTGTACTCACCCCAGCGGGTTATGAAGTATGACCAGGCCTCGCCCGTCCCGGCCAGTGCTACGGAAGGACGCTTGAGTTTCTCCATCTTCGCATTCGCGCCCAGCGCCCGGGGGACTGCGACGTGCACAGTGGCGTGTACACTCAGCATAGCAGCCACCACTGCCGCCTCTGCGTGCGTAGCCGTATAGTCACAATCCTCGATCGGACACTCAACGTTCACAGGCGCCATCAAGTTGTTTAGTTATAAATAAAAACAGAGTTCCATTTGTTCAGTCACTTTACTAAAGAGAAAGCGTGAAATGACAATAACTAAACAAGTATTGAACAGGTTGAAATGCGAGCGTGTAATGGTTCCGTTTCTAGTAGCGCATGCGCACTGGTATAAGGGACCGGTTATTATGCGGGAGCAAGGGACCGGTTATAATGTTCTCTAATTGTGGATGTAGAGTTGGAGATTGTGGATGTAGAGTTGGAGATTGTGGATGTAGAGTTGGAGATTGGGGATGTAGAGTTGCAGATTGGGGGTGTAGAGTTGCAGATTGGGGATGTAGAGTTGCAGATTGGGGATGTAGAGTTGCAGATTGGGGATGTAGAGTTGGAGATGTAGAGTTGGAGTTTGGGGATGTAGAGTTGGAGATTGGGGATGTAGAGTTGCAGATTGGGGATGTCAAGTTGGAGATTGGGGATGTAGAGTTGGAGATTGGGGATGTAGAGTTGGAGATTGGGGATGTAGAGTTGGAGTTTGGGGATGTAGAGTTGCAGATTGGGGATGTAGAGTTGGAGATGTAGAGTTGGAGTTTGGGGATGTAGAGTTGGAGATTGGGGATGTAGAGTTGCAGATTGGGGATGTCAAGTTGGAGATTGGGGATGTAGAGTTGGAGATTGGGGATGTAGAGTTGGAGATTGGGGATGTAGAGTTGGAGTTTGGGGATGTAGTTGGAGATTGGGGATGTAGAGTTGGAAATTGGGGATGTAGAGTTGGAGATTGGGGATGTAGAGTTGGAGATTGGGGATGTAGAGTTGGAGATTGGGGATGTAGAGTTGGAGATTGGGGATGTAGAGTTGGAGATTGGGGATGTAGAGTTGGAGATTGGGGATGTAGAGTTGGAGATTGGGGATGTAGAGTTGGAGATTGGGGATGTAGAGTTGGAGATTGGGGATGTAGAGTTGGAGATTGGGGATGTAGAGTTGCAGATTGGGGATGTAGAGTTGGAGATTGGGGATGTAGAGTTGGAGTTTGAGGAGACGTTAAAGCACGCATCCAACAAAGTGTGAGAAAAGAACAAGGTGAGAGAAACTGAGATACACGCACAAATGTCAGTTTATGTTACATGGTGATAAGCTTGTTTTAAGGTGTGACACTTTAGAAAACACCTCCATTTAGGGGGTTATCATTATTTACGGAATGGGGGCAAAGATTTAGGGAAATAAGATAGTGTGAATTTTATCACACACACCCCCCCCCATCGGATGCCCCGGATTTCTTTCACACACACCCCCCATTGGACACGCACAATATCTTTCACATGCGAGCTTGATTTACCGATTGGCATCATAATGACCAAATCACTGTTTTAATAGCATTGATATTTGGATTTATAAAACTACTATTGACGTATTTATTAGTTAATATGATCAGGAAATATACTTAAACTTATAAATATTGTATAAATATTAATTGAATGGTTGTGGAAGTATGAATGCTTTGTTAATTTGAGAAAGATGATGTGTAGCACCGAACATGTTAGTAAAAACTGTCTCATTTATGGTATATAATGCTGTTTTTGACCACCACATTTGAGCTAATAAAGTTGAAAATTTAGTATTAATTAACTCCCTCTAATCTAAGCCAAGCCGGATGCCTTCGATGGACTTGCCAATAGGACGGCCAGCCGATATGTTGCGCAAGCAGAGCCATGACGGACACCGAACAGCATTACGCGCAGATCGAGAAAGAACTGTTGGCGATAGCGTTCGCATTTGAGCGGTTCAACGACTACATCTACGGACGGGATGTAGTTCACGTGGAGTCAAACAAGCCGCTAGAAAGTATCTTCAAGAGAGAAATTGACATGGCACCGAAACGCCTGCAGCACACGAGACTGCGACTGCAGAAGTATCCACTAGAGGTGAGATACAAGAAAGGATCGGAAATGTATGCGGCCGATACGTTGAGCCGAGCGTACATCACTGAAGCCAAAGGAGACACTCGTACCGATGTCAATAAAGTTGACGACTCAAAAGTGAAAATGTTCAGTGACAACACCGTGCTGCCTGAACAGAAACTGATCGAGCGGTAACACGCCACCAAGGACGAAGCAGTGTTGCGGGAGCTCGAGAAGGCCATCAGGACAGGGTAAGGCGTCAATGAAGTACTAAAGCCATACTTGCAGTTCAAAGACGAACTGTTTCTGAAAATTGCCTGATCTTCAAGGGAGACAGGCTAATAATCCCCCGTACGATGCGAGTGGGAATGGTCAAACTGATACACCAGGGACACATTGGTGTAGAGGGATGCGTGCGCAGGGCGCGCGAGGTCATCTATTGGCCCGGTATGAACGCTGTGGTGAAGGACCACATCAACAAGTGCGATGTTTGCAACGCACATCGACCGGAACAGTGCCGCGAGAAGTTGCAAACGCAAGAGTTCCCCCATCTGCCATGATCCAAGAGTAGTAATATATGTCCTTTACCGCGCATGGTTTGCGCTGCGCGGTGCAAGTGCAAAGTACCCGGATGTAGGCCAAGGTCAAGTACCCGGATGTAGGTCACGTGGCGCCGGTGGCTGTCGGATAGGTCATGAACTGTCGGATAGGTCATGAACTAAAACAGCGTCACCTAGCGGATTTCCCCGAACTAAATTGGCCGACCATTAGCGCCATCTAGCGGAATTTATCGGAACTAAAATGGTGTTCAGAAGCGCACCTGGCGGATTTTCACCTATCGGATATGTCATGAACTACGAGTGGTGCCATCTGACGGCCAAGTTGTGAACTAAATGTAGAAGTACTGCCCAAATTCGTGTCTCTTGCACGCTTGCGTGCAATAGAGCCCCGTGACGGATACTTCATGAACCACAAACACCATCCCCTAGTGGACAAGTGAGCGAACCCCATCTTAAAGCATAGTGAATATTTCCCATGTTAAGAGATAGGGAATTTTCTCCATGTTAAAGCATAGGGATTTTCTCCATGGTAAAGCATAGGGAATTTTCACCATGTTAAAGTACAGGACATTTTCATCATGTAAAGGATAGGGATTTTTCACCATAGCGCGTATGTAATGTAATCCCTTTATGTGTCGTCATGATGCAGTGACATCGTTAAAACTCTGCAGTCTGTGCTTTTGAATTTTCTACTCTTCAATCTGTGATCTTTCGGTATGCCCACGTGAACTTTATG
>OZ023210.1:42600478-42602978 GCA_963995525.1 Escarpia spicata
CACAGCCTTCTCCGGCTATGGGACCACTCGAACTATCGACCCAGACAATCAACCCGTACCAACAGCCAACGACCAGTCCAATGACCAGTTCGACGACCAGTCCAATGACCAGTTCGACGACCAGTTCAATGAATTCGGATAAATATGTCTGTGTATAGTTCAGTACAGAGATGATAGCCAGTTATGTCTGTGTGTGTGTGTGTGTGTGTAGTTCACTAGAGACGTTACATGGTAAGGTCTGTGTATAGGCCACGAATAAAAATTGCGTTCAACATTATTATTAAATAAATAAACACGCTATGGTGTAACAATCCTTTTTCAGGCAAATAGACGGGTTATTGCGTGAGATTTCCTCAAAAGGAAGCAAAGCAAAGCAAATAGACGGGTGAGATCCCTCAAAAGGAAGCAAAGCAAAGCAAATAGACGGGTGAGATCCCTCAAAAGGAAGCAAAGCAAAGCAAATAGACGGGTGAGATCCCTCAAAAGGAAGCAAAGCAAAGCAAATAGACGGGTGAGATCCCTCAAAAGGAAGCAAAGCAAAGCAAATAGACGGGTGAGATCCCTCAAAAGGAAGCAAAGCAAAGCAAATAGACGGGTGAGATCCCTCAAAAGGAAGCAAAGCAAAGCAAATAGACGGGTGAGATCCCTCAAAAGGAAGCAAAGCAAAGCAAATAGATGGGTGAGATCCCTCAAAAGGAAGCAAAGCAAAGCAAATAGACGGGTGAGATCCCTCAAAAGGAAGCAAAGCAAAGCAAATAGACGTATTATCGCGTCAATTCCTTTCCTTTTCAGGAAAATAGACGTGTTAACGTGTAAGTGTAGAACTTTTTAGTGTCGGTAGTACTCGGAACGTTTTAGTGTCGGTAGTACTCGGAACTTTTTAGTGTCGGTAGTACTCGGAACTTTTTAGGGTCGGTAGTACTCGGAACATTTTAGTGTCGGTAGTACTCGGAACATTTTAGTGTCGGTAGTACTCGGAACTTTTTAGGGTCGGTAGTACTCGGAACTTTTTAGGGTCGGTAGTACTCGGAACTTTTTAGTGTCGGTAGTACTCGGAACTTTTTAGTGTCGGTAGTACTCGGAACTTTTTAGTGTCGGTAGTACTCGGAACTGTTTAGTGTCGGTAGTACTCGGAACGTTTTAGTGTCGATAGTACTCGGAACGTTTTAGTGTCGGTAGTACTCGGAACGTTTTAGTGTCGGTAGTACTCGGAACTTTTTAGGGTCGGTAGTACTCGGAACTTTTTAGGGTCGGTAGTACTCGGAACTTTTTAGTGTCGGTACTACTCGGAACTTTTTAGTGTCGGTAGTACTCGGAACTTTTTGGTGTCGGTAGTACTCGGAACTTTTTAGGGTCGGTAGTACTCGGAACTTTTTAGTGTCGGTAGTACTCAGAACTTTTTAGTATCGGTAGTACTCGGAACATTTTAGTGTCGGTAGTACTCGGAACTTTTTAGGGTCGGTAGTACTCGGAACTTTTTAGGGTCGGTAGTACTCGGAACTTTTTAGTGTCGGTAGTACTCGGAACTTTTTAGTGTCGGTAGTACTCGGAACTTTTTAGGGTCGGTAGTACTCGGAACATTTTAGTGTCGGAAGTACTCGGAACTTTTTAGGGTCGGTAGTACTCGGAACTTTTTAGGGTCGGTAGTACTCGGAACTTTTTAGTATCGGAATAACATGTAAGGACAATCACCTGACAGGACTTCATTCAAAGAGGTGACCATCATGGTTTTCGACACCACTCAATGGGCACCAATGTAATTAGTCAGAGTATCGCCATCTACTGACCATGATAGATCTCTATTCGTTGACACACTTCCGGGAATATCGGAAGCGTAGAGGCCGCCATGACAGTCAAGTAACACCCGGTGCGACGTCACTTCCGACGTAGCATCCCTAGTAGAAGCTGTCATAGCAAGCGAATTTGAAAACGGCTATGATCGAAAACGTCTATGTCAATAACATGTAAGGATAACCACCTGACAGGACTTCATTCAAAGAGGGGCCCATCACGTTTCCCGATGCCACTCAACGGACACCAATGTAATTAGTCAGAGTATTGCCATCTACTGACCATGATAGATCTCTATTCGTTGACACACTTCCGGGAATACCGGAAGCGTAGAGGCCGTCATGACAGTCAAGTAACATCCGGTGCGACGTCACTTCCGACGTAGCGTCCCTAGTAGAGGCGGCCATGACAGTCAAGTAACTTCCGGTATGACGTTACTTCCGGCGTAGCGCCCCCTAGTCGATAATTGAAGCACCACCCTACACGATGGGGCCATCTAGCGGGTAAAAATATCTAAGTAGAGCCCGCCATGACAATCAAGTGACTTCCGGTATGACATCACATCCGGCGTAGCGTCCCTAGTAGAGGCCGCCATGACAGTCAAGTGACTTCCGGTATGACATCACTTCCGGCGTAGCGCCCCCTAGTGGATAATCGGAGTACTACGTCACATGGTGGTGCCATCTAGCGGGTAAAAATATATAATTAG
>OZ023210.1:42607978-42775478 GCA_963995525.1 Escarpia spicata
GCTTTAACGTGGGGTGAAAATGGCCTATGCTTTAACCCAGCTGTTGTCTATGAGAAAATCCGCCGTTTTCGTTTACCATTTTCGGAGGGACCCCTATCTCTCCCACGTTAAAAATCCCTATCTTTAACCCAGGCACGGTCTGGCGCAAAATCCGTATCTCGAAAACCGTTTTCGGAGCAAATTGTAAACGAGATTTCTCATTTACCAGTGTTGTATCTCTCCCATGTTAAAAATCCCTATCTTTAACCCAGGTTGTAAACGACGAGAATCGTTTACCAATTTCGGAGGGCTCCCTATCTCCCCCCTGTTAAAAATCCTATCCTTTAACCAGTGACCGTATTTGAGCGCGCTTGGCGCGCCCCGGTGCAAAATCCCTATCTCTTAACATAGGATTGCACCGGGGCGCGCCAGCGTAACTCGTACTTAACCTCTATTACTACTCACGTTCGTCCCGGCCATTCCCATGGATGCAGTGGTGCCACTGGTGGTTGTTTGCTGTGTATTTGGCATGTCGTGCAGTCCTTAACACACATCTCGATTTCAGCGTCCAAACCTGGCCACCAGAGGTAGCTTCGGGCTAACGCCTTCATCTTCACTATGCCCGGATGCGTCTCGTGTAGTTCTTTCAACAACGTGTCACGACCCTTTGGTGGTACGATGACTCTTGCTCCCCACATCAGCACCCCGTGTTGGACACTCAGTTCGTCTTTCCTTCGAGAGTAACTCTCCCACTCGCGTGGTACATCGTTAGGCCATCCTCCTTCCACGAACCGTAGAACTTGTGACAGCATCGGATCGTTTGCTGTCCATTTAGCGATGTGTTCTGCCGTGATGGGTGTATCGTTCATGGTTGCAAGTGCTAGAACCACTTCCTCCGGGACTGGTACTCGTTCAGGAGTGTCTGGTAGCGGCAAGCGACTCAATCCGTCTGCATGACAGATACTCGTACCCGGTCTGTACTCCAGATGGTACTGATAGTTGCTTAGTGTTAGTGCCCATCTCTGAATGCGTGCACTAGCCATTGCGGAGATGGCACGATCTTCCTTCAACAGCCCGACCAACGGCTTGTGGTCGGTCTGCAACGTGAAGTCCCTCCCGTAAAGGTACTTATGGAACTTGGATATCCCGAAGACCAACGACAACGCTTCTTTTTCCAGCTGTGCGTACTTCTTTTCCGCTGTGGAGAGAGAGAGCGTGATGCGTATGCGATAGGCTTGTCGCTGCCATCGGGCAATCTGTGTGACAGTACGCTTCCAATCCCGTAAGGAGATGCGTCACTGCTCAAGATGATCGGGAGTTCAGGGTTGTAGTGTACAAGCACATCTGAAGAAACAAGCAGTGCCTTAGACTCATCGAAAGCCTTTTGTTGCGCCGGACCCCACTTCCACTTTGTGTGTTGGCGTGTCATTTCATGCAGCGGAGCAAGCAGCGTACTGAGATTGCGCAAGAAGTTGTGATAGTAGTGAATGAGTCCTAGATAACTCCTCAACTCCTGTACATTCTGTGGTGCAGGCGCGTTCTGTACTGCTCGCACTTTGTCTTCCGTAGGATGAATACCTTCAGCATCAATCGCATGACCTAGATAGGTCCACGATTTCTGACGAAACGCACATTTCTCCTTCTTCAGGCGTAACCCAGCGTCTTGTAATCGCGTTAGCACAGTTGCCAGATTACGATCGTGCTCTTCTGGCGTTCTTCCTGTGACCAGGATGTCGTCGAGGTAGACTACAGTCATGGGTATGTTCTGTAGTAACTGCTCCATGATTCTCTGGAAGATACCTGGAGAAGAACTCACACCGAAAGGCAGACGTTCGAATGCGAACAGCCCTTTCGACGTGTTGATTGTAGTCAACGGACGTGATTCTTTATCCAGTACGACCTGTTGAAACGCATGGCTCATGTCCAGCGTTGTGTACAGTGTACCACCTGCTCATTTTGTAAACAGATCAGATACGTTCGGGATCGGGTACTTGTCTACCTTGACGGCTCTGTTGATGGTTACCTTATAGTCGCCACAGATTCGGACTGCGCCGGTAGACTTCAAGACCGGTACAATGGGCGCGGCCCACTCAGAATACTCCACAGGACGGATGATTCCGGCCTTCTGCATACGATCTAACTCGTCCTCTACTTTGGCTCGTAAAGCAAGAGGTACAGGTCGAGGTTTACAAACCTCGGTTTAACCGTGTCATCAACGTAGAACTTCGCAGTCAGCCCCTTTAGAGTGCCTAGTCCCTCACTGAACATTGATTCGTAAGGCTTTAGGAAGTCCTCTCTGTCTACCTGGTTCACGGTAGCCCAGTTCACTTTCAACACTGTTAGCCAGTCCCTTCCCAGCAGGTTAGGTCCCGACCCAGGCACTACGATTGCCTGCAGCCTGTGCTGTTGATTGTTATGACAAACGTTCACCTGTGCTCGCCCTAAAGGCTCAATTGTGATACCTGCGTACGTTCGCAACCTCGGAACGTTACGCGTGTCGAGAGTGAGCACAGATGCCTTGCAGATTTTAGCCCACTCATCCCCCGATATAAGCGAAGTGTGTATGTGTCTTCACATAACTTGTCATTGCGTTGCGAGTGTGTGTCATTTTCTACTAAGTGTGTCTGTTGAGTGTTTGCATTGCACACATTAGCAAAGTGATTTAGCTTTTGACACTTGTAGCATCTCCTGCCCCAAGCTTTGCACATTCGCCGATCGTCGTGTGGCGGTCCACCACAGCCTGAGCATGCTGGTGCTGCCCCCTTGTGACGTCTGTACCGCTGCTGACTACTCACGACTGGTCGATCGTCTCGACGTGGCGTCCCTTGGCGATCAGGCGGAAAACGCTTTTTTGGTGGATTGCTATCTCTGTGTGTCGCCACCTGGCGACCAAAGCTGAAACCTCCACGTGAAGAGTTGCGCCGCCCCTCGTCATTCGATACGGCGTGGACAGGCCTCGGTACGGTCGAAAAAGCGTTTCTCATGATTTTCGACTGCTGTAGCGTAGCTTCCAGTGTGCGCCCGAACGTCAGTAACTTCTCTAGCGTGATTGTAGGTTCACTTAACCCCTTGTCACGCACTTTTGACATGGCACATTTTTGGATGATTTGCGACTTCACTTCTCTGTCTTTCTCATGGAACTTACAGTTTTTGGCTAGTTGCTGCAATCGTGCATTGAATTGGTCCAGCGTCTCTGACGACGTCTGTTCAGCCTGTCGGAACTTGAATATTTCATATTCTTCATTGCACTGCGGCCTGAAATAAGCAGTGAGCTTCCGCTTGGTTTCTGCGAAATCATCATTTTCTGTCACCCCCACTGCTTCACTCAATTCAAACACTGCCTCACCAGCATAATGAAGCAACATCGCTCTCATTCTTGTATCGTTCTGAATGTCTTTAGCCACCAGAAAGTTCTCAAAGCGCCTCACCCAACGTTCCCAACGATGGCCTGCGCTGTCAGTCGGCTCCAGCGAAAAATGTGCCACGTCAGCGACAGTTTCCATTTTCACACAGAAATTAGACGTAGTCTAGTTCAAAGTAACTCGTAGAGTTGTCAGTTTACCTCGTCGCCAATTAATGTCGTGTACTGGCCATGGGCTGTGCGTACAGCGACATTATAGAATGAAGATTCTCGTAGAGAAAGTACGAACACGTTTATTGTGACACATTGAGATGTAAAAGGAAAAGAGGAAACGGGGCATGGTAAACGGTTCCGCGATCAAGGATCTAACAGTTACATCAATGCAATAGAGATAGCTGCGTAATAAACATATATGATCATGACGTTTGTTTTGTTTGTATATTATTCAGTTATATGCCAACACTACCATTACAGTGGGTGCGTGGTTGGGTGGTTGGGTGGTTGGTTGGTTGGTTGGGTGGTTGGGTGTGTGGGTGTGTGGGTGTTTGTGATATCGTTGTGTGGTGTACGTGGTTGCAAGGTGTGGTGGTGTGTTCAGTTGTGTTGATGTGGTGGTATTCCTTCGTGGTGCGCAGGCCTATACAATGTCCTCAACCGTCTGTTCTGCTACGCCGACCTATTGGATCCACTTGATCTTGAAAGTTATTGCTGTCCAAGGGCCGAAAGACGTCTTTTGGTGAGATATGATGATCTATATGTTGTGCATTCAAGAAAGCACACTCCCTCAGCTCAGCGAGTGATGTGAATTATCACAAATGTTTCTGTCAAGAACAGAGGGATTATAGCGACACTCTATATACGTTCGCCGAAGCGGCGCACTGTTACTGGCAGGTTTCTTCAACGCAAAACTACGCAAACACCAGATCACGTACACGGGTATACCATGTGAAGCCTGAGCATTGAACATATATGTTGTGATAATACACTTTACTCCTCCATTCATCGAATAATCCTCATACGCTACCGAGATTCTAACGGGCAATCACCGATCGATGTGTTCCAAGTTATCATCCGGTTAAAGAGTTACCACATTTCTCTCAACCGTAGCCACTACCGAACTCATACCAGACAAACTGCATGACGGTGTTGTTAATTAACCACCAAACTGTGGAAGCTGCAAACAATTAATGAGCGTCAGAACACGTACTAGCTGTAAGGTTTGCAAGTTCATTGAACAGATGGAGGACTGTGGTTCTTTGTATGAGCCGTACGTGTTGCCTGGCATGTCACTCAACACGAATGCCTCGGCCTCAGTTGCACTCATGCTCACTCGACTCAAGGGACACGCCCTTCTCAAAAAATGACCAAAATCGGCGAGGTCAAGCACATAACGATAGCATCAAATTGTTAATGTATGCGAACTAATAAACTTACAATTTAATCATGTTTGTACCTTATCGGTTTGCGATAATGTCAGAATAGGTTTGTTTTTACGTTTGATGCGGACATTTTTGTTGGTTTCATACGGCCGTTATCTTGCTTTTGTTGATTGTTTTAAAATTAAAAACAATAGGCATTAACACCCTGATGTATAAAAGCATATAAAGAGACGTTTTAATCTCGTTTGCACCTTATTTAGATGCGTTGATTTGAAATTAAGTGCATTTTGATATTTTCGTAGCGGCTACCTTGGGTGTACAGTAACAATATTCAAATGGCCGAAATCTTTTATAATACTGTATGTAGGCCGCGGGTGGTAAGCTTAAGCCTAAATAAAGGGTAGACGTACCGCCCCATGGATGACAGAGGAGATACTGCATCTCATTCATGAAAGAGATCGGGCATTTACAAAATTCAAAAAGACTAAAGACATCAGTTGGCACGGAAAATACACTTATCTTCGGAATCAGGTTCAATGTAAGAAGAAACAGGCCAAATCAGACTTCATTGGTAACAAGGCTAACGAATTCAAACAACAACCAAAGAAATTATGGCAAATGCTGAAAGGCCTCGGAACTTCGTCTCAATGTAAAACTAAGCCAGGGAGTATAGGACTAGGCATCGATAACAACATTTGTTTTGATAAATCAATGGTATCTGAGCATTTTAACAAATATTTTACTAATGTAGCCTCAACACTGGTTGGCAAACTTCCACCAAGTAATGGTAAATATAAAGAGAAACACATCCAATACTTCTACAGGTCACTGGGTGTCACCAGTAATAGTTTATGTTTTAGTGAAGTCAGCGAGAACAAAGTACTAAGTATTCTTAGCAAACTAAAACTCAAACAAGGCAATTGGTTTGGATCTATATCACCCAGATTTATTAAGGATGGTGCCATGCATATTGCGTCTCCTTTGGTGCATATTTAAAATGTATCTTTGTCCACCGGCGAAATTCCAGAAGATCTTAAATCAGCAAGGGTTATGCCATTCACAAAAAGAATAGTAAGAAGGAAGCCGGTAATTACAGGCCGATCTTGATTCTAAATACGATCTCGAAATTATTTGAGAGGATCGTCTATCAACAGCTGGACGAGTATCTTCAAGCACATCAGATCCTATATGAATATCAATCTGGTTTTAGATCCTCATATTCTACCGAAACATGTTTAGTACATCTCACAGACTTCTTAAAACAGGAGCAAGATAAAGGTAATTATATACGTATGGTGCTTCTTGACCTTCAGAAGGCTTTTGACACCGTAGACCATAAGATTATGCTTCAAAAACTCGAAGCTATAGGACTTCACAAATCTGCCATAGTTTGGTTTCAATCATATTTATATGAACGACAACAATCAGTTGACATTGGTGGTACCTTATCAAAACCGATGACCGTCACATGTGGTATACATCAAGGGTCAATTCTCGGACCCTTACTGTTTCTAATATATATTAATGATATTCCAAAACTTTTTTTGTACGCTGACGATTCGGCTCTGATAGTTTCGGGTAAGAACACCCAACACATCCAAGAAAGTCTCTCTTCGGAGCTTGAGGCAGCCAGAGAATGGTTGGTAAATAACAAACTGTCCCTCCATCTAAGGAAAACTGAATCAATCCTTTTTGGATCGAACCGTAAACTCCACACATGCAACTCCATTCAGGTGAAATGTGCTGGCAACACAGTGACGTGTCAGACGCATGTTAAATACCTAGGTGTAGAGTTAGATCAGTCAGTAACTGGAGAAGGAGTGGCTGAGAAGATAGTTTGCAAATCAAATGCTAAGTTAAAATTTTTGTACAGGCAGACAAGAAATGTCAACATGAAAACAAAAAAACTACTTACCTCTGCCTTAATACAATGTCATTTGGACTATGCCTGTTCATCATGGTTCTCGGGTTTAACCAAGAAATATAAAACTAGACTACAGTGTACCCAGAACAAGGTAATCCGTTTCCTTCTTAATGCACCAGCCAGAATCCACATTGGATCAACGGAATTTAGACAGGTCAGTATGTTACTAGTGGATCTACGGGTTAAGCAACTAAAATTGAACCTTGTCTATAATGTTGTCAATGACAGAGCACATATTTATTTGTCCGATTCTTTTAACGTAACATGCAAACAGCACGGTATAAATACAAGATCTAGTACTGTGTCTCTTCATGTGCCGTATGTTAAATCTTTCGGTCAAACTTCTTTGTACTAAACAGGTATACAGGCATGGAATGAATTGCCATATAACATACAAGGTGCTCAGAACAAGAACCAATTTAAACATTTAGTGAAACAGTTTTTGTTCAATTATCTTAACGATTAGGAAGCTAGCTCATTTATTTACTTTTAATTCAATTTTATTTTTGATGTACCTGTATTTTTTATATTTTTTATATTTAAAAACATTATTGTTGACGCATCTTTTCTTAAGTGTTTAATAAAAAAAACTGGTATTATGTATTTGTAGTACATGTGTCGGTTTTTCAAATGATTTAATAGTGCTTATAATCAGGAGGTAATGTCCCTCCTTTCTTAATATCATATTATGAATGTCTTTTAACATTTCAACCGTAACTATGGTGTTTATTTATTATTGTTTTTTAGGATGTTATTTTGCCATATTCTATATCTGTGTCATGTATTTGTTTGTCTGTCCAAGGACCACAATGGAAACAAGTGCTTGCACTTTCTTGTGTCATCCTTTATATTTAATGCACCCTGTATTTATACGTTATGTATATACAAGCTTACATTTTATATCGAATAAATCATCATCATCATCAATGTAAGACAAGTTTATAAAATAAAAATGCGTTTATTTATTTAACTAATAAAATAATACAAAACGTTACTCAGTCAATCTTGATCTCACTTCACGACAACAACGTAAACTCCAACTGATACTCAATAGTATAATCTTTAACCACATAACGTTCCAAATACAAGTTAATCACGTACAACCAAAAGGTTACTAAAATATAACCTATTACCAAACGAAAAGACTAAAGACAATACAATTAATGATCAAATAAAAGAATAAACAATTATAGAAAGACGACTGGCCACAACCAGGAGTGGGCCATGACTTGTGACTGCCTGTACAGATACAAAAACAGGTATTACTTGAAGAGAAGTCATAATAAACATAATATGTACTGGGCAGTGTGGACAGATTCACAAGCCACTGGCTCTAGTGTTCCTGCTTTGTTGACATGTCTGGGACAGTGTCCAGCCCATTTCACTCGAGTGGTTATCTCCACTACACTGACTTCGTCGGTCGCAGTGTCACTGTTGTCATCACAGCCGCTCACTAGTTCTGTTGGACGGTGTCGATGTATTGTTCTCGTGATGTATATCCACTGTAATCGCTCGTTGTCATCATCAGACGATTCTTCTGGTTGCTCTGCTGGCTTCTTGACAGGAATGCAGGGCAACTTCCGCCTTGCTGTCTTCTCAGTCCGGGGACATAGCCGGAGATCGACCCGATTCACACACCATTGTTGCCCCTCTTCGCAACAACTTTGTACACTTTATTGTTCCAAACGTCTTGAATTTCGTTGCGCCCTCGAATGTCACGTTTCCCCCGGTACACTCGTTCTCCATACAACACGCGTTGCGGTCATAGTATTTCTTCCGACTGTCTGTTTTACGTTCCAGCTGCCTTCGTGCAAGTTGGTAGGCTTCTTGCAAACGTTGTTGGTGACGATCGACCCAATTGGTTGAATCTATCTCTTGCTCGTCTGTACCCAGCAGTAGTTCAACTGGTTGCATGGGATCTCTGCCAAACATGAGGTAGAATGGCGAGTATCCAATGCTCGAGTGTGGAGTGAGATTGTAGGCATTAACTACCTCGTGTAGGTGGAGGTCAGCCCACCTTCTCTTCTTCTTGGCTGACGGCGATCTCAGAAGATTATGTTATGTTCTGTAGAAACGCTCACTTTGAGACTTTTCCGGCGGGGTGATAGGGAGTGGTGTGTGAACGGTGGATACCGTGCAGCTTGCAAAGTTCACGTATCAACACTGAGTCAAAGTTGCGTCCGTTATCGCTGTGTATCCTTAAGGAATCCCGCAAGGCTCAAACCACTGAGTAACCAGTGCCTTCGCGACTGTCTCTGCTATCTGATTTCAGGTTACAACGGCAACCGTGAACTTAGTGGAGACATCAGTGATTACCAGCACATTTTCTCGACCGACTGGCGAGGGTTCTAGTACTGTGTAATCGATGGCGATCACCTCTAGGGGTCGCGTCTCGCAATGAGTCTTCCCAGCGGAATTCTCATTTTCTTTGCCGGAAATTTGTACAGCGCACACATAGGTTAATCCACGTCTGCACATCTTTGTGTAATGTTGGCCGGTAGCAGCGTGCTATCACCAGCCTCTCTGTCCGTTCTACTCCCTGGTGCCCTTGTGTGGTTAAAGATTATACTGTCCGTTCTACTCCCTGGTGCCCTTGGTTGTTGTGTAGACGTTCGAGTACATTGTCTTGTAGACATCGTGGCAACAACTGATCAATTGCGCCTACTTTTGAGTCTATCACTCGCCGATAGAGACCTCCATTCTTTTCCACAATGTGATCCCACTAGCGGATCAACTGAATCACATTTGTTGTCTCTGGTGATTTCTCATCCACTGTGGGGCGTCTTCCTATTTTCTGTAATGGATTAATCTACTGATTGTAGGATCTGCAGCTTGTAATTGTTTTAACGGCAATTAGCAACTGTGCAACTAGCCGCTTTATCTATCATCATTACCCTCAGTTTCATTGGCAAGTGAGACGTCTGTGTGACAGTGTCAATGTTAGCTTCTCTAATTTCATCGCGGAGTAGTTGGCATCATTTTTCTCGACGTCAACAGCCGTCTGATCTGTTCTATCTCTACGGGTGTTCCGTAAAATCCTGAGAGTTGGATATTCGCTAATATGCCCTGTGCCTGCTCTGGTGTAACCTCGTCTGGTGTTGGAATGCTGATTGTAATTGCATTTGACAAGACGTCGACTGTCACCTCTTGGTGAGGCGTCGCAGGTCGTAATAGTCCAATTCGTGTCCGTGGCTTTAACTTACATCACTGTCCGACCCATTCACGACCTTGACGTAGAAAGACTATCCTTGGATCAACGTATTTACTACAACCATATTTCCTGGTAATGGCGTCGACAAAGGTTCGACCAGCACGGGGCCATTGCTTTGACGTCCTCTAACTTTGACGTCCACGTATGAATTGGCAGGTATCAAGATCGGGCAATGGTCTGCGACACTGGCGAAGCTGACGTTGTCTTCTGTTGACATGCCGGGTTCAGTGTTCGTGCCATTTAGCATGTTTTTCAACACTGGCACATAAGAACATTTGTTCCAATAAGACCGTTCACTTTCTGGCTTGCCAAGTCGGTGGAGTCTTTTACGATTAACACGCCTCTCTTTGGTACCTCGATGCCGCAAACTTCCATGTTAATCTCGACATAGCCCGTTTATGGCACCTCAGTTCCATTTGCCGCTCTAACCTTTAACCAACTGTGGGGGTTCATTACATCGGCAGCCAATGTCTTCAAATGTTCTTCGAAGAAACTTTCAGTGACAGTTGTCACTTGACTGCCGGTGTCCACCAGACACAGCACTGGAATTTCTCCCATTTTCACTTCCAGTGTTGGCGCGTGTCCAACTAAACGTTCAAGTTTAGATACGTCCGGTATTCTAGAGCCACTCTGCACCTTCTCCACCACCCGGCCCTTAGTAGTGGAGCTATTCAGTTTAACGTCTATTGGTCGTGTCTCACCTTCACCTGTGCCTCCTTCGACGCAGCGCATTCATGTTGGCGGTGACCAGGCTTACCGCAGAAGTAGCAGTTCTTGTTACTCTTGACACCGCTAGCAGAGCGACAGTCTCTGGCAAAGTGTCTTGGTGTGTGACATTTGTAGCATACGGCGGTCCTCCCATTTCGTGACGTTGACTGGCCCCGCTGTGTGCCTGTCTCTAGTTGACGCAGTATTTATTGGCTCTTAGCCAACTCTCGTTGTTGTGAAGCAATTCCTTCTAAAAGGGTTTGCTGCTTCGCCATAATCTCTGTTAGCACATTCACTACAATGTCGCCGCGATATTCTTGCTGTTGTGTTGCTTGTTTGTCCATTGTGTGGAAATAACACTTCACCTTCTTCTTCCATCCCGTCTCCGTCTCGGTCGTGTACCGAATGGCTGTCTCTCTACATGCGCTACCATTTTTTTCATTTCCCACCTCAGGTATGGCTCACGTACATTTTCAACAAGTTGGTCGCGAAACATGATATCTCTGTGTTTACCAGACATGGGGTCAAATGCAAATGCAGTTGCATTTAAATGCATTTAAATGCGACTGATCCAGTATTTGCATTTGAAAATTTGGAGCCAAAACTATTTGCATTTGCATTTAAATACATTTTTTATTATTTGAAAAATCAAATACTTTTCAAATACTCATAGCATTTAATTCTGTCAATGAAAACTGTTATCACAGCTGTGCTTAATGAAATTGTTGCTTGGTCTAGGCAGTTGATACTGTGATCACTGAGGCATGACATTCACTGAGAGAAAACTGGCCTCCCTATAGCTCTTTTATTAGCTGACCAACTGCAGCCAGTTGCATGCTTTGATCATTAAGTCAGCTTTAACTTGGGTCATTGTCAGATGGGTGATCAGTGTATCAGCTGGCCTGCCATAGGGTCAGGTTAGCAAGCATTTAATTGATAGTGTGTGGCTTAATCTAATTTTATTGAAAGACAGTATCATAGTTTAGTGCATCAGTGGACACAGGAAATGGAAAACAGGATTAATCTGTCACAGGGGAACAATTTAACAATGTGTGACCAATTAGAGCATGGTACTATTGACTCAATGAACTCCTTTAATTCTGGATAAGCAATGGTCAAGTATAGCTCTTTTTATAATTATTTATTGTGCACAGGCACGAGAACGTCAAGAGAATTAGACAAGTATTTTAAATACTTTTGAAAAGTATTTGTAGTTGCATTTGCATTTGACATAAACAAAATGTATTTGCATTTGAAATGTCAAAAGTATTTGCATTTAAATACTTTTCAATGTATTTGACCCCATGTCTGCTGTCCACCACGTGTTCTGGCGACACATTCTCCAGTCGATCTAACAGTTGCACAATCTGATGCGAGTATTCTATGATCGTTTCTCCGTCTAACTGTTTGCGCTCGTAGAAACTTCGCTGTAACTGTGAAACACTTGCTCTTTCCCCAAACGCTTTACGCAGATTTTGCAATAGAGCATCGGGATCTTTCATCTCATCAGCCGGTCGACATCTGATCTCTCGTCTTGCTGGTCCCTCAAGATGTGATAGCAGGTCATCGGCCGCTTCTTGACCTGCCAGCCCCTGCGCGCCTATTATGGCACGCGCATCCTCGATCCAGTCGTTGACTGGATCGGCTCCACATCCCGAGAAGTTGCGTAATCTTCTTTCTCGCCAGACAGCAACAGTCACGGGTGTCGAAGCAGCAGCTTCTTGCTTCTCTGGCAAATCTTTCATCAACTCCAGCTCTTCTCGCACCTCTTCTACGTCTTCGGCATCCATACTGATTTCAACAGTGGCCAGTCGTCTTATAAATTAAAAATAAAAATTTCAGTTTTGTCTATCAATCTTAGCGTTAATAAGGTCTATCCCACTTCTGACACCATTACCAAAAGAAAAGACTAAAGACAATACAATTAATGATTAGATATAAGAATAAACAAAGAAAGACGACTGGCCACAATCATGAGTGGGCCAGGACTTGTGCCTGTACAGATACAAAAACAGGTATTACTTGAAGAGCAGTCCTAATTAATGAATAAACATAATACGTACTGGGCAGTGTGGACAGATTCACATGCGACTGGCCCTAGTGTTCCAGCTTTGTTGACATGTCTGGGACAGTGTCTAGCCCATTACACAAGTCTCTGGGGAATAGTTTGGCTGCCCTCTCTCAGCCGCCTCTCATGGTGATTAATCAAAATAAAAAAATTATATAATAATTATTAATATGATCAGCAACCTGTCCAGTAAGTGTAACTAGCAACAAGAGAATTATGTCGAATAATAATGATTAATAAACTAAAATGTGTTCACTAAAATGTGTTACGTTATCATGGTGCTGCCACGTGATGGTGATTATTAAACCTACAATATCTGTCTAGTGACCATGTCACATGTAGGGCATGCAAAGCAACAATGGCGACATTAGATTTCCCACGTGCGAGAACATTCAAAAATGCATTTCACTCATGCCTAAATCTTAACGGGTTGCGACAACATGAACATTAATTGAATTTAACTAAAAACATTAATTGATACTTTGGTGGCTATCTTGGATTTTGCACTTTTTTCGACGTTCCCATGGGTGAACACCCACATACACTTAGAATATCATAGTAGGCCCCTATAGGCATATGCTATAGTTTGACATATCAAGAAAATAAACTTGTTCCGACGAAATTTGCGTTACTTTTCTGTTAGGCCTACCCAATTGAAGTGACTGAGATTTACAAAAATTGTGTTCATGGGTCCACATTTCATGAAATTGAATATGTTTCAGGGTAATTGCGGATGGGGTAACAGGCAGAAATGAAAGTAGACATATTTTTCTACATGTGATACCCAAAAAGTGCATTAAACCGGGAGGGGTAACACAATCAACATTTTGGAGCCTCGTGTAATGGACCATCCCAATGGGCAAAAGTGGTATATTTTTACGGTTATAAAACGTCTTTTTTGACGTCTAAAATACGTCAAATTTAGGTTGTCTAAATTGCGTTTTGTTTTTTACGTAAATATGTAGACGCCTTTTGGGCGTCATAAAACATCTAGTAGACGGCGTTTAAATACTAAAAGACGCCTAATAGATGTCGTGTGCCTACTTGGTTGATCATCTCCGCCAGGACAAAATAAAAGTTAAAGGAAACCTGCCAACTCCGGAAATTCCGGGAGTCTACTGGATGTTTGGTGTATCTTCCGGTCTCTCGGAATAAGGCTATAATCTCCCGGATGTTCGCTTACAATCTCCAAAAGCACCCCCCCCCCTCCGTCTTCGAGATATCGCGACACCACGGGAGACGTAATGAACCGCTGAATTTCCAGCGACAAATCTCCAGCAGCACCCCCCCCCCCCCAGTCTTCTGGGGCCAAGATCCGAGGCAGTACGACGAGAAATCGCGACAAGGGAAGTGTGCTGAACCGCTGATGAATCTCCCGGAATTCAAACAAAAATTTGGCAAGTAAATACCATCCATGTATAGTAACGTTGCATGTCGTCTGCGTACAGGTGGTAGTCCAAGCCGAATAGTTCGATGATGTCTTTGAGCGGAGAGATGTATCGTATGCAGCAAATATAGCAAAGGCCCGAGCACCGAACCTTGCGGCTCGCCAAACGGCACAGACGTTAATTGGTGAAGATTTTTTACTACCGATACCACGATCGAGTTGCTGCCGTCCGGACAAGAAATACCTTAACCACTCGAGCGTAGCGCCTGTACGTAACACCAAATTTGTGAGTCAGTCTGCTCAGCAGAACGGCACGGTCAATGACACAATGTGGTGTCAAATGCGGCGGTAACAGCAGTTTCGGTGAATTCTAAGTGATGTTGTCGATATGCCGATTGAAACTGGTCGTGCAAATTTTTCTTATGCATGTTCTCTTGTACCACACCACCACACCACCACACCACCACACCACCACACCACACCACACCGCTACACGGTCCACACCACCAACACCATCACACACACGCACGCACGCACGCGCGCACGCATGCACTGAATGGTTATAAAAATATTGATAGAAATGTGTTTTCTCAGTTAAGAAAGATAGGACTAGGGGACATGAAGTTACATTAGTAAAGGAGCAGTGTAGATTAGATATAAGAAAGTTCTCATTTTCACAAAGGACTATAAATGTTTGGAACATCTGCTGATTGTGTGGTATAGTAGCGTGAATATGTTTAAAAATAAAATTGACACGTACCGCAGGAGGGCGCGATACACATAAATAAAAAGGGTTGGACTCTCGATAAGCCAAAAGGCTTCCTTGTCCACCTGCCATCTAGAGTTAATTTTCTGGCTGGCAAAATCAATCTTGTTAAATTTTTTCTTGTTAAATCATATCATGCCATACACACATACGAGCGAGCACGTACACGTACGCGTCTACACACAATGTATATACAAACCTAGCCTAACTATCTAAGTTTAATCGAGCTAGCGTATCTACGTATACGATATGGTGTGTGTGCGTGTGTGTGTGTGTGCGTGCGTGCGTGCGTGTGCGTACGTGTGCGTAAGTGTGTGTGTGTCACAATATAATATAACTATATTAGGTAAAACTGTAAAAGAAAACGACTTAGGAATAACAGTTAGTGCTGACATGAAAGTTTCGGAGCAATGTGGAATTGCAGCTTCAGAGGGTAACGAAATACTAGGGCTAATTACGATAAATATCATATATAAGGAGAAACAGCTAATTGTACCACTGTACAAAGCAATAGTTAGGTCACATTTGGAATATTGCATACAAGCGTGGAGGCCATATCGTAAGAAGGGCATAGATAAGCTAGATAGAGTGCAACGAAGAGCAACTAAGCTGATTCCTGAACTGAAAGATCTTGGTTATGAAAGACGCCTATTAGAATGCGGGTTGACAACGTACGCTAGAGACTAGGAGACTAAGAGGAGGCCAAATATAAGTGTTTTAAGATATTGAATGGTTATGAGAATATTGATAGAAATATATGTTATTCAAACTGAAAGAAGGCAGTATAACCAGAGTGCACAATTAATGCATCATTAGTCAAGGAACGGTGTAGGTTGGATATGAGAAAGTATAGTCATTCTCTCAGAGGACAATAAATGACTGGAACAAATTATCTGATGATTGTGTTAATGTTAGCAGTGTGAATTTGTTCAAAAATAAAATTTTGGGTGGGTTATACGTCGTAGGTGGAACATTGTTGGACTCTCGATAAGTCAAAGGCTTCCTTTTCCACATGCCGTCTGGAGCTTGTAGCTCTGGACGGCAATCTTGTTAAATCTTGTGTGTGCGTGTGCGTGTGCGTGTGCGTGTGCGTGTGTGTGTGTGTGTGCGTGTGTACGTGTTTGTGCGTGCGTATACGAGCATGTATAGGGGTCTATGGCTATGCGTGTATAAATTCAGCTATAATTATTATAATATTATCTTTAAGGAAAGAGGACGCATATCCTTTCAATGTAATTTAGTTTGGAATATGCATTACACCATCGCTAACCACAGCACAAGTTACACGAAACTCTGCAATTCGCCTAGCATAGCAACGCTGATAGATAGTTGCTAATGAAAACAACCTCAAGCGGAGTTCTTAGTGGTTCCCTAATAGCGCCGATGTCACAAAATGCCAATCCGAAGAGAAAAATAGTACTTCATTAATTAAAAAAAGTTCTTAAATACAGTTCACTGATGCAATAAATATTCAGCGGAATTCGAGGAAATAATACCAATTTTAATTGAATGTAACATGAATAATATATTTGTTATTGCCTAATATATTTGAGGGTGTAGTAATATGTTGCTGCTGCCGTCAGAAATTAGTTCCGTCCGCATAACAACATTGGCACGACTTAAGCGAACGCGAGCAAAATGTGAGCTTGCAAAGAACTATTGTGTAATGTTCTGTGCAACTAAGGACAATGCTTAAACTGCACCAGGATAAGTTACGGATGATGCTAAAATGTAACCGAGAACCCACAAGTGTTGTTAGCAGTGCCTTACGGCACTGAGTCGACACGGGCCGCCGGTGCGTCGTCCCACCTTCGGCTTCGATCGAGACAAAAACACTCAAACAGACCGTGGACGCAGTGCACCAACGGATTATTCATTTTGGTGTATCAATGTATGGCTCAGATGTTCTTAAGCGAAAATGAGCGCCAAAAAAAGGGATGACCAAAATCTTATCGTAAGTATTCAAAACAATTACGATACTACAATATTTGCTAATTAATTAGCCTAAACTAAAGCCTAAAGTAAACATTACGTACGTTGTTGTCTTACATAAGTCATAACTTGTTGTAACTTGTATTATTATCTCCGTCCACAAAAAAGCTTCATGGGTTGTCGCCGTTTAAAACTTGTAGGAACGAACTACTGGAACTACGCATGACAGTAAAGTCACAGTATATATATATATGCACGAAGGCCATATATATATGCCATGGTGATACAAATGAGCAGTGTGATGTATCCGCCCTGTTTGTAGGCACTCGATCCCACTAGGTTGAGCTACAGTAGTAGGCCTATACTTAGCCTGGCCCTAGGCTATAGGCATATGCCATATATAGCTAGGGTTAGGGCAATTTGTATACCTTCACGAGTTTGTTGTTCGAAACCAGAATTGTTATATTGATGCATGTTCAATTGATACAACAAAGTTCTGTATATTTAGTAATGATCGAGCATGTCTTTAATTATCTGCTAACAGGGTTTAAATTGAATCTAAAATTAGTTGGGGCCAACAGGACCCCCTACTTTCCAAAATCTAGGGGCCCGCCACAAAAACGGGGCTAAAACAGATTTAATGAAAAAGCCTTAATTAAAACGGTAGGAGAAGGTGGGTTAAGATGGCCCCCTTCTAAAACGGCCACCCCTTTATATCTCTGCCATAAGGTGCTTTAGCATTTAATTGGCGATCATATGCAAAGCTTCCAAATTTGATTTAGGTTATATGCAAGCCTCAGCACATCAAAAGCATTTCTTGGTTTTGGTTGTGCCTGAAGCTCAGTGCTAAGGCCGGTATTGCCAGGATCAGGCACATTATACCATGATAAATGTGCATCTGAACACCGATACCATGTGTGTCACGTGACTCACGTTATCATTTCCTTGATGCCTTTCTATTACGGATAATTATGTACAGTAGCGTTTTATCATGCAGACAGTTGTGATTGCCTGCCATCCATAGCCAATGTGTAAAAGACCGCTAATTGGGTGACTAATTAATGACCCTCGCCATTCGCCAATCACGTGGGCGGATACAAATGGAGTTTGGCAGTGCATACACGTCATCGTATACACATGACTGAGTTTGCCGTTATTTAATTAGTTGTAACAAAAATGTAACAACACAAACATTGATTTAAGTATCAAATAAAAACGATTACCGGTAGGCTTTAGGGTTGTCCTGTTTTTCTAGGTAGGGTCAGGTTACCAGAAACACAATGGTGGTCAATTTGGTTGAAACCAGTGGCCCAGCGTTCCAGTAAAATATGAAAACTGGTGGCCCAACAGCCTAAAAAAAGGCACTGGGCTAGTGTTAATGTTGAGGCCTGCATTAAAAGTTACCTTGAATATATGCCCAATTTTTTCCAAGTCAAGTCATAACATTCATTGTGATGTCACAATGGGGTAAAACGGCCCCGTCAGCGGTCCATTGAAGCAGTATACAGGGCTATTTTACCCCACATTGATAGTTTATTATATACAATTTTTCATCTATAATTTTGAAAATATTGTTCTACTATCAGTACTTAATGGCAGGTAAAACAGCCCTGGTGATAAAAAAATTTTTTTTTATAACTAAACAGTGAGTTCCTCAAGACAGGTCCTCACTCCCTGTATTGTGTAGAGATTTCCATTGTATATGACCATGGTTAGAATCCCCCATAATGATACAGCCCCATTTACTCACTTCCCTTATAGCGTTTTGTACTTTCCTAAACATTACATAACCTGTCCTAATTCGGCATCAGATATATTGGTGGTGGCCCATGATTTGGTTATACATATTATGTGAGGGTCAATATCTTCTAGCATAATGTTTAGTTCACTTCTTTTGTTTACTATGCTCCTTGCATTTAAACAAACGCATAAATTATATCCAGCTTCAGAACAGTTTTTTTGGCTGTTCTTCGCTGATTTATTTGTTCTGTCTTTATCTATGCCTCCAGTTTCAGGCTTCGAATCTCTTTGAATCCCCCCTACACATCTAGTTTAAATAAATGCAACCTGTCCCACTGTCAACAGATCACAGCAGGTTCTCTGAGAAAACTGCTGCCCCCTTTCCACTTAGATGGAGGCTATCTCTCATGTACATATCTTCCCTCCCAACAATGTATCCCCATAAATCTATGAATCCCACCCCTCTTCTTCACACATCTGCTCAACCAGTGCGTTGATCGCCATCCTCTTGCAGTTTCTATATGTTGGCCCCCTTCCTCCCATAACTGGCAAAATTCCTGAGAGAATAATCTGTTCAAATTCTTGTCTTCTTTAACTTCCTCACTAACTGTCTATACTTCTGTACTATCCCAGTTGTTCCCTCCCTGTCTGCATTATTTGTCCTTACGTGTACTAGTATAGACCCTCCTTTGTCATGCTCCAATACCTTCTCTACCCTGTCAGGCTGTCTGTCACATGTTCTATCCTAACCCCTCAGTAGACTAACCCCTCAGTTTAGTGTCTTATCTGTCTTTCACAGAATATAGTCGCCCATGAATACCCTCTCTTTTCTCAATGCCCCTCCAATCAGTGCCTCAGAGTAGCTCCTCCGGTTTGCATCTGTCTGGTTATTGTCTTTTCCCCTGTCTTCTCTTCTGTTCCATTCTTTTCTGTTACTTTTTGTCTTGTCTCCTTTCCTCCTGTCATCCCTTTTATTGACTTCTCTCCTGTTACATTTACTCTCACTTCCTTTCGTCCCGTCGACTTTCTTCCCATCGCATTTTCTTCTCTCCTCTCCTGTCCCATTTTCCATCCTACCTCCTTCTCTACGGTCACTTTCTCCCCGTCACCTTCACACCTGTCAAATTTCCTGCCGTTGATTTTCCAATTTCTTCCCCTCCAATCACCTTCCCTCCTCTCAGTCTCCTTTCCTCAGTCTTCTTGCCACCACTCTGCTCCTTCAATCTCACAGTATTCCCAACTCTCTCCCTATCATCTCTCTCCACTCCACCTGTCTCCTTGCTAATTCTTATCTCCATCCCCTTCACAATATCTTATCTGTCAACTTAACTACCTCCTTCAGCAGACATTCTACCTTCCAACATCCCACGCAATGAAAGGTGAATTCCTCTTCCTTAGTATCTGCCCATGACTTCCCACAGCCGGACAAGGCAAAATCGACCCAGCTGTGGCAGTCATCACACACAAAGTGTCACTTTGCCTTGACTTGCCGCTTGCAAGGCGCCATATCAGAATTTATTTAATAATAATGATAATAATTTAATTAGCTTTTCAAAATAGTTTATGCCTTTCTAAGTAGTCTTTAGAAAGACTGTTTCCTCTGTATAACATATACCGGAATGACAAAGTCTAAGTTAAGTGGCCTACTACAACAACTTAACTATATATATTTACATGTGTATAAAACTGTGTATGTTCAACCAGTTCGCACTGGTTCATAAGTGAAATTGAAACTGAAACTAAGTTATTACAATATTTGGCAGATATTTCTTTGTGTGTAGTCTATATATTCCAAATCACTTATTCTCATATATTCAATAATGTAAACAATACTCTGAATTAGACTGACCTATCACCTATTGCCCAACTATCCTATGCTAGATGTGCACTATGTGCCCCTTATGAATGGGCGTAACACAACGTGTAGTAGTTGATGGGGAGGCTTCAAACTGGAAATCGGTATTGAGTGGGGTACCACAGGGATCAGTACTAGGTCCTATATTATTCTTAATATACATCAACGATTTGGATGATGAAATAACAAGCAAGGTGTTGAAATTTGCGGATGATACAAAAGTGTTTAGAAGGATTAAAAGTGATGGAGATAGACAGCATTTACAAAGTGATCTTGACAGGTTGATCAAATGGTCTGAAAAGTGGCAAATGATGTTCAATTTTGGGAAATGTAAATGCCTCCACATAGGACATGGGAACGAAGAGGTAGAATATACAATGGGGGGTACTGTACTAAGTACTACTGTAAAAGAAAAGGACTTAGGGTTAACCGTTAGTGCTGATATGAAGATTTCAGAGCAGTGCGGAATTGCAGCTTCAAAGGGAAATCAAATCCTTGGATTAATTAGGCGAAACATAACGTATAAGGAAAAAGAGCTAATAATACCGCTGTACAAAACAATAGTTAGGCCTCATTTAGAATATTGTATTCAAGCGTGGAGGCCATATCGCAGGAAGGACATAGATATGCTAGAAAGAGTGCAGAGGAGAGCAACTAAAATTATACCAAATCTGAGGGATCTTAGTTATGAAATACGCCTAAAAAATGCGGTTTAACAACACTAGAGACCAGGAGATTGAGAGGAGATCAGATAGAAGTGGTTAAAATATTGAAGGGTTATGAAAATATTGATAGAAATATGTTTTTATCAGTTAAGAAAGATAGAAGGACTAGAGGACATGATCTTGCATTAGCAAAGGAGCAGAGTAGATTGGATATAAGAAAGTTTTCATTTTCACAAAGGACTGTAAATGAATGGAACAGATTACCTGCTGATTGTGTGGGTGCTAGTAGCGTGAATATGTTTAAAAATAAAATCGACACATACCTCAGACGGGCGGGATACACATAGGTAAAAAGGTCGGACTCTCGATAAGCCAAGGGCTTCCTTGTCCACCTGCTACCTAGAGTTAATTCTCTGGGTGGCAATCTTGTTAAATCTTGTTAAATTAACAAACCTTGTAATACTGCTCACAAAAGCAAGGTAGTCTAAAAAAAATACTTTCTCTGACTAACTTTTTAGCTATAATCGTTTCTTAATATAATCGTTTCATGCAATAAACTAATACTGGCTAACACATTTGGTCCATACAAACCATCCAGAAGATGGACCTGCCATAGCCCAGATGGAAAACATCACAGTCAGATCGATTATATCTTGGTGAAACGGTGCTTTCGCACATGTGTGAACATTGCCAGGACATGAAGCTTTCCAGGAGCAGATGTCGGAAGCGATCATGACTTCTTGATGACAACCTTCCACATTCGCCTGAAGAGGGTCAGCAAGCCAAATCACACAAGAATCAAATTTGACATCGAGAAACTTAAGGATCCTAATGTAGCAGAAGCATTCAAAGCAAAGATAGGTGGGAAATTTGCATCCCTTACCATCCTGTATGACAAATACATTGCCTGAACTTACTAATCAATACCTTCAACAAAATAATGACAACACAGCCAGTGAAATTCTCGGTAAACGTCGTTGGATAAAGAAACCGTGGGTCACAGCAGACATCCTTAATCTCTATGTCAAAAGAAGAGAATTAAAGAAGAGAAAATGTGATCCTGAAGGAGCAGCGAAATACAGAGGAAGATCAGACAAGATATGAGAAGAGCAAAAGATGAGTGGATAGCAGAATAATGTTGTGAATTTAAAGACATTCTGAGCAAGAACAACAGCAAAAAGACCTGACGTCAGTGAAGAAAGAGATAACCACCACCATCCACGACAAATCAGGGAAATTCCTTACAGAAGAACAATAGATTCTAAATCGATTGACAGAATACTGCTCAGAACTGTACAACTACAAGACCAACGGAGACCCAGCCATACTAAATTGTCCACAGACCACCGGAGAGGACGACCCCATTCTTCGTGAGGAAGAGGAAGCTGCAGTGAAATCTCTGAAAAAAGGAAAGTCAGCTGGAATTGACAATATACCTTGTTCAAGCTGGGGCAGAAGCCTTGATCACCACCCTCACAACAATCTGCAACAAAATCTGGCAGACAGGAGAATGGCCCACCCCATAGACCCAGTCACTGATTGTCACGCTTCCCAAGAAAGGTAACCTACACCTGTGCCAAAATGATAGAACAATCAGCCTCATCAGTCACCCGAGCAAAGTCATGCTGAAGATTCTACTCAACAGACTCAAACCCCAGGCAGAAAAGATCATCGCAGAAGAACAGGCAGATTTTCGAGCTTCAACCTTAGAATCCCTTGTGAAAAACATCTTCAACACCAGCAAAGCCTGTACCATGTCTTCATAGACTTTAAGAAGGCCTTTGATAAGGTATGGCATGCGACCCTATGGACGACCATGAAGAAGTACAACATTGGCTCCAATCTTGTCCGAACCATTGAACACCTACCCGGTATATGACAAGGCCAACAGTGCAGTCATCTTCAACGGCAGCATAGGAGATTGGTTTCGAACAACAGTGGGAGTTTGACAAGGATGCCTACTTAGCTATCACCCACCCTCTTCAACATCTTTCTGGAAAGGATCATGAATGATGCCTTGGAAAACCATCAAGGCACTATCAGCACTGGAGGCAGGACAATCACCAACCTTCGCTTCGCTGATGATATTGACAGCCTAGTAGGAGAAGAACAAGAACTAGTCAACTTGGTGGAGTGCCTGGACAAAACATCTACAGCATACGGCATGGAGATCAGAGCTGAAAAGACCAAACTGATGAAAAACAACACACAAGGCATCAACACAGAGGTCAAAGTTAATGGACAGAGACGTGAAACAGTACTTGGGATCAATCATCACAGACAAGGGTTCCAAACCTGAGATACTTGCCAGGATTGCACAGACAACAGCAGCACTTACAAGGTTGAAACCCGTATGGAACGACAGTAACCTCAATGTCAGTTCAAAAATAAGGCTGATGCGCTCCCTTGTCATGTCCATCTTTCTATATGCTTGTGAAACATGGACCCTCTCAGCAGATCTACAGAAGAGGATACAAGTCATGGAAATGAGGTGCTTTCGGAAGATCTTGCGCATTTCATACAAAGACCATCGGACTTTATAAAGACCTCCTTACAACAGTCAAGAAGTGTAAACTGTAGTGGTATGGCCACATCTTACAATCATATGGCCTTGCAAATACCATCTTGCAATGTACCGTGAGAGGGGGGAGAAGAAGAGGTAGACAGAAAAAGAGATGGGAAGACAATATCAAAGAGTGGACGGGACTGGAGTTCGTCGACTCCCAGAGGTCTGTGGAGGACAGGGAAATGTGGAGAGAGCTGGTTAAGAAGTCGTCAGTGATGCCCCAACGATCCTTACAGGTTATGGGAAGTGAAGAATGTGACTACAGGTAGTTTATGAATAATACTGATGCAAAATTATACTTATCTGATAAATATTTCCACTGTTTTTTTAATTTTTACTGCACCGCAAAATCTCAATGATCCAGTCCCAAGATTTTCCCGCCAAGATAGTTTATGGCATTACAGAAACTGCCACCTTATTACAAAGTACAAATATATGACTGTTAAAAATGATACACATTAAAGAATTGCTACATCTATAAATAATGCCACTCAAGAGGCCCTGAAGAAAATGTCATTCAGTTGTTTCAATTTATCAATAAATGTTATCTGCACAGGATTATGTAATATGAAGTCATACCTATACAGTAAGCTGAGGCCATTCAATGCTATGCCTGTATATACTGTTGCAATTTGGAAATGGCTGGTCATGCATGAACTCTGTCTCTGACAGCAATGATTAATATAATGTAATTTATTGGATGTTGCAAAACAAGCATCCCTTTGATGCTTATTTTACAAGTTACAATGTAGCAACACAATGTGATAAAACAAAGTATATATATAAACAGTTTAAGTTAATAACTTCCTAGATGTAACAGTATTCCCAGACTCTGGGAATTGCGTGCGTCACTGTGTCTACTTCAGATAAAAGGCTTGATTGGCAACCAAGTGTACCTTGGTGTGGGAGGCAGCGAGGGGGGTGTGATTATGGAAATATTTTTTTTTAAGTAGGCAGCCCCGGTATTATGTTCTTCACAAAGGCCAAGTCTTTAATGTGGAGCATTATTTAGTCCCCGTTAAATGCATAGTTTTGTCCTACACCATTTTTTGTTAAATGATTTTACCCTGTCTTCCCCTACGTCGATGTCCATGATTCCCGGTATAAAGTGAATACACTGTGTACGTCTATGGACTGCAGTTTCCGACTGATCAACAATAACTGATATCAGTGTTTACAAATTAGATATTGCTTCATAAATGTGTTGCTAATATAAAACTGACAAGTAAAAAGCTTGATTTCGGCGAACAAAATGTTGAAAAAGGTGCGCATGTTGTCAATGTTGCCATTGGTGAGTCTGCCTCGCCAGCTGGTGCCGGTGACTTATGCACTGCTTTCGACATGTCAATGTTAACCACTGAGTCCTTGAGTTTCCTAAATCCGAAATGGATCCATACTTTCAGCATTTACCACTGGGATATTTAAACATTTAAGATTCAAGATTCATTAATTTGATTGTCCATTTAAAACATTGCATTAAAAACAGTAATTTTCTGTTAGATACACATTGAAATTCCAGTAATAAAATTGGTACAACATACAAAATTGGTCAAACATATAATAATCACAGAAAATTTGTATCAAAAATAATAAATAAATAAAACACTAATACAACAACATTTATCTTTCCCCGACCACAGCGCCGACTTTGTAGATGTGAGGGGGAGAAAAAGAAAACAGAAATTCTCAAGGTCGTTATCGAGAGCAACAAATAATAATTGTTTTAAATGAGGAACAGACCAGGCTGGTTTATGGAAACAGTTATACTCAGTGTTCTACACCTTAGCTGAAAAGTTGGTGGTCAATCGGACCTTCAACTTTCAAAAGTTGGTGATCCCACACAAAAGTGGGTGGTCAAAATATTAACATAATTACATGAGAATATATAGTAGCAGCTGTAACGCATGACAATTATTAATGTACTACCCAGGGGTAGTTCAAGCCAAGTCTGTCCTCATACTCCTGCATATTTACGATATTCAGATTAATGAACCAGTGAATATAAAATAACAACATGGGCAACAGGTTATTGTTCAGTGTTGCAAATTATAACAAACACCAGAACATGAATGTATGCAGGAGACTACTCTGAACTGTTGCCGTCATCTGCATGAGCAGCGGCACTGTCAGGCTCTAAGAAACACTCGCTCCAGTCATTGACAGTGACTCCAGCTGAATCTGAGTTGAACTCGGACAGTGACCCACTGTCCGAGTCCAACAAATTTTATTGTTTTTGTACGATGCTTACATTAGATTTCCCGCTCGGAAGTACACAAATGTCACCATTGTTGGCATGTGTCTAGTGTACTGGCCCACCTCGACTTTGTCGTTATAACAACATTTTTGCCTAATTTTGATACCTCATGCATTATTGCCATTATTCAACATCATCCCATGCATATTTACATTACAAAAATATCGCGTCTTAGCGCACCTTTGAAGCCCAAAGAGCAACCCAGTTTGCAACAACTTACGCTACTATATCGCTCACTGTGGTAAATTAACGCACGGCCGCAGCAGCATTTTTTTAAAGATACCAACCCGACGAAATGTTTGATCGGTCTCGGGCATCTGGGTCGGCAGTAATTTCAAACACTGGTTATACTACTAGTGACAAAGCTAGTCTTTTTAAAATTAAGCCAGGAAGTCCATAATAGTGTGCTGTTGTTGCTCTCAGAAAAGACGGTGCTAAGAACTGGTAGCAAAAACCATACATGTAAAACGAAGCACTCCGGTCGTCAACCACTGTGTGTCGTCTAACCAAATTAGCACTTTTTGCAGCACCCCTAGCGGAATCCGTGAGTACACATGAAGGTGAGAGGGTTTAACACAATCCACTCACCTGCCTCGTGCATGTTGTTTCACATTCGCAGCCAATGTTTTTGCTTTCACATGACGATGAATCAATCGTGATGCAATTGTCTCAGCCGGAGTAAAACAACTGCTGTGTGTGATGTTTGTTGTTCTCTTTAATTATTTGGCCGTCTGTTCAACACATCTTAGAGAATGTTGTTAGATGCATCTCCAACCTCCATCACCCAGTACTATTTTGCTGATTTTGCGCTTCACGTGGCACATAACATTTTCTAAGAATTTGTAAACTTACTATTTATGCCCCTCGAAACGTACTGACAATTGTATTACTTGGGGTATAGTTAGTAATAATGCAGTAAAGTTTGTGAATACATGTATTTTCCAGCTTTGGCAAAACTTACTAGTTAATGTCAGCTTGAGTTCAGACTTGTTTTACTGTGCAATGCTTAGCATTCGGCTTGCATGGAAATAATTATAGTTTCCACAGTTTTTCTTTGAACAGATGATAGAACCGATAAGAAGTGTGTGTGTGTGTGTGTGTAAGTGTGTGTGAATAAGATCAGTAGTGTGCCGTTCAAACACTCCTCCACAGAAACAGCAGGCAGTGACATCTCAGACTCAAATACAAGTATTTATTTAAGAAACACAGAGTAAGACAGCAAAAATACTGTAATCCACTGATTAGTACAGCAAGTGATCCTGACATTAAAGACACAGTGTATATCTGTGAAACATCGTACAGTGATACAGTGAAATGAAAATGCAGAACTGGATAACAGTGTTATGAATGCATACAGTTATACAAGCAAGTTCCAACAAACTTATGTCTCAGTTTCCTTGTGACAAGCATGTACTTGATGTAGCAAGTGGTTGTAACAGTGAATTTACTCATCCATGCAAGCCAGGGCTGTCTGCCATGCAAAACTAGCCCTGGCTGATCCCCTTCGCGAAGTGCGTAAGTTAGCTGAGTCAAACTAGTAGTAGACTTCACCAGTCGCGACTGCATCACCCGTGAGAATGGCGCAAATACCCGCCCAATTTGAAGACGGATAAACGACTTTTGGGAATCCCAATATATAATGACCCGTTCGCCCATTAGCACGGGCAGCTGAAACGTATTGTGTATTCGAATAATTGCTTCTACTTCCTAAACATTGCATATAACACAAGCCACGGTTGGTTTAAATTAGTTTTATTATGACCACCTGACCTGCCGAGATCTACTGATCTAGTGAGCGATTTCATAGGCTGAGCTTAAATTCAGAATTTCGCAAAGTGATCAGCCAGGGGGTACTGCTGGTTGACACTGACGTAATCAGCAGCAGCGACCCCTGGCGTGCGAGGACGAATTTACTGTAATACAGATACATGAATTTTCAAACCAACCACTCAGGCAATTAAGGGATGTGAAGAGTTGGACATGAGTGTGTTAAATCACTCCAGGTTTTCTGTGGCTGTGAGAAACTGCTTGTGACCCGAATCTTCTGACAGTGCGCGCTGCATCTTCTGAACTGTGCACCTTGAACCACTGTTAAAGGCATTGAAAAGTTGGTCAATTCTTTCACAGAAAACAGTTGCCTCCTCTGACAGAGCATGAAGTGGCACAAGTGTTGAGAGGCCTGAGGCGACGGAATGTGACTATATTTGTGCAGATAACTTCACTCTCAGCAGTGCAAATGGTGGTAGCTGTATTTGCTTGCTGGTCAGCTTGGGAGCCAATCGGATGGGGTTCTGAGAGTCAGTCATTCCTGATACACTCAAGAGGAATAGTGTGTTGTATTTTGCTATCCATCGAGCCACTAGACAGAAAGTACCCAATGGCTTGCTTCCATTTTGTTGTGAGTCCATGAGCCATGAAGACGGTGGCATGGTTCACATCTACTTTGTCTGTCCTTCAGTCCCAGAATGAAGTCTTTCTCTCTGTTGTAAACAACGTGTTCTTTAATTGACATTTCATCAAATACAACACAGCCAAGTTTAGAATTGTCTAAGATACACTCCAGCTTCTGTGTGGCAAACAAAATCTTCTTATTCCACCCAGGATTTCTGCATGGCTTTGCCGAGAGTCAGTTTTGATGGCAAATACAGAATGTATCACAAAAAATTCCGTATGCATTTGGACTTGCATGATAAACAATTAGTGCAATGGATTTATCCTTGTTAGACCACCTGAAACCACTTGGTTTCCTTGTGCCTTGGGTGCCATTTTTGACTGGGCAAAATTTCAGAATTGAAATGTACACAAAACAAGATTTCAACCCCTGCTATCAGTTGCTATGATATATTTTTAAGATGTGTTAAATCATTATAAAAAATAATTTATGCTCTGAGGACAAAGCACAGAAGTGAGGTTTTTTTCTCAAAAACATGGATATATATATATCGTGTTTTGCACTGAAATCCATAAATTTTGTTTGCATGACAAATAGTTTTTATTTTGGATGTTTTAAGAACATAACACTTTGTACACCCTAGAAAACAAGCGTTCTTATGTACACTGTATGCCTCTTGTAGATATGTCAGTTTCAGATCTGGTTTATATGATAACTAAATGGCATAGTATTACTTGGCATAGTGATACCATATTTGTTCTATTAAGCGTACACACCCTAATTAGTGTATACCCCCATTTTAGCAGCATCCGACAACGTCACAGCGATCTCACTGTACACTTAATAGAACGTATGTACGGTAATCTGTTTGGATACTTTGCACTTGCAGGTGGCTCTTCGAGTGCGGCCTTTGTCCGAGGAGGAGATCCTCCAGAAAGCTATCCCTATTGCCCACAAGGTGGATGACCAAGTACGTACTCTTCCCATTTTACAACTGCTACCATCTGAGTGATTGGTTTTAGAAGAGTAACCGACAAATGTTGCCAAACTATTGAAATGAGCAGATATTATGGCTTAGTAAGTATGGCTTACCCAAAGTTGTGAAACTCCTGATGCAGGAGCCATTTTCCCAAAGTAGTTGCCATGCACGCATGGTTCATGCGATTGTTAAGTTACATTTTATTTATTACACACACACATTACGTTTTATGTTTTGAACAACTGATTTACCCCATAAAAGGTGAGAATCTTGACGTATATGGGGTATTTTGAAAAAAAATTGGTTTTGCGTCCTATTTGTGGGGTCATAGATTAATCCCCGATAGTTTGGCACTCAAAGTTCAAGCCGTCTAAAGGGAAAATGTTAACATACCCGCATACGCAAGCTCGATTACAGTTAGATTCACTGGTGTCCGCTGAGTTGATGATTATATGTAACTTGCTCTCTTCCATATAGTTATGTATACTATATGTGTAGGCATGATATAGAACTAATAGAAAAGATAGTGATACGTGTCTACTTTGTGTGCAGATGGTAGTGCTGTTGGATCCTTTGGAAGACAGAGATAATATTCTACGTGTGAATCGGTCACGTGAAAAACAATTTGTCTTTGATCTCACCTTCGACGGCTCCGCATCACAGGTAAGTAATACAAAATGTAATATATTTTCAAATGTTCTGTTTATACTATTTATGAAACAAAATTGTTTCATTTGAATGGAATGTTAAAATCTTAGACCACAGATTATTTATTTTGTCTACATGTGTGTATGTGCGTGTATATACATGTATATGTGTGTTCATTGTGTGCGTTACGTGCGATGGTAGTAACTATGTAATACACAAAAATGATATATCTATTCCTATATTAAAGGGCAGCGTATGCAGACAGCTCCATTATGAGATATAGGATATACAACCTTTGAAAATGTTCAGTGCTCTCAAAATCACAAAAATAATTGTTTTGATGCAAATTTTTTTTATATACTTATATTTCTAGTTATACGACATAAACATATTATGTACTAACAGATTGCACTATAAAATTAAACTTGCTATCCTCACAACCAGGGGTCAAAACTTTCAACAAATCAGCTTTAGTTTGAATAAAAACAACTGTCTGCCTAACATGGCTCCTTTTGCATATATGGTCTGATGTATATATATATATGTATTATTATATATCCCGGTATATATCTAACAGCAGCAAACACAGGCCAAATGTGCATAAGGAGCCATGTTAGTTAGACCGTATGTTTTTATATACATATAATTATATAAATATTTATGTGTCACATGGTTGAAATGTATGAAAACCAAAAAATACTTTCTTTGGACGTAACATTAATAAATATATCTTTTAATTGTTGCACTGTTCAGTGATTTATTGTCATTAGTTCTATATCATAGTTACAATGATTTATTGATTAACTTTGCTTGCGCTATTAGTATTTTCCATTTCTAATAAATCAAGTCATACTAAGGAAAACGTAATGGGTTGTTTTGACATGTTGATATGTTGCTTAGTAGCAAAGGTTGAATGTTGCATTAACCAGTGTCTCAGGCAGCTGAGCACATTTGCATAAACGCACAGTGGCAGGAAGCCGCATGAAAGCAGTGGTAACATTCCTGTGTTGTTAATCACAGTGCACACCATGGCAAAAGTTGTAAATGCACAACTGAACTGTTTCTTTTGTAATGCAGATTGTATTTATTCAAGCAGAGGTGGTACACTTTGCTGCAGGATGAAGCCTTTCAGTGACACATTTACCACAGCCATTGCTATTATTTATGTGATTCTAGAGTCGTAAAATGTGAATTAATTGAAATTGTGTTAGAGTAATGAAACTTCCTAAAAAATGAAATAGTAAAATACTAATTGGTGGAATTAAAACTATTATTATAATTATGTTACATCTTTCAAATTACCAGTTGTTATTATAGGTTGGTAAGCAGTTATCAGTATTATATATGCATGTATGTACGTTACAGCAATACAAACTGTTAACTAAGTTATTACTTAAAATGAACATTTTAATTTATTTTATGGGACACATTATATTAGAAGGCTTGACAACGTTACGTTACAGTGGTACTGTCACTGCAGAGCATTGCGATTGAACACTTGGCTGTTACATAGCGTGTGCAGTGACAATGCACATAAGTAATTGGCGTGTTTAATTGTATATATCTATAATTAATTAATTGTTTCTCCTACTACGCTATGAAATTAATGTGATTTTATTTCCAATCTTCAACTGTGACTTATTTTTTATTTGGTGATGTAGTACCAGGGATGCCCAATTGATGTTTTTATCTTGAGATTTTGTAATTCGTATTCAATGTACAGCGCACAAAATAGTAATGTATATATATATATATGTATTTGCAAATTAATAAAACACGTCGCAACAAATAAATTACATGATTGTATTTGTATTCAATGGCTTGCTATAAACACTTTGTTACAATAACTAGGCTAAGGTAGAAATTTATAATTTACAGCACATATGCATTATCCACCTCTGCTACTGATGCCTATATATTAATTCAAACTATCAATCTAGGAATGATTGAACATGTAATATTATTCAGTACATATCTTTTCCACCAATGGCAATGTCTAGACATGAACTAATGAAGTAACTTAGTAAGGCCTAAAAGGAAGTTTTGCAAGTTAAAGTCAAGTCACTAAAACGACATTCGTATCTAATTTGTTCAATGCCTCTGCAGTGGCATTTTTGAGCGATAATAAGTGAATTTAGAAAAATCTCACACACTGATGCCCTTTTTTTTATCGTTATACCGACAGCCAACAGTACCATTAAACGCCCTATTTCATCAGAATTAATATCCGTATTTGTATATTTTAACTGAAGTGGCGAGATATTAGGAACGTATTGGCTTCAAAAAATAGGGTAGCCTAGGCCTTATAATTACTGTTGTACATAACAGCTCAAAACTACCATGCCAGCAACTGTTACATAAGCACAGTGACCAATAACATGACTGCCACAACCATTAATTTGAGTGATTAAAACATTCCGTAGATTCGTTTTAAAATATTTGTTTGTTCGTAGATAGAAATAAGTATCAAAATTCTGTATATAAAATGTTTTTTTCGTAGATTGGGCATCCCTGTAATATATAGTTTAATTTAATTGAATATTGGTTTCATTTGCAGCAAGAAACTTATGCAAAGACCTGCAGTTTTCTCATGCCCAGCGTCATCAATGGTTACAATGCCACCGTCTTTGCCTATGGTGCAACTGGTAAGTTATGTCAATTTGTCAAAATTGTCTTTCACTAACACGCACACCCATTATCCAAATACAATTTCCAGTTGGCCAGTTTGTTCGTGTAACCAATTTTACAAGGTACACTTTGCAATGACATTTAATATGAGGCAATGTTAAATCAATATTGACACAAGCAAGGGAATGGGCAACATGTTAGGCATTCAGCCTTCTTGTTTGTGTAGAAGCTTGCCAACTCGATATTTACCTGGCTATATTTCTACAGTAGTGTGGTCTTGGTTGAATGATCAGTGTATCCATGTTACTGGGGCTAATCGTTGTGGCTGCATATGACTGTGTACTCACAGTTTTGACAGTGTCGAATGACAGCCAACATTGCTGGTTATTCTGTATGTGACTGATACTGAGTAACATTTCAATGGAACTAATGCTAACCTTACACTGCTAAAATTTTGTCGTGAGTTATGTGTTTGATCAACTAAAAGCTGATCACTCTTGCAATGTACGATGTCCCACAACTCGAGTCACGTATTGATTTCACTGGTACAACAGTTGTTGAACCGTTTCGAAAATTGATTCGCAGCAATAAATGTTGCATAATGTACAATGGTGTCAGACGAGACGTCGCGCAAATTCAGGGAATGTTCGATGGTTGTTCAACAACACACATTTAATCAATGCTCTCTAGTGCATTGTTTGCTGTTTTACAGGAATGAGGGTCAACTATTGCTTTACAGCTGTTTTCGTTCTTTTTCACCAGTGCGTCCTGTTAGCTATCACGTCTGTCCATCTTTCCTATTCCTCCGATTTTCTAAAATCCGTCTTCATGCAGTCCTCCCCTGTCAGCTGCGACCTTCCCGTCTTTCTGCATCCTTCATATCCAGCATCCATCTGGCTTCTGACAGTTGTTCTCGTAAACGTGCAACTTATGTTGTTGTTATTCTGTCAGCGCCACTGTCTCCAGACCACTCAGGCATGCCGGCGTTACACATGCTCTTAGGCATTTCCCTTTCGACATTTTCAAAATGTTTCTGCTCCCTCTATCTTTATCCATGCATTCGCGCCAACTTGCATCTGATGTTGCACCTCTCCCACTAAATGCACATTCTGAGTAACCATTCCGCCAAGGTTTACAAAACCAAGTTATAAAATTAAGCAAACTTAAAAAATAACGCATATTTGACAATACTGTTTTCAGTCATCATTGGTGCATTTAGCTCAAGAAGATCCCTAAAACATTTTGAATGTTGTGAAACATTTTCAAAATTATTGTAAAAGCAACTTTGTCGACACATTTATAGTATAGTTCACTTAACACAAACTTGTTTCAACAAATTTTGAAGAATATACTGTAGAACACAATCCAAACATGATGAGCGTAACAAGATTTAACAAGATTGCCATCCAGAGAATTAACTCTAGATGGCAGGTGGACAAGGAAGCCCTTTGGCTTATCAAGAGTACAACCCTTTTATTTACATATATCCTGCCCTTCTATGGTATGGTATGTGTCGATTTTATTTTTAAACATATTCACGACTAGCACCTACACAATCAGCAGGTAATCTGTTCCATTCATTCACAGTCCTTTGTGAAAATGAGAACTTTCTTACGTCTAATCTACACTGCTCCTTTACTAATGTAACTTCATGTCCTCTAGTCTTTCTATTTTTCTGAACTGAAAAAAACATATTTCTATCAATATTTTCATAACCATTCAATATTTTAAACACTTCTATCTGATCTCCTCTCAATCTCCTGGTCTCTAGTGTTGTTAAACCACATTCTTTTAGGCGTTTTTCATAACTAAGATCCCTCAGTTTTGGTATCATTTTAATCGCTCTCCTCTGTACTCTTTCTAGCATATCTATGTCCTTCTTGCGGTATGGCCTCCACGCTTGTATACAATATTCTAAATGAGGCCTAACTATTGTTTTGTACAGCGATACTATTAGTTCTTTTTCTTTATATGCTATCTTTCACCTAATCAATCCAAGGATTTGATTTCCTTTTGAAGCTGCAATTCCACACTGCTCGGAAACCTTCATGTCAGCACTAATTGTCAGCCCTAAGTCTTTTTCTTTTACAGTAGTATTTAGTACAGTTCCCCCCATTGTATATTCTACATATTCGTTCCCATGTCCTGTGTGAAGACATTTACATTTCCCAAAATTGAACAACATTTGCCATTTTTTAGACCATTTGATCAACCTGTCAAAATCATCTTGTAAATGCTGTCTATCTCCATCACTTTTAATCCTTCTAAACACTTTTGTATCATCTGCAAATTTCAACACCTTGCTGGCTATATCATCGTCCAAATCGTTTATATATAAAGAATAATATAGGTCCCAGTACTGATCCGTGAAACCCCACTCAAAACTGATTTCCAGTTTGAAGCCTCCCCATCAACAACAACTTGTCTTCTGTTAATCAGCCATTTTTCTATCCAGTTAATTGTACCATTTCCTAATCTTTGATGTGGTACTTTGTCAAAAGCTTTTTGAAAATCTAAGTAGATGGTATCTACTGGTGATCCCTCATCTACCCACTTAGTGATATCTTCCAAAAAACATAACATATTTGATAAGCATGACTTCGCTTTTAGAAACTCATGTTGAGATGGGTTTATTAAGTTATGTTTAACAAGAAAATCCACCATGTGATCTTTAATTAGTCTTTCTAATAATTTACAAATCACCGATGTTAAACTAACTGGTCTATAATTATTTGACTTGTTTCTCGAACCTTGTTTAAATAACGGTATAATGTTTGCTTCTTTCCATTCTAAAGGAACCACTCCCTCTTCTAATGACAAGTTGAAAACTGTTGCAAGCGGTATGCTAATTTGTTCTACAATTTCCAATAGTAGTTTGGGTGGAATACCATCCACTCCAGGTGATTTATTATCCTTCATAGCCCTAATTTTCTTAGCTACCATTTCTGGGGTTACAATTAACTGTCTTAAATAGTCTGATTCTGCCCCCTTGAACTTAGCCTCTGGTACTGGCAGTGAACTAGTGTCTTCTCTGGTAAACACTGAACTAAAAACTCATTCAGGTCTTCTGCCATTAAGAATCCTTCTGATATTATATTTCCAGCACTATCTTCTAGAGGACCGACCTTATTCTGAACTTTCTGTTCGAACATACGCATAAAAACTCTTGCTGTCATGTTTTATATTACAAGCTAATTTATGTTCATAGCTTCTCTTTGAATTTCTAATTTCAGCTGTAGCTTGGTTTAGTGCTTCTTTATAAATGTTGTAGTCCTCGTCATTTCCAGTTCCACATCATTTGTTTATACTTAATTTTTCTAATGGCTTCTTTCGATAAGTGTTTCTTTTTGGACCGTTTCCCGTGTTTTTTTAAGGGAACAAATTTGACGATGATGCATTCAATTTCACTCTTTAAGATATTCCAGCATTCTGTTGCTGTCTTATTCTTCAGTGTGTTATTCCAGTCTCTTTGCTAAATATTTCCTTATGTCCTTATATTTTCCTTTGTGGAAATTTCTCCTGTACTGCTTTTTAGTATTCCTTTCTGATTTTACTTTGAAAAACAAACAGCTTCTTCGCAATCTGCTTCTCAGTCTAATTTTATTTCATAAGCCTGGATAGATTCTTTAATATATAAAATAAATCCACCTCCCCTTCTTCCTATTCTATCTTTCCTAAACATTACATATCCTGTCAGTCCCAATTCGTCACCTGATATATCGGTGGTTGCCCATAATTTGGTTATACCTATTATGCGAGGGTCAATATCTTCTACCATAATGTTTAGTTCATTTCTTTTGTTTACTATACTCCTTGCATTTAAACAAACACATTTATATCCAGCTTCAGAACAGTTTTCCAAACTATTCTTTGCTGAATTATTTTTGCTGTCTTTATCTATGCCTCCAGTTTCAGGCTTCTCTGCGAATCCCCCCTGCGAATTTAGTTTAAATAGATGCAACCTGTCCCACTGTCAACAGATCGCAGCAGATTCTCTGAGAATACTACTGCCCCCTTTTCACTTAGATGGAGGCCATCTCTCATGTATATATCTTCTCTCCCAACAAAGTACCCCTATGAATCCCACGCCCTCTTCTTCGCACATCTGCTCAACTAGTGCGTTGATCGCCATCCTCTTACAGTTACTTCCTCCCATTACTGGCAAAATTCCTGAGAGAACAACCTGTTCCACTCTTGTCTTCTTTAGCTTCCTCACTAGATGTCTGTACTTCTGAACTATCCCAGTTGTTCCCTCCTTGTCTGCTTTGTTTGTCCCTACGTGTACTAGTATAGACCCTCCTTTGCCATGCCCCAATACCTTCTCTACCCTTCCGGTCACATGCTCTATCCTAGCCCCCAGTAGACATACAACAACGTCCTTCCCCTCGCATATAGTCTTGTCTGTTTTTCTCAGAATTGAATCGCCCATAAACACTCTCTCTTTTCTCCTTGCCCCCTCAATCACTGCCTTGGAGTAGCTCCTCCAGTTTGCATATGTCTGGTTGTTGTCTTTTCCTCTTGCCGTCTTCTCTCCTGTCACATTCTCTTCCATTCCCTTCTTTCCTGTCACGTTTTCTCTTGTCCCGTTTCCTCCTGTCATCTTCTCTTCTAGCACATTTACTCTCACTTCCTTTCGTCCCTTCATCTTTCCTCCCATCACATTTTCTCCTCTCCCATCCCTTTTTCCCGGCACCTCCTTCACTATGGTCACTTTCTTCCCTATCACCTTCACGCCTGTCATGTTTTCTGTTTTTTGCTGAACACTGTCTTCTTCCATCAGTCTTCTGTCTCACAGTCTTACCAACTGCCTCTGTGGTATCTACCTCTTCACCACCTGTATCGCTGTCGCGTCTCTCCTCGTTCTCTACAGTCTGACTACCTGTTGATCTATCCCCACTGACGCGTTTTCTTTTCCTCTGCCGAACACTTTTCCTCCATCCCTCTGTTTTCTCAATGTCTTGTTCCTTCACACCGGTCACCTTCCCTCCTCTCAGTCTCCTTTCTTCAGTCTCCGTGTCACAACTCTGCTCCTTCTGTGTTGTAGAATTCTCAACTCTCTCCACGTCATCCCTCTCTGCTCCATCGATTTCTATGTTCAGTCTCACCTCCTTCTCCTTCACTATATCCGTCAACTTACACACCTCCTTCGTCAGCCATTCCACCCTCAAACACCCCATACACCGAAAGGTGAATCTGTCATCTTTGGTCTCTGCCCATGATTTTTGACAGCCAGACAACGCAAAATCCACCCAGCTCTGGCAGTCGTTGCAAACTAAGTGTCGTTTTGCCCTGAGTTGCCGCTTGTAAGGTGCCATATCAGAATTTATTTATGTTCAATATAGTTTTTATATAGTCTTTGAAAAGACTTTTCTGTGTACAATTTACACCAGGTTGTTTAGGTTATAGTTAGTTATATTTGTTAACACACAGACACAGTGACACACCGTGCCTTACCTAGTTACGATGTCGATGACTATGTATTTAAGTTAGGCTTAGATACAAGGTAGTCTTTAGACTGTTTCCTGTGTACTAATATACACTTTAAAAGGTTGTTATTTCAGGTTTTAATTAATCATCTAACTACATCGATTATCTCATATAGTCGTTCACGTTACGTTAACTTCGCCAGTGACCTACTTTGTAAAAAATGTTCCGATTACATTAACGTTCCCAATTATCGCTCGCAAATCGCCTACTTTTAATCTACCCTAGATTACTCCCTCTAGCTAACTTTTAACAAAAAATATTGCTTAATATATATCTTTAATTATGTTATGTATGCTATACACTCAATAATATCACTTATCTTGATCAAATATTCTTATATTTTGGCAAATTTGCTGTACCAAATTCAAACCAATTCTCCACCGGAAGTTCCCCTGAAAGCATACATTTTATTATGTACTCCTACTTTGCAACATAATGACAGGATGATGTGCATTTGGATGCACAAATCGATCGATAGCACAAATCCATTAGTGATGTACATATTCCCAGCAGAAGCTACACGAAACTATTGTCGCAGAACAAATTCAGATATTTCTTCACTACTGTGTCAGTTAACATATTGTCCTATTAATAGCATTGCTATGCATTTTGATACACAAAGCTATCAGATGCACACATCCATTTGAAACTCGAAGTGAGATACAACTTCCCAGAACAGAATGGGGCAGAACAAAGTCAGACATCATCTTATGTCAGGTGACCCATTGTCGAATTAATGGCAGTGTTAAGTAGAGCTCATCTATTTCCTCTTTCCATCAGCTCAGCTATTTCCAATGTTCCTGTAAATAAACAAAGTTGAATTTAGGAAACTGAGCCTAAATATGAGTTAACTAACTCAACACTGTGCAGATTAATTCAGTTTAGATATTGGATTACAGGACTTATCACCAAGTGTACAGCTGGCAAAATGGAAAAGAAATACAAGAAAACCTTGTTATGTTGATTCAGTCACTAAAATCCCAATCCATTATTTTAGCCAACTTTTAATTTGCTTCTACATAATTACCTGTATGCATTGGTCATACACAATGCACTCCAGATAATTAACTTTAATTTGTTTTTAGCGAATACTATTATTATCAAATGTACTTGTTCTGATCTATTATTAGATTTTTTTAAAATATATTCATGGATAAAAACTTATATATACTAGAGTGCAGATCTGCTGGTGTCCAAAATTTGTGCATTGCAAAATTCCATGGCAACATGATATTGTGTACTTTTTAACAAACCTAAAACGTTTACATTGAATGATGACATGCCAGCCAGGTATACTAACAATCGTAGCTGCATGTAGCATTAAAAACGGTCTGTGAAGGTACGAATCTTACAGGGAAACGGGGACTTTTCAAAAACGGCTGACTGGAATTTGGAAAGGCAAGACCCCCTAGACACACATACTCAAATTTAAGCAAAAAAATTACATCCACGACCAGGTTAATCCTCTTGCTATGGTTGCATATACTGATATTTTAGTGTGCATTTTCGTTCACTGCATGTCAAATACTGGACAATGCAGTTTTACTAAATAGAAAGGCGAGACCCTTGCCTAGGGCTAGGCTAGTTTAATACTGTAGTAGAGGCTCGACAGACTCTGACTCAGTGACATTCCCAGCGGCAGCCGACACCGACTGCAGTCGTCCATATCGGCGGACATTATAGTTCTACTTAATGGAATCGTTACTCGGCTGACGGCATTGGGAAGCAGGATAATTAAACAATGCATACACTTCCTACACTTATCAAAATAGCTGTCAATATGTATATGTCTACAAATTGCTTATTTACAATGCCATTACTTGAATCAACTCACCTCGGAATCTAACATGTCAACTATGTGTGTGACGTCAACGGTTGTCGTGTGGTTCACTGCGCGTGCATGAATATTCATTATACTCGGGCTGTAGAATTAATCATCCACGTGATGATTAATGATTCGTGTAAACACAATTATTTATCGGCTTTTTGTGCAGATAACACCCAAATTATGCATAAACATGCAAGACAAAGTAGCAGAGAAAGTACTCATGGGAAATTAATACGTTTTGATACGGTACACCTCGAATGTATATTAGCTTACAAAGAATCCCTTTAAGACATAAGTAGCACAAGCTGTGAGGGGGGGCAGGTCCACACACAAATTTCATACGTCACACAATTGCAGCGTTCTTGTATCCCCTTGACCACATGTGAATATATCAATAGCTAACACTAAGCACCCTACATTAATAGTACTAAACACGTAGATCATACGTAAAACTATTATGATATTAAAGAGCCTAAAGAAAGTCAGAAGAACACCGGCCCTAGGCCGACATGGGCTGATTACACTTCTAGACAAGCACGGTAGAGAAATACAAGACCAAGATATGATCATAGCACCATAATTCACACCGACCCGAAAGATGTACCAGAGATACAACATGGGAGGTGGAAGCAGTGCTAAGAGATATGAAGAATGGGAAGAAATCAGGCAACGACCATGTAAACACTGAACCATTAAAAGCAGGAGAAGATATCATCTCGAAGACACTGGCTAAGCTGTATACTAAATACTTATCAGAAAGACGAATACCCACCACTTGGAAGAACGCAAAGATGGTGATTATTTTCAAGAATGGAAATAAAAAGACTTAAGGAACTACAGACCGATATGTCTGTTATCAAACATCTACAAATTACTCACAAAGATACTAACGACTAGGCTAGAGAAGACACTGGACGAAAACCAACCACGAGAGCAAGCAGGATTCAGAAGCAGGTACTCAACGACAGACCATATACACGTCGTAAACCAACTGAAAGAGAAGTGTCGAGAATATAATATCCCGCTCTGCATCGCTTTCATCGACTACACGAGAAGGCTTTCGACTCAGTGCAAACTCGAGCAATACTGACCTCCCTTCAAGAACAGGGGATAGAAGATGTGTACATCGATCTCCTGAAAGACATCTACACCAACAGCTCGATGACAGTCCACCTACACAAAAAGAGCAACAAGATCAACATCAAGAGAGGAGTACGACAGGGTGACACCATATCGCCCAAGCTGTTTACGGCAACACTCAAAAGCATATTCTGAAAACTGATCTGGGAAACCAGAAGCTTGATGATAGACGGAGAATATCTCAGCCATCTTCACTTTGCCGACGACATACTCATATGCGCTACCAGCGATAGAAATAAGCCAGAATATTTACTTGTCCGCCGGACAAGTAAGTTTTGAAATCTACTTGTCCGCCAAAATTTGTATTTGTCCGAGTGGTTGTGAAGGGGAATCGAAGCTTTGGAAAAACCGTAAAAAATCTGTCTTATTTTATGACAACAACACAATGTTCCTGCTGTTTCATTGCATATATATCTGAGTGACCTGTGATCAAAGACAATTTGATTTAATCTTCAAATTTTGAAATTGCAAAATTATATTTGCAACTATTTTTCGGTTCATTATTATTCATCACGAATATTAAAAGTAGACACGTTACATGATGTATACCAATATTTTAGTGATGCTGATATGAACGCTTTTATTAATAACAAATAATTATTACGATGATAGGAATGAGACAATTGTTTTCCTTGCTATTTGTTTTTATGGGTGGGATTCGTAGATTTATGGGGATACTTTGTTGGGAGGGAAGATATGTACATGAGAGATGGCCTACATCTAAGTGGAAAGGGGGCAGCAGTTTTCTCAGAGAACTTACTGCAATCTGTTGAGAGTGGGACAGGCTGCATCTATTTAAACTAGATTCGCAGGGGGGATTCACAGAGAAGCCTGAAACTGGAGGCATAGATAAAGACAGCAGAAATAAATCGGCAAAGAACAGCCTGGAAAACTGTTCTGAATCAGGATATAAATGCATTTGTTTAAATGCAAGGAGCATAGTAAACAAAAGAAGTGAACTAAACATTATGGTAGAAGATATTGACCCTCACATAATAGGTATAACCGAATCGTGGGCCACCACTGATATATCAGATGCCGAATTGGGACTAACAGGATATGTAATGTTTAGGAAAGATAGAATAGGAAGAAAGGGAGGTGGAGTTATTTTATATATTAAAGAATCTATCCAGGCTTATGAAATAAAATTAGAAAGAGAAGCAGATTGCGAAGAAGCTGTTTGGTGTAACATAGTTACAGGAAACTCAACGTTAACAGTTGGGTTAGTTTATCGAAGTCCAAACATAAGCATAGAAGAGAATGAAAAAATACAAAACGCTATAAGGGAAGTAAGCAAACGGAACTGTATTATTATGGGGGACTTTAACCATGGGCATATACAATGGAAATCTCTACAGAGTATTGGGAGTGAGGACCACAAGTTTTTAGTTTTAGTACAAGATAGTTTCCTTTCTCAACATGTGCTAGAACCAACCAGGGGAGAGAATGTGTTAGACTTAGTTTTGTCCTCACAGAAAGAATTAGTTGACAATGTCAAGATATGTGAGCCACTGGGGAGTAGTGATCACAACCAGATACATTTTACCAGCAAAGTAAAATCAGAAAGGAATAGTAAAAAGCAGTATAGGAGAAATTTCCACAAAGGAAGGTATAAGGACATGAGGAAATATTTAGCAAAGATAGACTGGAATAACACACTGAAGAATAAGACAGCAACCGAATGCTGGAATATCTTAAATAGTGAAATTAAGTGCATAGTCGATAAATTTGTACCTTTCAAAAAACAAGGGAAACGGTCTAAAAAGAAACACTTATCGAAAGAAGCCATTAGAAAAATTAAGTATAAACAAATGATGTGGAAGTCATATAGATGTACTGGAAATGATGAAGACTACAACATTTATAAAGAAGCACTTAAGCTACAGCTGAAATTAGAAATTCAAAGAGAAGCTATGAAAAAAAATTAGCTAGTAATATAAAACATGACAGTAAGAGTTTTTATGCGTATATTCGAAGCAAACAGAAAGTTCAGGATAAGGTCGGTCCTCTAGAAGATAGTGCTGGAAATACAATATCAGAGGGATTCTTAATGGCAGAAGACCTGAATGAGTATTTTAGTTCAGTGTTTACCAGGGAAGATATTAGTTCACTGCCAGTACCAGAGGCTAAGTTCAAGGGGGCAGATTCAGACTATTTAGGACAGTTAGTTGTAACCTCGGAAATGGTAGCTAAGAAAATAAGGGCTATGAAGGATAATAAATCACCTGGAGTGGACGGGATTCCGCCCAAACTACTATTGGAAATTGTAGAACAAATTAGCGCACCGCTTGCAACAGTTTTCAATTTGTCATTAGAAGAGGGAGTGGTTCCTTTAGAATGGAAAGAGGCAAACATTATACCGTTATTTAAAAAAGGTTCGAGAAACAAGTCGGAGAACTATAGACCAGTGAGTTTAACATCAGTGATTTGCAAATTATTAGAAAGACTACCGGTAATTAAAAATCACATGGTGGATTTTCTTGTTAAACATAACTTGATAAACCCATCTCAACATGGGTTTTTAAAAGCGAGGTCATGCTTAACAAATATGTTATGTTTTTTGGAAGACATCACTAGGTGGGTAGATGAGGGATCACCAGTAGATATCATCTATTTAGATTTTCAAAAAGCTTTCGACAAAGTACCACATCAAAGATTACTCCTTAAGCTAAAGGCCCATGGCATAGGAAATGGTATAATAAACTGGATAGAAAAATGGCTGAATGACAGAAGACAACGTGTAGTAGTTGATGGGGAGGCTTCAAACTGGAAATCGGTATTGAGTGGGGTACCACAGGGATCAGTACTAGGACCTATATTATTCTTAATATATATCAACGATTTGGACGATGATATAACAAGCAAGGTGTTAAAATTTGCGGATGATACAAAAGTGTTTAGAAGGATTAAAAGTGATGGAGACAGACAGCATTTACAAGATGATCTTGATAGGTTGATCAAATGGTCTGAAAAGTGGCAAATGCTGTTCAATTTTGGGAAATGTAAATGCCTCCACACAGGTCATGGGAATGAAGAGGTAAAATATAAAATGGGGGGTACTGTTCTAAGTACTACTGTAAAAGAAAAGGACTTAGGGTTAACCATTAGTGCTGATATGAAGGTTTCAGAGCAGTGCGGAATTGCAGCGTCAAAGGGAAATCAAATCCTTGGATTAATTAGACGAAATATAGCGTATAAGAAAAAAGAATTAATAGTACCGCTGTACAAAACAATAGTGAGGCCTCATTTAGAATATTGTATACAAGCATGGAGGCCATATCGCAAGAAGGACATAGATATGCTAGAAAGAGTACAGAGGCGAGCGACTAAAATGATACCAAATCTGAGGGATCTTAGTTACGAAATACGCCTAAAAGAATGTGGTTTAACAACACTAGAGACCAGGAGATTGAGAGGAGATCACATAGAAGTGTTTAAAATATTGAATGGTTATGAAAATATTGATAGAAACATTTTTTTCTCAGTTAAGAAAGATAGAAGGACCAGAGGACATGAAGCTACATTAGTAAAGGAGCAGTGTAGATTAGATATAAGAAAGTTCTCATTCTCACAAAGGACTGTAAATGAATGGAACAGATTATCTCCTGATTGTGTTGGTGCTAGTAGCGTGAATATGTTTAAAAATAAAATCGACACACACCTTAAAAAGGCGGGATACATGTAGATAAAAAGTATTGGACTCTCGATAAGCCAAAAGGCTTCCTTGTCCAACTGCCATCCAGAGTAATTTTCTGGATGGCAATCTTGTTAAATCTTGTTATAATGTTGCAAAAACTGTTTATGTTTAATATGGTATATATATATATAACATATAACAATGCTGTAAAATGTTGGCATCAGTTTGTCATTGAAGATGCCATTCAACCAGGAGCACGACCAATGCAAAGCCAGGAAATGTTGTCACAAAAATCAATAATAAACATATAATCTGATATTATTTTGTTAAACCTCTATGAACTTCAATATTAACAAAGTTCTGTATTTTACAAACGAAGATAATATTCAACTGATCATCAGCAAACAAACGCATATTTTTTCCTAAATGTTACATTACCATTTCAATGATAATAAAACAGTTTTAACGGTGCCTGAATTACATTTACCAGGCGGAAAATAATTTATATATTTAGTTACGTCGTAACGTTGCTGCCGCGCGCAGACCGCCGTAGCTGGCGGAAGCCGACATGTCAACGGCGGTTGGCGCCCCGTCCTCGGTCGCGCGTCTTGCATAATTCGGTTTCGAAAACTCGCAATTTATGGTTAAAATAAATGTTACATAGTCATAGATGCAACACTTCTGAAATTTCATTAATATTCCGTTTATCAACCAGCACCATAGATTTACCGGAGAGCCAGTTACAAGTTTTGAAAATTGTCACCGATCAGCGATCAGGATCGGCTGACGTTCGATGTCGACGATGACTTGGTCTTGGAAGACTGCCGAGTCCGCGTGGGTTATGCATAATAATGGTTAAAACTATATAATTATTCAAATAACAGGTAGCGATAGAAAGTCTACTATTTCCAAAGTTCATCAAATATGATTCGTGAGTAGAAGCAAGTTGTACGTCGGCGAAACTGAACGATTTACGATTGTGTGAAATACAGCCTCGATCAACGATGGCTGATGCGGAGTCTATCCTACGTGTATGACAGCTAGGTCGGTGCGCTCAGCGGATGACCCTGTTAACGCAGGCACTAAACTCGGTCGAACACTGACGTACAACACACTGGCGGCGGAACGACAAGACGCCGACACACTAACAAAATTGGAACGCGCGTGATTGCTATTTACGTTTGAATTTCCTCAAATAAAAAGTTTGCAATGTTGCACGAGTCACTATTTAATGTAAATTTTCACTTGTCCACCGGATAACCATGTAGTCATTTTACTTGTCCGGGCCAACAATCACTTGTCCCGGACAAACGGACAAGTGCTATTTCGAACGCTGGCTACTACACCGCAAGAACAACAAAACATGCTGCAGAGCTAGCTGATGAAAGTGAAAAACAAGGTCTAAGGATGAACATCTCGAAGACAAAAGTGATGCTAGAAAATGACACACCAATATATATATCAACACGACGCAGATAAAGAACGTTGAAAGCTACAGAGACAAAAACCAAGACAATGAGATTCAAAAAAGGATCACCGCCGGCTGGACAGCTTTCACACCGGGACATCTTCGAGGGTAACTTTGCCTTTGGAACCTGCTTGAAGAGACAAGTCTTCAACACGTGTACTTCCAGCGATGACATTTGGCGCGTAAACATGGGCACTCACCATCCAGGCAAAGAACAAGCTAGCAGCCGCACAAACAAAGATGGAAAGAAGTATGTTAAACATCACATATCGGGAGAGAAAAACAAACATCTGGGTAAGACGGAAGACAAAGGTCATAGACGTGATAGAACAAATCAGAAGACATAAGTGGACCTGGGCAGTGCACATCAGCAGACTACGAGATAACCGGTGGACATCGCATATCAATTCAACATTATTCCAGGCTTATTTACATTTAGGAATATTGTGTCTTAGCGCACTTTTGAGGCATAAATAGCGCCCTGCTATGCATCAACATACGCTGCTATATCCCTCATTTTATGTGTGCGATGCGGTATAACACACGACTACAGCAGCACAGACTAGCACAAACATGGTCGTATTTTCGTAATATAAATATGCCTGGGATGATGTCGAATGCCATGGAACTAACGCACACTGAGGTATCTAAGTTAGGCAGAACTCAAGTTATAACGGTGAAATTGAGATGGGTCTGGATTCAGCGCAAGTGCCCCCCTTGCTTGCTGGCGATTGATGCCAGATTCGCTTGCTAGCATCGTCGTCCACTTGCTCGCTGGTGAGCGATGCCGGACTCGCTGTATTCCGTTTGCTCGCTGCTCGAAATCTCGGCGAATGGGGAAGTAGATGCATCTTCAGATACAAGCATTGAGACCATTTTAATTGACTTAAGACAAATAACGGTCCCCTGGAAATCAGATTAGCCACATCCGCATCCACCAAATGATGCTGTATGTACGGCCTGATATGGGAATGTTTGCGACTTCGAGTTTTAACGTAGACGGCGGTGATTACAAATTTCAGATAACATACAACTTAATTACTTACAGTGGATTACGTTGCTTGTGTAGGACACCGTTACTTATTCTGTAATCGTTTGTACGTCGGGTGGAAATAGCAAATATTCTTTAAGCATACTATACGCTAATTAGAATTAATATGATAGTCCGTGTTTCATAGTTCTAACCAATTCCGTTGGTTGGCGTAATATATAGTGCTACAGCTAAAATGGTTGAACAAAATTATTAATGAAACGGCATCATTGATTTGAACATTCATAATTGTTAATATGATTGCTTGTATAATTTACTTTCGTTAACTTATATATTAAGCACTGCTTCATTAGAAACAACCAGTCATTTTCTACAGAAAATATGTCATTTGAAACAGAATTTGCCCTTTTCTGAAACGGAATTGAAATGGAATTTGCCTTTTTTTGAAATGGAAAATCAATGTCCCTACACGTAGCAAAGACAGATTCAGCAAATGTACCAAAACGTCCGGTGCTCAATCGACAGAATACGGTACACAACAGGAAGCATTATTAGAGACAGACTGCTTTGATTAAATTTGAGCGATGCTAAACAGACAATCATCGCATTAGCCAGACGACATAATTTGATAAATACCATTGGACAATACAGGAAATCCTATGTGCTGAATCGGCACTCAAATAATTCAAAACCACATGCTTTGCCAATGTCCAGGTAGCGATGCAATGGGGCAACGCCAACGTACTTCGAGCACTACACTAAGGGACTGATTCCCAAAGATGTTAAGTGTCTACATATGGTTACGTGATTATGAATATCACATTATTTTGACCATTCCTCTGCATTGTTAGAATGTCCGAGTTTGAGAATAAAACAAAACTGACCGAAAAATAATGTATCTTACAGTTAATGTACAAGGAATTCTTATCTAGAAATTATCCAGCAGGAGTATACTGCATTTGCCATTATTAAAACATGCTCACACTTGAAAATATGTTTTCATGCGTGGTTTCATTTCTGTAAAAAAGGGGATGTGCATCTATTAGGCAGTGCGCGTCTATAGGGAATTATATGGTATTTCCAGAAAATTCTACCCTAGATGACAAAATGGTGTAATTTAAAATTAAAACATCTCACTTACTTGTTGTTCTCCCTCTATAGACTGGGAAGACACCTGTCTTACCTGTTGTTTTCCTCTGGGCACTGGGAAGACATCTGTCTTACCTGTTGTTTTCCTCTAAGCACTGGGAAGACACCTGTCTTACCTGTTGTTTTCCTCTGGGCACTGGGAAGACACCTGGCTTACCTGTTGTTTTTCTTTAGGCACTGGGAAGACACCTGACTTACTTGTTGTTTTCTTTTAGGCACTGGGAAGACACCTGACTTACCTGTTGTTTTCCCTCTAGGCACTGGGAAGACACCTAACTTACCTAGGTACCTGTTGTTCTCCATCTATAGACCGGGAAGATGCCTGACTTACCTGTTGTTTTCTTTTAGGCTCTGGGAAGACACCTGGCTTACCTGTTGTTTTCCCTCTAAGCACTGGGAAACACCCGACTTACCTGTTGTTCTGCCTCTATAGATTGGAAAGAAACCTGACTTACCTGTTGTTTTCTTCTAGGCACTGGGAAGACACCTGATTTACCTGTCGTTCACCTCTAGGCACTGGGAAGACACCTAACTTACCTGTTGTTCTCCCTCTATAGACTGGAAAGACACCTGACTTACCTGTTGTTTTTCCCTCTATAGACTGGAAAGACACCTGACTTACCTATTGTTTTCCCTCTAGGCACTGGGAAGACACCTGACTTACCTGTTGTTTTCCCTCTAGTCACAGGGGAGACACCTAACTGACCTGTTGTTTTCCTCTAGGCACTGGGAAGACACCCGACTTACCTGTTTTCCATTAGGCACTGGGAAAACACCTGATTTACCTGTTGTTTTCCTCTAAGCACTGGGAAGACACCTGTCTTACCTGTTGTTTTCCTCTGGGCACTGGGAAGACACCTGGCTTACCTGTTGTTTTTCTTTAGGCACTGGGAAGACACCCGACTTACCTGTTTTCCATTAGGCACTGGGAAAACACCTGATTTACCTGTTGTGTTCCTCTAGACACTGGTAAGACACCTGATTTACCTGTTGTTTTCCCTCTAGGCACTGGGAAGACACACACAATGCTGGGAACAGATGGGGACCCTGGTATCATGGTGCGCGCACTCAATGACCTGTTCTTGGAGATGGAACGCACTCAAGATAAACTTATCTACAAAGTCACAATGTCTTATCTAGAGGTAAGTTGCTCAATTATACAATCTCCTTTGAATTTTAACAATTATAACGTTATTAAAATTAATTTACTAATCTACTATGACTTGTTATATTGATGTTTTGTGTTTTACATTATTCTTCACTTTTTAATCCACATTTTACTGTTAGAGTATAACAGTCATCCTCACCAATTGTAAACATGTGTTGTTTAATATTACTAACATTTCTATAGTGCCATATATCCAGGACCAGTCCGTTCATAGCACATACGTTATAAAACGTACATCGAATTATAAGAAATGTTTAAAAATTATATAATCCTCATAAAATAATATGATTAAAATTTAAAAAGACTATATATTAAGTACATGTAATTAACATGCATGACATAGTTTTGAAAATATTAAGCATACTTCACTTTCTCTCAAGTGTTAGTATTGTCTATGAAAAATTAAAATTTAGTTTTGCCAGATTTTTCGGCAACAATTCTCCTTTGTCTTTATCTTTGTTTATAGCATTTTTTAGCAGTTTAGGTTGAACAGGGTGCTATATGACCATATTATTACGATGATTTCACCCATTAAAACAAATCTGTATGAAACATGACACGGCAACTAAAAATCACACAAATCTACATTGCATATGGGACATCGACACGACGTTGCAGGCTGCTGTATAAGAAATCTGGCGCATGCATCGCACTGTGATGTTGATGTACTGTTTGTGTTACATTTGATGCAAGTACGTATATTACTAAAATTATTTGTGTTAGATCTACAATGAAATGATCCGGGACCTGCTCCACCCAGGCTCCGGTTACTTGGAACTGCGAGAAGATTCAAAGGGGGTCCAAGTCAGTGGTCTGTCATCTGTGTCTGCAAGCTCCACACAAGAGGTACGTCTAGTCATTCACATTTACGCTACAAGTACTTTATTCATTCTATTAAGCATATAGTATGTTTAACAGAACATTTGAGACATGAAAATATGTCAAGTTTTGCATTCCAGTAAGCATACAGGGGTGTACACCCATTTTCTGGGGTTTCTGGGTACTGCCATCTCAGCAGACGTGACTGGCAAGTGATTTATACATCCAGTAATAAATAATTAAAGTGGACATTTCGATATTTGTGTCATCTCTGAGCTTTGAATCCAGTGTGACATTGGTAGAAATTAAATTACTGTGATGGATTCAACGGTCAAAGTTGGCATTGAGATCACTGTCAGTGTGTCAGATGCTGCTAAAAATGGGGAATGGGGGTGTATGCTAATACACTAATTAGAACATGTATGCTTAACTGAACAAATACAGTATTAACTAATATTAACTACCATCATTGAATCACTACAATACATGTTGTTGTTATATACCATTACAGTGGTTGTATTGATGATGTTGCCAAGATATTACAGTTCTTATAAATTATTGTTAATTCATCGTGTAGTACATGTAAACTTGTAAGCGTTGTCAAGTCAAGTGGTCGGATCATTACAATGCTTATACATGTACCATTGTTAAATCACTGTGTGTGTGTGTGGGTGTATTTTTGTTTCCATTCAACAGGACCATTAACATTCTTATCACATATCAGCCATATATATATATTATATTATATGGCTGATATGTGACGAATGTTAATGGTCCTGTTGAATGTTATGAAACACAAACATCATTTATTTATGGTTAATCACCTGACCAACTATTGGACTGACTGCTGTTACTCCCCAACACTGAGGTTATATAAGTTATATAAATATTAACAAGGTCTTTAAGGCTCTAATGTATTCGCCGTGTACAAATGTTTGTGTAAATGTTTTATTTATTTTGTAACTATCTTCCCTTTTCCTTCTGTGACATGGGTATGTCACAGATTTGTCACTTCCCCTACATTTGTCCTTGTAATGACTGGCTGTCACCTTTCTTGCCCTACTCCTACCTGATCTTATTTGTCTTTTCCACACCAATCTTTACACTTAATTTACTTCAGTCTTCGTTGTGGTCTCATTGCAACCATTTCCTTGGCAATCATTAACAACAATTTCGAGTATAAAAATTAAACAAAAATATTGTTGACATTTTTAATTTCCGATATAGGATGTTATAAAATTTGGTCTCTAGACAGGTCTTTACACTAATTCTCCAATGATATCTGTGTTATGTAACGTATTCAAGTTCTGGAACTGTTTTGCCAATCATAATCAGATGCTAGTAGTTTAGGATAAGTTAGGCATGGTCACCCAGTTCATCTCTGTCCTTGCTTTGGTTGCCATGCATGTTTACCCTGATTCTACCCAGTCATTTAGCTTGAAGTTGTGGTGATTAATCTCCATAATTTCACCAGGACCACCCATTTTATAAAGGGCATATTAAGATATTTAAGATATGAATATACCAAATGCATTGACTTGAAAGTAATATTGCTGGAATGTTCCAGGTGATGGACATCTTGTTCCAAGGAAACAAGCAGCGCACCCAGGAGCCAACTGCAGCCAACAAGACGTCGTCGCGGTCACATGCGGTACTCCAGATCACAGTACGTCAACGCAGTCGTGTCTCCAACATCGTACAGGAAGTCAAGATAGGCAGGTTGTTCCTCATTGACCTCGCCGGGTCAGAACGTGCAGCTAACTCCCTGAACAGGGGCAAGAGGATGGTGGAGGGGGCGCATATCAACCGCTCTCTGCTTGCTCTAGGAAACTGTATCAATGCCCTAAGTAAGTCTGTTTTGGTACAATATAAGTCTGTGTTGTTGTGGAGTATTGATGTATCCAGTCATGGTTTGCCTGCGTCACAATCATTTTGTATGTGACCTCTGTCAAGCTTTGCCTTTGCCAACAAAGTGTAAAGTGCTTTGAGCAGACCTGAGGACTGGATACTGCGGTATATAAGAACGTAAGAAGACAAAAAACAATATTGATAACGGTTATAATTGTGAATTACATTGTTATTGCGGCATGACGTCTCATAGATCAAACATGACCACATACAGTTGTCACCTTAGAAACTTTGCCTTATATTTTTGTCATAAAGAGATAGTTCTGGGGCCGGAATTTCAACAAAATATACGGCGGAATGCATGAATGCGCGCGTGTTCGGCATTTACCATAGGGTCAACTGGGACACGAGCACCAGGGGCCTGATAATAAACAATTTAACAAAACATCTGAGGAGAATTCAACATAAGATGTAGGTCCATCTTCTTCTACGCCAGATCCTGTGCAAGTGAAACTTGTTGCTTGCTAGCCGTTTTGTTGACATAGCACGCATGTTTGCTTAATATTGGAGTATGCAGCAGAGATGCAAATTGTACAAGTTCATCGGTCAATCCAACTTGCCCCATCACCACATAATTTCTTTTAATATGCCACTATTGTTGTCAAACATTTCAACCCAAGCTGACCAGTCAGTATGACAATAATCTAAGTCTTTGACTTGAGTAATTTGGGTAAGGTTGTAAAGTTATCTCTCAGAATGCTTCGTTCTGCTCAACGAAGCTTTCTTGATTTTCGTGGTCCCTTTGTCTGCATTAGTGACGTTAACCTCAGTTGTCATGTGTCAGTGTTGGTGATTGTCACATGACATCAGCTCTAAGAAGATCGCAGGAAGATTGTAGAATACACAGCCTGCTGATGTGTGACAACCCAGTAAGACATGCTGTCTGTAGAATACACAGCCTGCTGGTGTGTGACAACCCAGTAATTAAGACATGTTGTCTGTAGAATACACAGCCTGATGCCATGTGACAACCCAGTAAGACATGTTGTCTGTAGAATACACAGCCTGCTGATGTGTGACAACTCAGTAAGCAAAGATAGCCTCCAGGCCATGTTTCAGTGTACAAGAAATATAGCTATCAAATTAAGAGGAGTAAGTTTATTCCTGTTTTTTTTTCATTTATTAATTAATGTAATGTTCTTAAACATACAGTGCCTGCCAAATTGTGTTTTGTAAGCACATAACAATGATCACAATTTGAAGATATGACCATGGGAACATGTTCAAATAATAAATAAAACAAACATTTTCAAAACTAGCTTCATTTTCAGTATAGCCGAGTCCGGCTGAGTTAGCTGCTATTCCCTTTGATGTTCAACTATCTTAAGTTCAACACAGCTGACTTCTGTTACAAATTACTGTGCCCGCTAATTGCAGGTAGCCAAACAGACTGGGTCCCTTTAAGACCTATCCTTTGTAGGTATATTTTGTTGTACCATATAATTATATATGTTTATGTAACCGTATAGTACATTATGGACATAATTGTCATAGAGTCGGTTAATGTGATTTGTAGATAATGAATTCACTGACGGTTCATTGAGCACAGGCAACAGTGTGAACAATGCTAAATGTAGTAGTTGATTAAGAATTCATGTAGGTTCTTTGAATAGACGTAACACTGGACACTTTGTTGTAGCACAGCACACCATGGCGCTGCCGTAGCACGCAATCAAGCTGGAAAATAATAACTGGTGTAAATAAGTAAATACACTGTAATTTATTCATGGCTTAATGTCCCTGTAGATTAGCATTACTTTGTGTGAATATGCCACCGGTGGTTATATGTTGATTGTCATCACGTTTTTTTGTCTTGTTTCTCATTTCAGAGACCAACAGTCTGGATTACATTGTAGGTTTTCATTTCTGAGAACATCAGTCTGAATTACATTCTAGGTTCTTATTTCTGAGACCCTCAGTCTGGATTTCGTTCTAGTTTCTCGTTTCTGAGACCCTCAGTCTGGATTACATTCTAGATTCTCATTTCTGAGTCTCTCAGTTTGATTACATTCTAGATTCTCATTTCCCAGATTCTCAGTCTGGATTACATTGTAGGTTTTCATTTCTGAGAACCTCGGTCTGGATTACATTCTAGATTCTCATTTCTGAGACCCCCTGGATTACATTCTAGTTCTGAGACCCTCAGTCTGATTACGTTCTAGGTTCTTATTTCTGAGACCCTCATGCAGTCTGGATTACATTCTAGTTTCCCGTTTCTGAGACCCTCAGTCTGGATTACATTCTAGATTCACATTTCTGAGTCTCTCAGTCTCATTACATTCTAGATTCTCATTTCTGAGATCCTCAGTCTGAATTACATTCTAGGTTCTTATTTCTGAGAACCTCAGTCTGAATTACATTCTAGGTTCTTATTTCTGAGACCCTCAGTCTGGATTACATTCTAGTTTCACATTTCTGAGACCCTCAGTCTGGATTACATTCTAGTTTCTCATTTCTGAGACCCTCAGTCTGATTACGTTCTAGGTTCTTATTTCCGAGACCTTCCGTCTGGATTACATTCTGGGTTCTCACTTCTGAGGCAGATATTTGAAAGAAATAATTATCTAAGTAAGTTTCACTATATATATGATATTATGATCTGTTATTAAAAACACTATTCCATTGATTTTTAACTATTGTGCTTTATTTAGCAGTGTGGTGTAGAAGTGCTTTGGCCCTAAAATAGTATGTCTTGTTGCCTCATATATTCATACAGTACCTCACCCATACATCATCTCAGAGCCCTTATGTTATCATTCCACATACAATTCTGTATATATAATTGTACGTTTGACACAAGTCCAGTGTATAGTGAAATCAGGCAAATTAATAACATTAAGTCTATTAACTAATACATAATATAACCCAATCCATCTGTCCTTCATTCTCTTTGCCGTGGCCATTGACTGGGTTATGCGGCTAGCAACCACAGGCAATGAAGGGATTGTGTGGGTTAAGGAGGAGCATTTGTTGATGACATTGCTGCCCTCTCAGACACCACCCAGGGCCTACAAAGTCTCATGGAATCAGTCAGCAGATATGCTGATGGCTTGGGACTTGTCATCAATGATAATATGACAAAAAAACATGCTGACAGGTGAGCATCAACCACCCACAGATGTTTGGATCAACCAAAAAAAGTAGAAACAGTCGTAAACTTCACCTACTTTTGCAGGTCCATCAACAACCAAGGAATCATCGATCATGAACTAAACTGCAGAGTGGGGAAAGCGTCAGCAGCCTTAGGCCAGCTGAGGAAAATTTGGAACGACAAGAAATTTACCTTGAAATCTAAATTCCGCTTTTATAACTCAAATGTTATACCAACCCTCTTATACGGATGTAAAACATGGCAACTAAAAACAAGCCAAGAACAAAATTGATGCATTCGACGGTAAATGCCTGTGAAAGGTCACTGGAGTGACCATGTGTGGACACATGTCTGGATACAATAAATACAACCTCTGGCATCATCTACTATCTGCAGAAGACAATGAGCTGGCTCGACCATGTCACAGTGGATACCAGCTGGCTAGAGAAAGAGGGGACGACCAAGAATGAACTGGCGCCAAACAATCGACTGCACCCTACAGCTAGTCAACAAAGGCTGGAGCAACGTCAGAACACTAGCAAGCGACAGATCTGGATGGCGTGGTTTGACTGCCTCATGGGTCTCTAGAGGCGGGCGGGAGCCGCTAAGTCTAAATAAGTAATGAAGAGGGCTGGGAATTCTGTTAGCAGTTATTGTTATGATGAACATGTTTCAATTATAAAGCCCATGATGCCACTGTGAAACACTTAAATATTGTGTTAATTATTTATTTTGATAGTTATTAATATTATAAAACCAGCTTATGAGCACTTGAGGAAACAACATTCCTATGTTTCAACTTGGAGCTACAGAAATTCTATTCATTGATGCATGGATTACATTTCCAGCATAATGGTAGGAGAATGAATGCTCTCATAGCATTGTATAAGTGTCTGTGAAGTCACAGATACGTAGGCCTACATTGTATAAGTGTCTGTGAAGTCACAGATACGTAGGCCTACATTGTATAAGTGTCTGTGAAGTCACAGATACGTAGGCCTACATTGCATGTTAACTGGACACTGTTTTTTTAAACAATTAACACAGATGGATTTAACTTACATAAGTTAAAAACAGATTGTCTGTGATTTAATAGTGTTATATCATATTATATATTGTTGTATCCGTAGACTAGTAGTCCGCGACTCCGCGACGCACTGTCACTTGGGCAGGGCATGTTATGCAGTCTATGCTTTGGCGGTCATGGTCCCTGCTATCAGCACACTTAACAAAAACCCTGATTATGTAAGGTATAGAGTTGTTGCTGACGTTTAGAAACAAGGCGATAACAATGCTGCATCAGTAATGTTCATAACACACAGACTTGTTGCACTGTTATCAACCGTTATTAATTAGTTATATATGAGATTTGTTCCATTTGGCCATATTCTTTAGAGAAATGTTTCTATTGCTGTTTGATTCAGAATATAATTTTTTTTCAAATGACAACCCTTGAGGCAAGGACTAAACTGGTGACACCTATTGTATCTGACAGTTGGACATGTGCTAAAATAGATCACTTTATAGTCACATATGTACAGCAACATGTCATTTTTTTCAATAGCCAGATATGTACTACAACATGTCCGACTTTCTAACATATTTTCTGACAAAATCAAATTATTTTACAAGTAGTTATTCTAAACCTTACGCCAGACTGCCTAGAAGTGCAGTAGAATTGTAGTGCTGGCAATACTAACACAAAATTACTATGACATCAAAGTACTGCGCTTTATATATAATGCGTAGTTTCAATGAATGCAACTATAATTATAAAGCAGTGAAATTATTGATCCAACCATGATGCAGCCATTTGCATTGAACACAAGTGTTGGTACAATGTTACTGCAAAGGTCATCTGTCGTCAATCACCGGGGATACAAAGCACTGTAAAGTGAAACAGTCGGAACATAAAATGGTGTAGCTGAACATTTTTAGTTAACATCAACTTATACAATATTCAGTGGAGCTACACATTCTCACAAATTGAAAATGGTTATTGTAACTATAAAGCATATGATTCCTATGCTCTTGGTCTGTTTTACAACTGGTCCGTAAGACCATTATACAACTCTGAAAATATCCAGTCACTGTTAATATTTGATAAACTCACACGTGAAATTGAAGGACAGAAAGATTGGGTTATATTATGTATTGATTAATAAACTGAATGTTATTAATTTGGTTAATTTCACTGTACACTGGACTTGTGTTGTTGCGGAAGACTGTATGTGTCAAATGTACAACTATATATACAGAATTGTATGTTCTCTGAAATGAGAACCACGACTACAATCACATCACAAAAATGTGATCACTTATCAATACCGGTGGCATATTCACACACAATACTAATTCATGAGATGTCATTAAGCCATGAGTAATTACAGGTATTTACTTATCTACACCAGTTATTATCTTCTGGCTTGACTGCATGCTATGTGGCAGTGCCAGGGTGTGCTGTGGTATAACAAGGTCTGCAGTCTTATGTCTATTCAAAGAACCTACATGAATTCTTAATCAACTACTAAGTTTAGCATTGTTCACACTGTTGCCTGTGCTCAATCAACCATCAGTGAATTTGTTATCTACAAGATAATTACGTCCATAATGTACTATATGGTTATATAAACATATATATGGAACAACAATCTATATACTAATAAATGATAGGTCTTAGAGGGACCCAATATGTTTGTCTACCTGGAATTAGCAAGCATAGTAATTTGTAACAGAAGTCAGCTGTGTTGAACTTGGGAAGGTTGAACATCAAAAGGAATAGCAGCTACCTCAGCTGGACTTGGCCGTATTGCCAATAAAGCTTGTTTTGAAAAAAATTATTTTATTTATTATTTGAACATGTTCTCATGGTCGTACCTTCAAATTGTGATCATTGTTATGGGCTTACAAAACATAATTTGGCAGGCAGTGTATGTTTAAGAACATTATATTAATTAATAAATGAAAAAACCAGGAATAGACTTACTCTTCTTAATTTGATAGCTATATTTCTTGTATACTGAGAAATATAGCTACATGGCCTGGAGGATATCTGTGCTTACTGGGTTGTCACACATCAGCAGGCTGTATATTCTATAGACATGTCTTACTGGGTTGTCACACATCAGCAGGCTGTGTATTCTACAGACATGTCTTACTGGGTTGTCACACATCAGCAGGCTGTGTATTCTACAGACAACATGTCTTACTGGGTTGTCACACATCAGCAGGCTGTGTATTCTACAGACATGTCTTACTGGGTTGTCACACATCAGCAGGCTGTGTATTCTACAGACAACATGTCTTACTGGGTTGTCACACATCAGCAGGCTGTGTATTCTACAGACAACATGTCTTACTGGGTTGTCACACATCAGCAGGCTGTGTATTCTACAGACAACATGTCTTACTGGGTTGTCACACATCAGCAGGCTGTGTATTCTACAGACAACATATCTTACTGGGTTGTCACACATCAGCAGGCTGTGTATGCTACAATCTTCCTGCGATCTTCTTAGAGCTGATGTCATGTGACAATCACCAACACTGACACATGACAACTGAGGTTAACATCACTAATACTGACAAAGGGACCACGAAAGCTTCGTTGAGCAGAACGAAGCATTCTGAGAGGTAACTTTACAACCTTACCCAAATTACTCAAGTCAAAGACTTAGATTATTGTCATACTGACTGGTCAGCTTGGGTTGAAATGTTTGACAACAGCAGTGGCATATTATGTGGTGATGGGGCAAGTTTGGATTGACCGATGAACTTGTACAATTTGCATCTCTGCTGCATACTATGGAACATCTGTTATAAATATAACTTGCCTCGATAACTTGTCTCAATCTGGGTTTAAAAGTAAGGCTTAATAGCATTGCATACACCCACTTTTTTGTTTATGGGAATGTGGCTTGTCCAGATTTTCAACTTAACAAAAAATTTAATCTGTCCATCTTCAAATTGTTGTCTAGGTTTTTCTTGAAGGCCAGGATGTTTTTAGACTAATGTTTCTTGAGAGAGGTTGTTCCAGTCTTGGAAGATGCGTTGAAGGAAGGAGTATTTTCTTATATCAAGAACTTTGCAGGGTTTCATAGCACCAGTAGGTAATAATGCTAGTGATATAGCCAGGTAGAAGGGACCAGTGGCATAGTGTCTCTTCCGAAAGACACAGACACTGTGAGGTAAACGAAATTGCTCAAGTTTCGAAACAGCAGTTGCTACCAGGATTCAAACCCCAATTCCTTCAATCGATAGTCCAAAATTCTAACCTCTCAAGCATTGCTCCCCACAATACAAACCTCTCTTAAACCGTTACAAGCTCTTCAATCAGCCAACCTACAAAAACATGACAGTGATTTGCTGATTAATCAGCATCTTATTGATCCGGTCAATAAATTGACTATAAACACGGCAACACGATTGCATGTTGTGTAATAAAGGTACCGGTAATTAATTGCACTGAACTGAACAAAAAGAAAACAGAAATCATGGTCATCTGAAAGAAAAATTACACTCCAACATGCAACTTTGTAGCATATGGCACTGTTTTGAAGCAAGTCCAAACGTTTAACTATCTGGGATCACTAATAACATCCGATGGTCGATGCAACAATGAGATCAAGAGACGAATTGCTCAAGCCAAAACAGCTTTTCACAACATGAAAAACATTTTAACAAATAAAAATATATCAATTGAAGTGAGAAAACGTGTACCTCAATGCTACATAGAACCCATATTGCTATATGGATGTGAATCCTGGACAATAACCAAAAGTTCACAAAAAACCATAGAAGCCACTGAAGAATGCTGCGAGTGCCATGGACTGCATAGCAAAGCAATGAAGTCATCCTTAGGACAGCCAAATCAAAAAGAAAGATCATCAACAAAGTTAGAACACAACAAGCACGATTTATAGGCCATGTCATGAGAAAGAAAAAGTTAGAACAAATAGTAACAACAGGAAAGATAGAAGGAAAAAGATCCAGAGGATGCCAGAGAATAAAAATAATAGATAGTCTCTCAACATGGTGTGGAAGGAGCACAACAGAACTGCTACAAACTACACACAACCATGCGGTTTGGAGGGCCATGATCGCCAACGCCTGTGGCAGACATGGCACATAGCAGAAGAATTAATTGCAGTAGTGCCATCTACCTATGAACTCTCCTTCATTCCCTCCATCTCTGCCAGTCTGACACTGAGTGAGCCTGAGATGATTTGTGAGATGATTTAACATTTGTAACTTATTTAATTTATTTTAACTTATTTAACTGATATAACTTTTATTACTATTTTTATAGTGCATGTACATTTGTTTTAATTTGCTGCTACACTCCAAATGAATTGTGATTGTGGTCGAATGCAAGTGTGCTCATAAGGGGGTCTGATATCGGACTTTCTACAATGCGTATTCCTTATTGGTGCACAGAAACTGCACATTAATTTCAATAAGTGATATCTAAATGATCATGGAAAAATATACCGTAAAGTGCAGGTAGCCTATCAAAAAAGAGTAGATGGACTGGTCTGGGCACTGATATTCACCTTAGCAACTCCCAGTTTGAAATATGACTTCAGACCAAAGGTCTGTAGGTTATCGGATTGTTATGTGCCTCCCTCTTCTGGGAGAATGAGTTTACTACCACCAACTGATTTCTGGTGAGCATCTTGTTCCATGGTTCATCCAATGGTCTCCTTGCTGTTCTGTCTCTTTCTAACATGTGCATTCATGTCACCTGCCATAACCAGCACTGTCTCCGACTCCACATGCCCGATACTTTCTTCCAAGTTGTTTCATAATGCATTGTTGTCGTCTTGCATTCTCCCCACCTGTGGCGCATACGCTGATAGCACACACATCTGGCCAATAGCCACACTGCGAGGATCCTGCTCCCCAGCTCTCCACCCTCATCACTTCCTTACAGTGTTCCTCATACATACACATATATATATACATATATATATATATGTATATATTAATTATATATATGTAATATTTATTATTATCTATATATTAATTATATATATATATATATATATACATAAGTAGATCAGTTATGATTTACTGATGCAGGCGATAAGACTGGCACAAAGTATATCAACTACCGTGACAGCAAGTTGACACGACTGCTAAAGGACGCACTTGGAGGCAACTGTAAGACCGTGATGATTGCACACATTAGTCCTGCCAGCTTCCACTTTGAAGAGTCCCGTAACACCCTCGTGTATGCTGACAGGGCAAAGAATATCCGAACTAAGGTGAGCGTTTCCATTTTAAACCCTGAAGCACAATAGTAGTCTGGGACATCTACATTGAATGGAATGCAGTGGGTGATCAGTGGAAATGGTGGAAGTGCTAGCGATCATCTCAGAACGTCGATATCCGATATCAGACAATACTAGTATCATACAGAGGTACTACAATGTGAGTTTCCCAGCACTACCACAGACCACCTACTGCATCCTGGGTAGAGCGGCCATACACGACTAAGCACCAGTGGAGTATGGGTCATTAGATGCTGGTGATGGTTTCGTCTTCTGCAGACATCATTCTTATTAAATCATGTAGGCAGACTCCCAGATTAGCACAACTAGGTACTGCCCTTGGTCCGTGCTGTACGAAACAAGAAACAGTTTTTTATATAAAATTATGTCGGCTCACCTGATGGACAGAACAGAAAAAGCAGCAAAGTGTGTGATGTACAGTGTCCAGAATGTGACCAGCACTATATTGGAGAAACGCTTAGACCACTTGGCACAAGAATCAAAGAATATCCGTCTTGTCGCCAACTTCTATATCAGCTATAAGTGAACAGAAACTAAACACAGGCCATGAAGGACGTCAACCTACTAGACCATGAGGAGAACTGGCACAAGAGTAAGATAAAGGAGGCGATCAACATCCACAGAGGGACGCCTTCACTGAACAGAGATGTCAGGCAGGAGCTCCCACCAGTCCTGCTCTAGCTCATGTCCCATGATGTAGGTCATGTGACAGTGTCACAAGCGTAACTTTCAGGTGGCTGAAATATACAGATGACCAAAAACAAGTTTCTTGAGAGGTAAATCATTGATGTCAAATAGTATTTGTTTACTTTTTCCTATTTGCTATATCATCTGTGGTGCTGTTATAGGTGAGGCAGAATGTGCTTGATGTGTCGTACCACATTGCCCAATACACCAACATCATCGCAGAACTGCGTACCGAGATCAAGCGACTACACAGCAAGCTTGACCAGCGTGTTCTCACCAGTCGCAACTCATCTGGCATTCACGCCATACAATGTAAGTGTGAGCATGCACCGGTTATTCAGTGATGTCCTTCAATTATGGTTATTCTAAAGCTGACCCTTACCCAGGATTGTGACTTATCCAATTTACCCGTTCTCAATTTTTATTTACCTGTTATGCTCATGAAAAACCCTCTTACGCATGCATTGGTCATTGGCGTTGGTGAATATTCAGGAGGCTAAGACTCTCCGAACACGTCCAACTGCACCTCCATGAGGGCTCTCTGAAAACCTTCAAATGCACCCCCCTGAGGACTCCAAAAACGTCCAACTATGCCCTTGAGGGTCACCAAAACATCCAACTACACTCGCAAAATACTCAAACTTTAAACTACAATGCAAACACTGTTTTGACCTTGTTATTGGGAAAATAAAACCACGTTATGGTCCGCTACAAGATAATGTGTAAAAAATTAAAATCCTGTTATCGAAAGACCAAAAGAGCCATTATTTTAAAAAGAAAAACCCATAAATAAAAAATTATAAAAAAGCATTACAATAATACAAAAACGGGTCTCTGGCTAAGGGCCTGCCCTACAGCACAGCTACACAGCGTCACTTTGTACTGTATTTAAATTATTTAAAAGAAGCAAATCTATTTATCTAGGCCCGTATGCATGAAGCGTGGAAAACTCCTTTATCCACGTTTAGCGGCTATCCAGTGGATAATAAACTGGTATGCATGAAGCGCGAATAGGACTATCCGGTGAAATATTCGCGGATAAAGTTATGCACCCATTTTCCTGCGTATAGTGGCCTATCCGCCGGATAAAAATGGCTGCTCTCGTTCTGCAATGCTTCTGATAAAGGCGAATGCTACGAAGGAATCGGGACCAAAGCCATCATTTTGACGTGTTTGAAGATGAACAACTAGTTACAAAGTTTTTTCTGTAGATGACAAGACGTTGTAGGCATAACTATTACAGACAACACAACAAGAGATCGAGAAATGGATCGTTGACGTCGTTGCTACAATTTACAAGTGCTCGTAACACGGCAATATTATGACAGCGGCAGTTGTTAGGATGACTGATTGGGATTTACCACACATATTGGACTACTAAGTCAGCACCAAGCAACCACGACTAAGGCAACGTTTTACCAAGTTAATTTTAATGGCATTACTATTTGTTAACAATGAACAATCTGCTGATTGCACTGTGCTATCGATACCAGTACGCCAGGAGCATCGCCTGGTTACTCCTACCAGTATCACGTAGTTTTAAAAGACGCAACTGATGGATTTGGGTCTTCTGTAAATCTATACAAAATTATGTTAGATCCGAGGTTTCCGCAGCATAACCCAGCGCATCTGCAGATTGCACAGATCCAGTAACTGCATCCAACATATTGATGTAACACAAATTCGAATACAACTGCCAAGCTTCGTCAGAGAATGAACATGAATTTGTCAATGACAAGAGGAAAGGATATAATCAAATATAATAACATTGGCGTAGATGTGTTACTGGTGTCACAATAGTCAGCGGAACAATTCACAACTACTACAATGTTGTCGGTAAACAGGTAAAAGCTGCCAGACAAAAACAGCACCAAATAAACCTTTGTATCACGAAAACTCACTGTATGTCCAGGGTGCAGATCATAAGATTTAATGTTATCAAATAACATCATAACATTTAGGTGCCATTCCAACCATCGTTGTCGGTGTGACATACACTGTCTTCTAAAAATGTGTTTTAATGTTAGTTTTATAAACATTAGTCATCGTTGACTAGTTAATGCCATATTTGCGTAAAATATGCTATGTTTCAACAATAAATTACTCGCATTGTTAAGGTACAGTAGCGTTTGCGCATTTTACTCATGACATTGCCAAAACTTCCTTGTGTGGCTAAACACAATAGCTATCCATGGCCGTATTTATGACTTGTGCATACAAAATGGGAACAAAGGTTAAATGCGAATAGCTATCCGCAGTTAACTTAATCCGGTGTCATGCATACAGGCCCAGTTTGTCTTTCTGTCTTTGCATTTGTCATAAGAGCTACCATCTACTGGATTGTCAGTTTGGTGTATCAGATAAATACAATACTGGATGTTCATCCCTTTATGGAACACAAATGTTCATCCCTTTATGGAACACAAATCAGTATTATTATTAAACTTGTCTCTGTTGATAAACTTGATACACATATGGGGTAGGTCATCATTCATGTTGTCCCCAAGGCTGGATGACCACCTCTGCTAATACCTATATTAACTCTGTTAATAAAGCTTTGTGATTCTACTTCAGCTTTAATATGTACAATGTGAAATAATTACTGGTGTTTATGAACACGTGTGATGACAGTAACATGACACTTGCAGCGGAAGTGCTGCAGGTTGCAAGACGGGAGGACGAGACAGCCCTGAACAACCTGAAGGAACAACTCCTGGCCTTCTTTGCTGACCAGATGGAACTCAGGTAAGTTCATCCATAACAACAACAACTCTTGGCCTTCTTTGCTGACCAGATGGAACTCAGGTAAGTCACCCATAACAACAACTCCAAGCCTTCTTTGCTGACCAACTGGAACTCAGGTAAGTCCATTTATAACAACAACAACAACAACAACAACAACAACAACAACGTTTGGCAAGGTATTGAATGAAAAAGATAAACTTACCAAATCTCAGTTACCCCTTGTCCATATGAGTCTGAACTGTCCTGCCAAATATACCAAATCTTCCCGGAATCACACGACAACCAACTGGTAGCAGCCCTAACTAATACTAATAAACATGTTTCTCTCGAAATAATTGTCCAAATCATTCCCTTAATCCTGTGGTTTTATTGGGTATATGTCAAGAGAAATTAGTTTTAGCCATTTTATGCTACTGACTCATGCCAGAAGACTACTGTGGAATAATTTCAAACACATTCTGCAGAAATTGTTGACAGCAAGATGAGTTGCTGAAGCCATGCTTTGACCAAACAAACCAAATCCCATTTTGACAAAACATGGTAAAATCATGTGCTTCCTGGTGTGTTTGTAGGCGGAAATTGGTGGAAGTGAACAGCACATCAATGGAGATTGGTCTGGAGACATCTCGCAACAATCTCTTTATCAACAGGTAAGGATAACATTCAGAGATAGGGAGACTTCAGGCAGGCCCTTAGCCAGAAATAATTTTTTGCAGCCTTGAATTAATCAAAATTGTGGACTGAGGACAACACTGTAGACTGAGGACAACACCGCAGACTGAGGATAACACTGTATACTGAGGACAACACTGCAGACTGAGGACAACATTGCAGACTGATGATGACACTGTAGACTGAGGACAACACTGTAGACTGAGGACAACACTGCAGACTGAGGACAACACTGCAGACTGAGGACAACACTGTAGTCTGAGGACAACACTGCAGACTGAGGACAACACTAGACTGAGGGCAACACTGCAGACTGAGGACAACATTGTAGACTGAGGACAACACTGCAGACAACACTGTAGACAGAGGACAACACTGTAGATTGAGGAAAGACCGAGGACAACACTGTAGAATGAGGACAGACTGATGACAACACTGCAGACTGAGGACAACACTGCAGACTGAGGACAGACTGAGGACAACACTGTAGACCAAGGACAACACTGCTGACCAAGGACAACACTGCAGACTGAGGACAACACTGTAGACTGAGGACAGACTGAGGACAACTCTGTAGACTGAGGACAACACTGCAGACCGAGGACAACAATGTAAACTGAGGACAACACTGCAGACTGAGCACAACACTGCAGACTGAGGACAACAATGCAGACTGAGGACAACACTGTAGACTTGAGGACAGACTGAGGACAACACTGCTGACCGAGGACAACACTGGAGACTGAGGACAACACTGTAGACTGAGGACAACACTGCAGACTGGGACAACACTGCAGACTGAGGACAACTCTGCAGACTGAAGACAGACTGAGAACAATGCTGCAGATAACATTGTAGACTGAGGACAACACTGCAGACTGAGGACAACACTGTAGACTGAGGATAACACTGTAGACCGAGCACAACATTGCAGACCGAGTACAACACTGTAGACTGAGGACAACACTGCAGACAGAGGGACAACACTGCAGACTGAGGACAACACTGTAGACTGAGGACAACACTGCAGACAGAGGAACAACTGTGTAGACTGAAGACAACACTGCAGACTGAGAACAACAAAGTAGATTGACTGAACAACACTGTAGACTGGGGATTGACTGAACAACACTGTAGACTGGGGATTGACTGAACAACACTGTGTATACTGGCGGTTAATCAGTCATCTCACTGTCCTGTGTGCGGTGTCCTCTCTCTTAGTGACTGTTGTGTCTTGCAGATGGGAAAGAGAAAGAGCACTGGGGTTGAGAAAGAAGGAACTGGAGGGAGACATCTCGTATGAAGGTTTGTAACACATCACCTCCTCCAGTTCAAAACTATTTTCTTGGTAACACACTATGTAAAAGATGCAACTTACGTTGGTGGGCAATGGTTATAGTTAAAAGATAAAGTAAATTACCAGTCGAACCGTGTAAATACACACCATTTCATAGTAACCCACATAAAGCAGATACATATCATTTGACTTTTATGATGGTCACGTGTTGATTGTCAATTTATCTTGTATTTTTAGTTACATTTCAGCACATTTTTTCAAGTTTTCAGGTCAACTTCTGGAACTTTAGAGCCAGTTAACTTATTTGGTGGTGCCAATGGCAATGACCAGTGCCAGCAGATCGGGCCATAAATATAATGATTTAACATGCTTTCAGCTACATCATAGGATGCAAATCTAATAAGAATATCTATTTGAAAAAGTAGAAATATGTGTTGTTTAAATTTTCAGTTAGACTACATAGTACAGCCTCTGTTTAACCAGCATATAATATTTCTAAATATTTCTACCTCACGCGATGGAGCAGTCTGCCGAAAGCAACATTTATGCATACATTGGTCTGCTATGTAATATCTAGGAATATATATAATTTTATTTTTAGTTATATCATATTATTTCATTTACAATTTGTCATTATAATACAGCTAAATTCACAGTTTACATTGCTAATGGAATGATAGACTAGGGATCATCTCAGAACAACGATGTCCGATATCAGACGGAATTACTTTCATCTGGCCTCAGCCCCCATCCCTTTTCTCACACAAAAGTTTATAGATGATATCAATATATTAACAGTGTTGATCCGAAACGGAAAATATTGATGTCCAATGCCAGACAAAACTGCCTCTGATTCCCCTCCCCCAAACGAAAGTAATTTCGTCTGATCGACATTCTGAGATGATCCCTTATGACTGTTGGTTGGCCCCAGATGAGGGGCTTGAGAAGGGCCAGGAGGAGATGGAGATGGAACCTGAGGATGTTCAGCGGGCCAGGGAGGAGTTAAACAAACTGACATTGAAGAAGGACCGCACAGAGAAACTGAAGGCAAATATGCTGAAGGAGCTAGGGAGAGCAAAGGAGAAGGCACTACGCATCGAGGCGGTCAGTTCATACACGGCAGAGACAGACACTTGCACCTTAGATGCAGAAGAAACATGACACTTTGACATTAGACAGATACAGCAGAAACATGACGCTTTCACCTTAGACAGATACAGCAGAAACATGACGTTTTCACCTTAGACAGATACAGCAGAAATATGACGCTTTCACCTTAGACAGATACAGCAGAAATATGACGCTTTCACCTTAGACAGATACAGCAGAAATATGACGCTTTCAACTTGGACAGATACAGCAGAAACATGACACTTTCACCTTAGACAGATACAGCAGAAATGGGACGCTTTCACCTTAATAATAATAATAACTTTATTTAGATACTAAAATCCAAAGTAGAACTCTGTTCAGTAGTGTTGACAATAGGCATTAGAAAATATAAGAAATAAATATAATAATAATACAAGTAAAACATATAGACACACACAGCAGAAACAAGACACTTTCACCTTAGACATAACAGAAACAAGACACTTTCACCTTAGACATAACAGAAACAAGACACTTTCACCTTAGACATAACAGAAACAAGATACTTTCACCTTAGACATAACAGAAACAAGATACTTTCACCTTAGACATAACAGAAACAAGACACTTTCACCTTAGACATAACAGAAACAAGACACTTTCACCTTAGACATAACAGAAACAAGATACTTTCACCTTAGACATAACAGAAACAAGACACTTTCACCTTAGACATAACAGAAACAAGACACTTTCACCTTAGACATAACAGAAACAAGACACTTTCACCTTAGACATAACAGAAACAAGACACTTTCACCTTAGACATAACAGAAACAAGATACTTTCACCTTAGACATAACAGAAACAAGACACTTTCACCTTAGACATAACAGAAACAAGACACTTTCACCTTAGACATAACAGAAACAAGATACTTTCACCTTAGACATAACAGAAACAAGACACTTTCACCTTAGACATAACAGAAACAAGATACTTTCACCTTAGACATAACAGAAACAAGACACTTTCACCTTAGACACACAGCAGAAATAAGACACATTAGAATTAGTCAGCGTGAATATCAGGTTGTAGCATTAAATAAATCATAGTATATGGGGCACTGATATTGAAGTCAATTTATAACCACAAAGTTAATTTAAAATGTACTATTCGAGGTCATCATTCTTAGTTATGGTTATATTGAATAGTCTATCATGTTTATTAACATGGAACAGCAGTTCAACAAAATATTGGTAAATGGCTACAACAGTACTTCCTTACTGGCTACTATTACATTTTGATATTCCAATTAAGAAACTTGGTGATCATTACTATATATCCTCCACAACAGATGCTGCCAAAGAAGTTTAGCAATGAGGATCAACAGGAAGTACTCAGCCTACTGTGCAAAGTTCATGAACTCGAGATAGAAAATATGCAGATGCAATCGGACTTTGTGATGCGGCAGTTACAACTGCGCAAGAAGGACATGGTGATCACAACGTACCAGCAGCACCTGAATCTGTGTGACGAGATCATCAGCCAACAGAGGCTGCTCATTGACCAGAGCAATATTGCGTGTTCTCGCGACCTGGTTGAGTTGTATGATCTATACCAGCAGGGCCTGACCGACTCACCTCACATGGAGAGCAGCACTTCACTGCCGGACATCTACATCCACAAGGCAAGTGGCACATGTGCAGACACATCTTTCATTAAACATTCTTGATGAATTCACCAGATATGATCACCTGGCCAATACGGGGTGAACCCGGCCAATATGGGTTGAACCTGGCCAGTATGCATGCAGACTATAATTAATAAGAAGACATACAAAATAAAAAAATGATTGACAAAAAAATCAATACTATATGGTAAGTATATATTTTATGTGATATTCTTGTTTCTGTTGTTGGATGAAGGGTTGACCAAGTGTATAATATTCATTATTCAAAATATTTTATTTTGTCATATCCAAACTGTATTTTTCCTTGGTAAAGGATTTCATCAAACATTGCACATTGACTTTTTCAGTACCTGTGACGCTTTATGACGTCATCATATATGTGAGGCAGATCGTAATTGCCCCCGTCTCAGTACATAGGTGTACTGGTCTTTCTTAACCAGATGGCTTCCTTGATTTGTCGAATTCTTCTGTTAGGTTCTTCGTCCTCTATTTTCGCTCACTCCCAGTCTATCTTGGTTTTCTGTTGTTATGTGGTCTGTAAGGGCGGATTTATTGATGGTAGACATAGATCTTTTTACTGCTCCTTGTGTATTTCTCATCAATTACGATCTACCTCACATGTACTATGATGTCACACAGCATCATAAGTACTGAAGAAGTTGATGTCCAACGTCTGACGAAAGCCTTTACCAGGTAAAATTACCATTTGGATATGCCAAAACGAAATATTTTGAATTGAAAAAGAACTATCCTGAAGAATATTCAGTAAAGTGTATAAAATGCCTGCTAAGCAATGTGGGCTGTCACCCTCTTTGGTGTGCAGTGGCGCAGAGACTAGAGCATCGGACTCTCAATCGAGAGAACCCGGGTTCAAATTCTGTGCTGCCTGGTCGAACCTTGGACAAGTTCTTTCAGGCTGCGTTGCTCCAGTTCACTCAGCTGTATAAATGAGTACCTGGCTGTAGACAGTGGTGGATATTTGTTTATTAATAGTCTTCATACATTAACTGCAGCATGACTGAAGAAGTCAAGATGGTGTTCAGTTGAACAGATGTGCTTGGAGGTAAAGGGTAAAGTGCTTCGGGCGATACTGCGCAATACAAGAACTTTACCTTTATTTCTTGTAGACCGTGTCAGTGACCAGTCTGTCACGGCGATTGCTGGATGCTGAGTACCTGGCAGAGAGCGACCGACTAAGCGTCATTGATGAGGAATCTCCAAAGATCCACCTGCCCAATCTGTTTAGCAAAGGCACAGCGGATGTTCCACAGAGAGCTGCCATCTATCATGATGAGTGAGTAAATTATTCACACTGCTATCAACTCTGCATTTTTTTAGACATTTTACTAATATTGATGAAATAAAATTAACTTTAGTCAATATTACATACCTTGCCCTTTCTACACAAGAACCACCCTAATTGTTTAGTCTCCTGCATTTCTCATATATCCCACGAATCTCAGATAATCTGTTTCACAATAACTTTGTGTTCCTAAGACTAAGCTTAACATTGACAAATGTGTTTTCTCTGTAGCTTCATCCAAAATCTGGAATCGAATCCCGATCACTTTAGAATCATCTGAAACAATAGCTACCTTTCATTAAAAACTGGTGAAAAAATTGAAGACTTACCTTGCTTTAATGATGACTTTTGGATGTCCCTGTTCACGATTTTGCCTAATGATTCTTGTGGGTTGCGCCTCTAACATTCCTGAGGATATAGGTGCTGAATAAGTTTATTATTATTAATATTATTAATAATAATAACATCTCAGTTACACCTAAATCTGAATCCGAGCTGAGAGGTGCAACAAACCATAAACACTAAGCAGGATAACATGAGTATTGCAGAAGTCACCATCAGAGAATGGGCTGCCGAGTCTTCACAATGCAACTTCAGTCAAATATCAGTTTTTTGTAAAATATGAAACAATTATGAGGTTTTGTTCCAAATTTGCAGTGCAGGTACAGCGAAAACATACTTGCCACGTTTGGCTTAGTATTAGGAGCAAGAACTTGTTGGGAGATAGATGATTTGAGTTGCCTGGGAGTATTAACAAGATGCAGGACACCAGCCATGTAGGATAGCTGTTGAGTAGCTTGACCACGATCACATGTTGCAGTTTAGCTCAGCTGTTTTAGCAGTGTTGTTTAATCATATGTGAGATGGTGAGAATAAAAACTACAAGTTCTTTTTTCTGGGCCAGCTATTCTTTTGAAAAGTAGTTTGTAGATATTAAAATGAACACTTGATTCTTTCATAAATATACACTAGTGTCATGACTCTTATTGAAAATCTTTTTCCAGGAATCAAGAAGGGTTGGTGTTTTCACAAAGCTCAAAATCGCGTGAATTCGCTGCAAGCAAGGCTGCTGAAATGCAGTCTTCACATCTGCCTCTGGTGCCTACTACAATACTTAACCAGAAGCGACGCCAACAGAGTATCATCACTCTGAGTAGTCATAGCAACACCACGACACCCAGTCCCTACGACGCGGACTCCATGAACCATGTGACATCGGACGAGAACTTGCACAAGAAGAAGATGATCACTAGCAACACTCGGCGCATCAATCAGTTGGCCGCGCAACGACGTACAAAGGTGCAACTGGATACTCAGAGTACAGGCCTCAACGGGACTGCATTGAACCGCACGTACGCCTCCATGCACAGCACAGATATCCCCCGCACAGACACAGACAATGCCCTTACAGAGAGTCGACTCGAAGAGCATGACAAACGTTATGGATCTCCCGGCACCATGAAACAGTTGTTGACTGAAGACATCATATCTGTTTCTCCAACAGAGATGCATAGCGTGAATGCTGGAGATGCAAGGCAGAACAGCAAATATGGTGGTCAGCACAGTGTCTACCGTGACAGTGACCGCAAGGCCGTCTTCATTGGCCCCAACACTGGCAGTTCTGTGCGTACACACGCGAAGAGACAGTCGAGGTCACAAACACAGGGCTTAGGCTCAACCATGCGGGTTAGTATTCTCTTACTGAAACTTTTCTAGCAGACTTCGCTAAAGTTGGCTAAGGTATCATCTTAGAACGTAAATGTTTGATATCAGACAAAATTACTTTTGTTTGGTGAGGTGAGGGGTCAGATGCAGTTTCATCTGGCATCGGACATTGATATTATATGTATCAGACCGATACATTTAATATATTGATATCATCATATCAATGTTCACAAACTTTTGTCTGAGAGAGGGGGTGGGGGGCTGAGACCAGATGAAAATAATTTCATCTGATACCAAACATCGACGTTATGAGATGATCCCTAAAGAGTTCACTTAAACAGAGCAAACATAATGTAGCTGTTGATATGCTAGCTTTGAAATTGAACTCATACCTGTCTTTTTCTTACTTGTTACCTTAATATAAATACTGTTCAAGTTAATTAGTATGAGTTATAATACAAAGATTTCTGTTTGTTCTACGTAGCGTAATTGTTTTAAGAAAACAGTGCTATCAAAAGTGACTGAATCAAAGCAATCAAAACATCAACTTTATACAGTTTTATTCAATTTTGTACAATATTATTTATGACAGCACGACAATAATGATGTTGATATATTTATGTTATGTTGATCATTAAAGACGGATGGTTTAGTATTTAGAATATTATTATATAAAAATTATAATAAACGAATGTGGCAATTAAAACAATGTGATCTCAGGTAAAAGTTCTTGTATGAAAATGATTATTAAGTGTGTGCTTGTAAGCATGTGTATGCGAGTGTGTGCATACATGAATAAACCAAAAGTGTTGACCTCGCTTAAGATTAATTAGTCGAGTCAAAGTACACAATACTACACATGTAATTAGTCTGCGTTTCAGATTGATGCACAACTGTTTGGCTGCACGCACTGATGTATGAATGCTACTTGTGTGTTGTCAGATTCCCAGGGCAGGACAGAGGACAACTACAAACTACCTAGGTTCAACAGGCAACATAGCTGATGGAAGAGGCAAAAATCGTACTCGGCTTCCTGCTCCGACAAAGGCTCAGGGCTACAGCACGCGCAAGAGGATGCAGGCCGCCATGCTCAACACGCAACATGGTTTGTGTTTCTACCTCTTGGAGCAGCTCAAACACATGGGGTGGCCTTACGATAACGACCTTAGTTCTTCAACAATTCAAATGTATTGTTCAAATAATACAGTCGAAATACGCTTTAAGGTCACCTCGGTAATACAGCCACCTTGCAATTAAGGTCACCCCAGGATAAACCCAAATTATTTCTGTAGCAGTATAAAATAAATGTAGGAAATCAGTCCCGCTAAAACAGTCATCTCGCCGGTCGCGTCACTTTGCCCAGTTCCAAGGGTGGCCTTAATAGAAAAATTTCACTGTGGTACTTTTTTATAGGTCGACACTAAGTAAGTGTAGTTGCAAGAAAAGAATGCACATAAGTTTACACTTATAATCTCCCTGGTTGGTAACTAACAATATGTATTATATGTTTTTATATGCATGATTTCTATGAATGTAAGCTGGTCTTGATTAGTGTATGTGTCTGCTTGTGCGGGTATGCACGTGGACCCGGGTGTGCATGCGAGCTTGTGTGTATGTACAATCATAGTAACATGCAGGGCTTAGCCAGAGAACCATCTGCCCATCTTAACCACTGGCAGATGACTGGCCTATATGGGTAATTACAAGTGATAAGACCGATGGAATTTAGTTACAAGTCTAGGGGCCCACATTAATGACTATCATTGGCAAAACTGGTAGTGAAACAAATGAATCAGTATTAATTAAATAAATGGCTTAAATGACAATGTTTTTGTCATTGACAAAACTTAACTGGCAAATAATGGCTGTGATCGATGTGAATGGCCTCCACACAAGCCGTTCGGGTGCTAAGAGGCACACTTTTGATTAATTGAAGACTGGCCAAAAATATTTAAGGCCTGGTAACATGCCAGCTAAACTATTGTAGATGATGAACTGGATGATTTGGTGGAGTTTGAACACGCAACCATGCCAGCGACCACTATACAGCAGAGAGCCCCTGAGAGGGGCAAGGGTCTGTCACTACAGAAGAAATTCAGAGGTATTTACTCTTATTCATGCCAATACATTCTTAGGGATCATCTCAGAATGTTGATGTCTAATATCAAGCAAAATTGCTTTCATCTGGCCTCAGCCCACCACCCCACTCAGATGAAAGTTTGTGAATATTGATATGATGATTATCAATATATTAATGGTAATGGTCCAAAGCATAAAAATATTGATGTCCAACACCAGACGAAACTGCCTTTGACCCCCCTCACCAAACGAAAGTAATTTTGTCTGATATCAAACATTGACGTTCTGAGATGATCCCTTATGCAATAACGCATTGACAAGTATATAAAACATAGTGTTACCTAGCTTCATTACGTATATTTAGTTTGTTCCCTCAAATTATGTATCTTGTAAAACTTGATTGTTTCAACACTAAATATTATAATAATAAGGTAACTTCTTTTGTGCTTAAATTCTCGGAGAACAAGCTCAAATATCGTGTACAAGTCAAATCAAAAAGTTATTAAGTTGTCAACAATATGTCAATTTCTTCCTTGAATTTTTAGTTGTTTTTATGTCTCATCATACTAGTATTGGATACTGCTATGTCACAGACCAACTGAGAGTTTATTATGTTTTATGATGTGTGGATTGTATTGTCACTTGGTGGTAAATATGTTAATTCATTCAGACCTTGTTGATTCATAAGCTACTTGTCATTAAGGTGATGGAGTCTTGTCCTCTTTAAGGGCTGTACAACAACTGTATCATACATTAGTTGTCAGTGGGATGATAAAGTCTTGTCCTCTTTTAGACCCTTACAACAGCAACTGTTTTGTACATGTATACTAGTTGTCATTGGGATGATAAAGTCTTGTCCTCTTTCAGGGCCTTACAACAGCAACTGTATCATATATTAGTTGTTGTTGGGATGATAAAGCCTTGTCCTCTTTCAGGGCCTTATAACAGCCACTGTATCATATATCAGTTGTCGTTGGGATGATAACGTCTTGTCCTCCTTCAGGGCCTTACAACAGCAATTGTATCAAATATTAGTTGTTGTTGGGATGATAAAGTCTTGTCCTCCTTCAAGGCATTACAACAGCAACTGGTATCATATATTAGTTGTTGTTGAGATGATAAAGTTTTGTTCTCTTTTATGGCCTAACAACAGTAACTGTATAATATATTAGTTGTTGTTGGGATGATAAAGCCTTGTCCTCTTTCAGGGCCTTACAATAGCAACTGTATCATATATTAGTTGTCGTTGGGATGATAAAGCATTGTCCTCTTTCAGTGCCTTACAACAGCAGCTGTATCATGTATTAGTTGTCATTGGAATAATAAAGTCTTGTCCTCTTTCAGGGTCTTACAACAGCAGCTGTATCATATATTAGTTGTCATTGGAATAATAAAGTATTGTCCTCTTTCAGGGCCTTACAACAGCAGCTGTATCATATATTAGTTGTCATTGGAATAATAAAGTCTTGTCCTCTTTCAGGGTCTTACAACAGCAGCTGTATCATATATTAGTTGTCATTGGAATAATAAAGTCTTGTCCTCTTTCAGGGTCTTACAACAGCAGCTGTATCATATATTAGTTGTCGTTGGGATGATAAAGTCTTGTCCTCTTTCAGTGCCTTACAACAGCAGCTGTATCATATATTAGTTGTCATTGGAATAATAAAGTCTTGTCCTCTTTCAGTGCCTTACAACAGCAGCTGTATCATATATTAGTTGTCATTGGAATAATAAAGTCTTGTCCTCTTTCAGGGTCTTACAACAGCAGCTGTATCATATATTAGTTGTCGTTGGGATGATAAAGCCTTGTCCTCTTTCAGTGCCTTACAACAGCAGCTGTATCATATATTAGTTGTCGTTGGGATGATAAAGCCTTGTCCTCTTTCAGGGTCTTACAACAGCAGCTGTATCATATATTAGTTGTCATTGGAATAATAAAGTCTTGTCCTCTTTCAGGGTCTTACAACAGCAGCTGTATCATATATTAGTTGTCGTTGGGATGATAAAGTCTTGTCCTCTTTCAATGCCTTACAACAGCAGCTGTATCATATATTAGTTGTCATTGGAATAATAAAGTCTTGTCCTCTTTCAGGGTCTTACAACAGCAGCTGTATCATATATTAGTTGTCGTTGGGATGATAAAGTCTTGTCCTCTTTCAAGGCCTTACAACAGCAGCTGTATCATATATTAGTTGTCGTTGGGATGATAAAGCCTTGTCCTCTTTCAGGGTCTTACAACAGCAACTGTATCATATATTAGTTGTCATTGGAATAATAAAGTCTTGTCCTCTTTCAGGGTCTTACAACAGCAGCTGTATCATATATTAGTTGTCGTTGGGATGATAAAGTCTTGTCCTCTTTCAAGGCCTTACAACAGCAGCTGTATCATATATTAGTTGTCGTTGGGATGATAAAGCCTTGTCCTCTTTCAGGTCCTTACAACAGTAACTGTATCATATATTAGTTGTCATTGGGATGATAACGTCTTGTCCTCCTTTAGGGCCTTACAACAGCAATTGTATCATATATTAGTTGTCGTTGGGACGATAAAGCCTTGTCCTCTTTCAGTGCCTTACAACCGCATCTATATCATATATTAGTTGTCGTTGGAATGATAAAGTCTTGTCCTCCTTCAGGGCCTTACAACAGCAACTGTTTAATATATTAGTTGTCGTTGGGATGATAAAGCCAACGACGACTAATATATGATAATTCAGTGCCTTACAACAGCAACTGTATCATATATTAGTTGTCGTTGGAATGATAAACTATTGTCCTCTTTCAGGGTCTTACAACAGCAGCTGTATCATATATTAGTTGTCGTTGGGATGATAAAGTCTTGTCCTCTTTCAGGGCCATACAACAGCAGCAGCAACTCTTCAAACACCAGCACTCCACAAACAAATGGTAACAAGCCGGGCCGCAAACCACCACCTTCAATCCAGGGTTATCGTCATGGAAACATAGCTGTGACGGGATTCAGCCTACGACACTGAGCCATGACTTCTGAGATGGGATAATTGGCGAGGGCCGAACAATGTTGGACCCAGAAAAATCGACAGATTCCCAAACACGTGATAACTGATCTGTAATTCTTTTGCGTGAACTGATATAAACCAGCCAACTGTAATGTTCCTGGCAGTGATTACAGCAACATCCGGTGAACAGTACTATCTGTCCGCCGTTTGTTGAGACGAACAATAAATATCCTCTTCACTACATTTTCGCAACGACAACTTATGCCTTTGATGCGTGTGCAATGTGTTCTTTATAGAAATATTCACTCTTTCTTCACATTGACCTCATATGCGTAATCTTATTCTTAACCTGTATTGTGTACATGAAAACAAAAATGTTAAGGTGATAATGTTGTGCACATCTGGCAGTCTGTGGCAGGTCGGTTGAGAGAGGTGGCAGAAATATTACTTTGTGCAGTTTTTAAGCAAAACAAGGGGCAGGGTTACTGTTTGTGTCAGCTGTTGGAAAATGTTACCCAGTATACTTTACTCAATTCACATAAATTGCCAGAGAAAAGATAATTCCATAAACTTGACACAACTTGCATAAGTTTTTAGTTTCAAGTCGGTTCATTTGACTCTGCAATGATCTCGGTACAAATATGTGTGGAGAATTAAACTCCCCAGTAGAAAAGCTCAAGTCCTGGATCTGCACGTAAAGCCTGCACCTCTTGCCCATTAACATTTGAGTACATCTTATGTGGCAACCTGCTTAGGACTTGGCTGGCAGTTGGAAATGTCTTTTTTGGATAAACTACCGGTAAATATATCTTGTACCTGATGATTTATATGTAACCAAAATAGCCCTTCACCAAGGCATAGTGGGTACTTTTCAGGTCTCTCCAGTTAAAACCTTCACCAAGTCATTGTGAGTACTTCAGGTGTCTCTGATGTAAACCTTCACCTAGGCATTGTGGGTACTTTTCAGGTCTCCAATTAAAACCTTCACCAAGTCATTGTGAATACTTCAGGTGTCTCTGATGTAAACCTTCAAGTCATTGTGGGTACCTCGGGTGTTTCCAAGTCATTGTGAGTACCTCAGATGTAAACCTTCACCAAGTCATTGTGAGTACTTCAGGTGTCTCTGATGTAAACCTTCAAGTCATTGTGGGTACCTCAGGTGTTTCCAATGTAATCCTTCACCAAGTCATTGTGAGTACCTCTGATGTAAACCTTCACCAAGTCATTGTGAGTACCTCAGATGTCTCTGATGTAAACCTTCAAGTCATTGTGGGTACCTCAGGTGTTTCCAATGTAATCCTTCACCAAGTCATTGTGAGTACCTCAGATGTCTCTGATGTAAACCGTCAAGTCATTGTGGGTACCTCAGGTGTTTCCAATGTAATCCTTCACCAAGTCATTGTGAGTACCTCTGATGGAAACCTTCACCAAGTCATTGTGAGTACCTCAGATGTCTCTGATGGAAACCTTCACCAAGTCAGTGTGAGTACCTCGGATGTGTCTGGTGTAAACCTTCACCAAGTTATTGTGAGTACCTCAGATGTCTCTGATGGAAACCTTCACCAAGTCATTGTGAGTACCTCAGGTGTGTCTGGTGTAAACCTTCACCAAGTCAGTGTGAGTACCTCGGATGTATGATGCAAACCTTCACCAAGTCATTGTGGGTAACTATCAGATGTTTCCAATGTAAACCTTCACCAAATTACTGTTGGTACCTCTGATGCTTTTAACAGGACTCCTCCAATACTTCGCACTAACTAATTATTATGGTACACATGCTTTCACTGTGTGTTTTGCCAGTATGTCATCAGTAAATATACTACGCAGACAATTGACTTGGAATTAATTATTGTTAATTCTCTCAGAGGACAATAAATGAGTGGAACAAATTATCTGACGATTGTGTTAATGTTAGCAGTGTGAATATGTACACAAATTTACAGCTATCTGGCGAGGGTAGGTTATACCTAGGTGAAAATTGTTGGACTCTCGATAAGCCAAAGGCTTCCTTGTCCGCATGCCGTCTGGAGCTTATAGTTCTGGACGGCAATCTTGTTAAATCTTGTTAATTCTACACCAAATTATCGTTACTGTAATCATATGGGATTTAAAAAACTGTTGCTTGTAATATTTTGCATCACAATAGTAACAAATCATTAGATTTATGTTGATTTTAAGTTGTTTGTTGCATACTGTGATACACAATTTGTTATCCAAATTCACTGTGATTAGCTGTTAACCTTTTTTTTGCTTTCGCCACTTTATGTGCTGTTTAATATACTGAATGGTAGTTAGTGTTAGTTTATTAAATTTAGTAATCAGCTAAGGAAACCTGAAGCAAACTTACAGCTCTTCTCACACAGTCCCTAATACTCATTTCTTTTAAATAACTGGTTATTGGTCAACAAACATTGTGTTTTCATGTACAGCTCAGTGACACTGCATTATTATACAATACACTTCACTATTTGCACTTGTTATTTCTTGATTTTTCTGTACAAGGTAATATACATTAGATATGTTAAGGTAATATACATTTATTTTATGAAGATTTTTCTTCACTCTGGTGATCTGTGTGAATGATTGAATAACAAGGCTGTTACACTGTCAACAGTTCTAACTTCATTGTCTTTACTATGAAATCAGTAATTAAAGGTCTCTACAGAATTGTTTTGCCTGAATTGATAGCAACCTGATAAAATACATGTTATTAATCTGCAAACTTATGTATTTTGCAATTTGCTGTGCTTTTCTAGAGGGTCGTTCTCCTACCTGAGATGATTGAGTGAATCACTCTCCTCCAGACGGTGCCACTGTGGGAATAAGTTTTAAAAACTCAAGAGACTATTATTGTTTGTGGGACTCAGTGCTGCCCTTCCGTACTCCATGGAAGCTAGCCTATAAATGTAGCCTGATCTAAGCAGGCTTGTTAGCATCAGAAATAATATGTTTTTTGAAAAAGTGACCCTCTTTCCCAAACTAACCACACTAAAGGTCTGCATACATAATGATATATATTTTTCCATTATTATATGTGGCCTGGCCCGCTTTCCATCCCACTGTTTCCCCACCACCATTCTTTTGATAGTCGATCAGCACCGTACGTCCCACATACATATTTGGGATGCAATGGTTGAGCGATAAAGAGTGCTGGGCTGTTGTTTGGAGGAACCGGGGGTTCGAACCCTGGTGCCAGCCCGGGTGTCGTTTCAGTACTGGTTTGGCTGCCGTGTCGAAACTCGGGCATTTTCGTTCACCCTACGTGGCTTGTGTCTTTCGAAAGAGACACTAAGCCATTGGTCCCTTCTATCTTGGATCTGTGCCAGGGGAAGTAAAAGATCTCACACAAGGAAATAGACAAACCTGTCATGGACCCACTGAGTGGAGGTCTCATCCTCAAAAAACTACAACAGAATCATCAACAAAGTGATGTTGGTTGTATAATGGAAGAAGAAGGTAAGTTCTTATATAGCGCACTATCCAGTCCTCATGACTGCACAAAGTGCTTTACGCTACTCCCTGGCAGACCTGTTAAATTGAACACCATCTCGACTTCTCTGGGAAGCATTCAGCCATGCTGTAAATAATGCGCAATGACAATTCTTCTCTTCTTATGTTCAGCTCAAAACTCTGTGACAGCCACACATATGTGGCCAGAGTATTGTCGAGCTTGGGTGGGACGTCGCAAGTAGTGGGTGGTGTAGCGCTAGTAGTAGTAAGGTGTTTTTGGAGGGGTATCCTGCGGTGTTTTTTGGGAGTGATATTTGGGAGATTGAGACGTCCGCCCCCCCCCCGAGTGAAGTGAGTAGTCACGTGACCGTATGTGTAACGAGAGGCGCCACCTGGCGGTTGCGTCAGATGTGAAATAGTAGGTGACGCCCCCTGACGGGGAGCGTAGAGACGGCTAGCATGTGATTAGTGTGTATGAATGTGCGTGTATGGGAGGGGAGCGTAGAGAGGGTGTGATTAGTGTGTATGAAAGAACTAATGAAACAAGAGTATACGAGTGCACACGAATTTTATTGATGAAAGATACAAGCGTATATATACGTATCACATGAAACGGTGTTTTATTAAGCGAAGACAAGCGCACGAACATCAAGACTTGTGGGACAGAAGTCGTGAGCTTAGGGGTCAATACGACCACGCCAGTGGCTCGTGTAAGTCTGTCTATGTTGTATCGTGTATAACGAGCATGTTGGAAGGTGGACCATGATAGATAATGAAGTGTACTGTAAGGTGTGTGAATAATGTTTATAAATATATATGAAACTTTAAAATATGTATGTATGAAAGAAGGATTATATATATAAGGTAATAACCAACAAACACCACAGTTTGAAAGTTGAATAGTTTTATTAACATCAGCGATCGATTACATCAATGAAACCATCATCATCATCATCTGTCTCCGGACACCAATTTTCGACATCCCCCGTGTCCAGGGGGGCAACAGGGTCGGGGTCAACCCAAGGGTTTGGAGGATCAAACCGGTCCCGTGTCCTCGGCAGTTCAGCCATGACGACACAGAAAGCACATTCGTGGTAGTCGTGGAGTTCTTCTCTGGAACATATATGAAAACTTTGACAATATTGTCTCTGAAACATATATGAAAACTTTGAAAATGATATTATATATTGTGCGAAGTACAACTGGTGGGAATAGACCAGCGATGTAACCAGACACCGCGTAGGTAGCCAACACGATAAAAGGGCAAGCTAGGGCAACAGACGAGAGAGATAAGAATGGACTATGACACAATATGTAGACGTCGGCTGACGCGATCGGTAACCAGACACCGCGTAGCTAGCCGAAATGACAAGAGGGTAGGCTAGGTCAACATACGCATAGATAAGAAAGGACTGTGTCACAACATGTATGTAGTTTTGTTAGGTTTATATACGCAAACCCGATAGAGGCGTTATGTCTTTTCAATCACGAGACAGTGCAAAAACACGAGAAGAGACAAGACAAGCTCAAGCACAGTACACACTAGCTGAGAAGGAGGTAAAGAAAGCCACCAAAAGAGATTTTAAAAACTCAAGCACAGAAGGGAGACAGAGGAGGATAGGAAGGCAGAGAAGGCGAGGAAAGAGAGGAGAGGGAGACAGAGGAGGATAGGAAGGCAGAGAAGGCGAGGGATGAGAGGAGAGGGAGGCAGAGGAGGCGAGGAAAGAGAGGAGAGGGAGACAGGAGGATAAGAAGGCAGAGGAGGCGAGGAAAGAGAGGAGAGGGAGACAGAGGAGGCGAGGAAAGAGAGGAGAGGGAGACAGAGGAGGATAGGAAGTCAGAGAAGGCGAGGGAAGAGAGGAGAGGGAGACAGGGGAGGATAGGAAGGCAGAGAAGGTGAGGAAAGAGAGGAGAGGGAGACAGGGGAGGATAGGAAGGCAGAGAAGGCGAGGGAAGAGAGGAGAGGGAGACAGAGGAGGATAGGAAGGCGAGGAAAGAGAGGAGAAGGAGACAGAGGAGGATAGGAAGGCAATGAAAGAGAGGAGAGGGAGACAGAGGAGGATAGGAAGGCAGAGGAGGCGAGGAAAGGGAGACAGAGGAGGATAGGAAGGCAGAGGAGGCGAGGGAAGAGAGGAGAGGGAGACAGAGGAGGAGAGGAAGGCAGAGAAGACGAGGAAAGAGAGGAGAGGGAGACAGAGGAGGATAGGAAGGCAGAGAAGGCGAGGAAAGAGAGGAGAGGGAGATAGAGGAGGCGAGGAGAGGGAGACAGAGGAGGATAGGAAGGCAGAGAAGACGAGGAAAGAGAGGAGAGGGAGACAGGGGAGGATAGGAAGGCAGAGAAGGCGAGGAAAGAGAGGAGAGGGAGACAGAGGAGAATAGGAAGGCAGAGGAGGCGAAGAAAGAGAGGTGAGGGAGACAGAGGAGGATAGGAAGGCAGAGAAGGCGAGGGAAGTGAGGAGAGGGAGACAGAGGAGGATAGGAAGGCAGAGAAGGCGAGGAAATACTTGGGAGGTCAAGCGTATGTCAAGCGATAAAATACAAAGTTTGCAGCACTTACTTATTGGAGACGTATAATATTCATCTTGTTCTCGGGACATGCCTTGTCGTGAGCGCTCGCCATCTTCAGCAGTCGGAGTGAAGTTGCGTTGTTCGAAGTCGGTAGAAAGTAATATGCTCCACTAGAGTTTTGTTAGGTTTATATACGCAAACCCGATAGAGGCGTTATGTCTTTTCAATCACTAGACAGTACAGACAGTGGAGTCACGAGTTGAACTCCGCTCTCTGCCCGTGCTCGTTAGCGGGTGCAATATGAGATAAGCCGCGTGACTCGACACTTACGAGAAGCCACTACGCTACGTCCATCCATACGTCTTCCAACTTCCAACAGTTTACTTACCACAATTCTCATTCTTCAAACTGTCATATACGTCTTGTGTCACAGGTGCTCGTTAGCGGGTGCATTCCGTAAATGGTCTAGTCTGTTACATGTCTGCCTTCTATACATGGTCTAGCTTGTTACATGTTTGCCTTCCATACATGGTCTAACTTGTTACATGTTTGCCTTCCATACATGGTCTAGCTTGTTACATGTTTGCCTTTCGTACATGGTCTAGCTTGTTACATGTCTGCCCTTTCGTACACGGTCTAGCTTGTTACATGTTGACCTTCCATACATGGACTAGCTTGTTACATGTCTGCCTTCCATACATGGTCTAGCTTGTTACATGTTTGCCTTTCATACATGGTCTAGCTTGTTACATGTCTGCCTTCCATACATGGTCTAGCTTGTTACATGTTTGCCTTCCATACATGGTCTAACTTGTTACATGTTTGCCTTCCATACATGGTCTAGCTTGTTACATGTTTGCCTTTCGTACATGGTCTAGCTTGTTACATGTTTGCCTTTCGTACATGGTCTAGCTTGTTACATGTTGACCTTCCATACATGGACTAGCTTGTTACATGTTTGCCTTCCATACAGTCATGGTCTAGCTTGTTACATGTCTGCCTTCCATACATGGTCTAGCTTGTTACATGTTGACCTTCCATACATGGACTAGCTTGTTACATGTTTGCCTTCCATACATGGTCTAGCCTGTTACATGTTAACGTTGGACTGAAACGTTTTAATAAAACGTTTTTAAAACATTTTTGCAACGTTATACAGAACTATTCTGATAAATGTGGAAGATGGACCATAACAAAAACGTTGCCACAACGTTATTTCTGACATAATCTTAATACGACATTCCAGCAACGTTGTGAAAACGTTATGTATTAGCTGGGCAACGGCTTAGTCTCTTCGGAAGAATACAGGCCACGAAGGGTGAAAGAAAGTGCCAAAATTTCGACATGGTGGATGAAACTATACTGATCCATTATCTGGCCAGCACAAGCATTTGAACCCCGATTCCTTTGAAAGACAGTCCAGCATTCTAACTGCTCGAATGCTACGCCCCGCCAGACATAGCTACTTTCCTTACTATAATAAATTTATGTTTCTGTACTTTTTTTAAAAACAAATTGATATATGTTCATCTAGCCTGCTTTTATATAAAAGTGTGTTGCACCTATTCTCTAGGAGCATGCCTGAAGAGTCACACTAAGGCAAAGGCATCTGATGTAGAGGCCGAAATCGCAGAGACTTTTAAACATGTACCCAATAAAAGAGGAAGGCCAAAATACAAGTACAGACAATATTCTAGCTTCCTTCTTAATTGCAAAAAAGTGACTACTCAAGTCAGAAACCCTGCAGTATATGTTGGGTTCCCTTGCAATCAGGCTATAGTAAAAGAAAATATCAAGCCATGCACTTGGTTAGATACTAATCCACCCTGCCAACAAAGAGTAGTGATCAACCATAACATGTCTTCTAAGACTAACAAAATTAATTAACGTGGCGCATGTGTTCATGGCTGGCTCTATGATTTGTCCATTTGTTAGCACGCCTGTGACGCTGATCATCTGTGTATTTCATCAATGCTATCTTATATAAATTTCCAATGAATTGTAGTTGTAAAAATGTGTGTTTTCCAATTCAGAGTGACATGCAATGTCGGTGGTGTCATGAGTTTCATCTTGTTTTGAAAACGGATATGGTGCCATCGTCGGCGCCACACATTTTGATTTCACACTGGTGTGAGAAACTCATGTTGGTGTAATCTTAAGATGTGTTAACTCACTGTACACTCAATAGAATGAATACTCCTTGTTTTATGGTTAACTATCTGAATTAAACATTATTTTTATGTTCTTCTGTTTAGGCACCGGCTCCAAAGAAACGCACCAATGACATCGTGATTGTTGAATCGTCCTCACCTTCCTGCGAGAGTGACTGAGATCATGTTTAATGATTATTTTCTTTCTTAGGAGTCCATTCTTGGGCTAACGCAGCAGTCTGTGCACATCCATATTGGTAGTTTGTTCATTAATGTTTATGTAGTTTGGGTGAGGTAAAGGGAAGGTTCTTGATGGCCGTTTGAAATGCAATTCAATTTAATAACTTCATTATAACCTTATTTAAGATTATTTACATTTTATACATTTACAAGTTATAGTCAAGATACTAGTGTATAGGTAGGTCTGTCAGGGAGTAGCGTAAGTTCTAACAACTGGATACTACATTATATAAGACCTTACCTTTATTTTCTATGCTCAAGTTTCCCTAGAAAACAATGTGTTGAACGATGCTTTATCTTAATTGGTGTTTTGGTGATTTTTGTAGATGTATAGACAGCTTAATGCCTTTGTCAACTTATAATAATAATTGTTGTAATACACTTTATATAATTTCCTTCTGGTGAAATGCATAATATATTATAACGAACGTTTTGTTGTATTTTAGACCATCATGTTCACAACTGTATAATATGTTATGCTATACTGTGGTTTGAATATTTAAATGCAATAAAATGCTTCCAGAGCCATGAATTAATAAGTGTGTTTTAATATAAATCATGGTCATGTGTCACCGGTTTGCAAAGTCCCAAAAAGTGTAGTGAATAATATTATATATAATACTAAAAGTTACTCAATCACTTTAAATTAGTGCACGCATTTGCGTAATGCCATAAACTAAATTTGTGTTTGTTTATTGAAAAAAACTGCCCTTGAATGGCACAATGGGCAACTTATCATATGATTTCTAAGTCAGTGTGATGTCACAATAACGGAAACTGACCAACGGAGACGAAATGCATAAAGAACGAAGAAGACAAGATCGGGTGAAACACGACCACGTAATTGTGGGGTGGACCCCAACGTTACAATATAATATAATATCGCCGTGTGAAAATCAAAATACAAAATCACATCGCTTCTACATAGACAATGCCACGTTGTGACACCATCAACGTGTTCTAAACCACATTTTGACCATGTAACTGCGCCCCAACAAAACCATGTAGTTTCTATGCAAAATTGTCACAATGTCAGCGCAACGTGGCTGTCACGTGGTAACCACGTAGATGTGCTAGCTGGGAAAATAAATGGTTACTTAGCTGATTTCATCATTTGGTTTTCTAATTTCTCCAGTGCAGTTCTTTGTGTCGTATAACATCTACATGTTGATTTATGGTTAAGAAGACTGCCTATAAGTTTGTAAAAGCAACACATTCTGCCGAAGACCAAAGCAACAACACCACCGCTTGCGCCACCTAGCGACAATCATACACAACTATTCACCACTGTCTATAGCCAGGTACTCATTCACACAGCCGAGTGAACTGAACCAATGTAGGGTAAACGAACCTGCCCAAGGTTCGACACCGCTGCACAGGATTCAAACCCGGGTTCTCTCAGTCGAGAGTCTGAAGATCTTACCTCTGCGGTACTGCGCTCAACAAGACAATCTGGAGTTTTGCTGTTCATTTTTCAGAGTTCAACTGCATCTCATTCTCTTCCCTCAGGTCATCCACCCTCTTTGCTCTGACTTTAGTTGTTTACAAACAGGCCACCCCAGTTGTTGTTGCGCAATCAATGCCACTGTCTCCAACCCATATTGGCTTGGCGACGTAACAAACCTTAAGACATCGCAGTTTGGGTGCAGATGGAGGTATTTTGTGAGCCTCAAACAGGGTGCAGTCAGAGGTTTTTTTGAAAGAATGTAGTCATGTATAGGCTCACAAAAACGAAAAATACACCACACAAAAAATCAGCCGTGCTATAGGCCTGAACATGGATTGGCAGGATGAAGAACCAAGACAGTCATGTAACTCCTTAATGAAGTTACAGGCCAAGAAGATATAGCTGAGATACTGACAGCAATGGATCGAGAGATCTAGAGAAGACGTTTCATAAAGCAGACAACTGGGAGATGAAGGCTGTCATGATACTGAAGAGTGCTAGATATATCTAAACTCGAAGTGAAACAACTGTGCCTGTGACTTGTGGGCTCAAAGCAACATCTCACAACACCCTCATAGCCCTTACTATCATTATTTCACAGAACACCCTGATGGCTCTTAGCATCCTCTACGATGTGTGTATATTTGATTCTTTAATATTCATACATGTTACGTGTGGTTTCCTATTTGCCAATTGAAGCAACATCTAAATGTGTGGAGCACAGTGACATGTGCATCGGACTCTCAATCAGGAGAACCCGATTTTAAATCCTGTGCTGCCATATCGAACCTTGGGCAAGTTCATTCATTCGAGTCTACGTTTCTCCAGTTCACTCGGCCGAATGAACGAATACCTGGGTATAGAGTGGTGGATATTTGTGTACGAAGTCTTTGCACATTAATTGCAGCATGCTTGAATACTTCCCAGAAAAGTCGAGATGGTGTTTGATTGAACAGGTCTGCCAGGGAGTAAAGTGTAAAGTGCTTTGAGCAGTCCTGAGGACTGGATGCTGCGCTCACTGTATACGAAATGGGTATGTTGGCACTATTACACAGTTTGGTCATACAAGTGTTAAAACATACAAAAACACACCGAAAAGTTTATTTTCTATGTACATTATTTATGCAACATTACAAATTTAGTAAATCATGCATACCGGGTAATGTTATAAAACATGTTTTGAAACAGGTACATTCAAAACAACTTAATAACATGATAAAATGCCAGAAAACATGGTCCCAAATTAAACTTGATTTACATTGTGATTTTGTAAATTAAGACTGAATGTTGTTCACAAATAAACTCAACATTCTTATATATCAATGAAATGTTTACTGTACATAATTAAATGCATCTGTGTAATTTTTTAATGCAGAGCTGAGGTGTTTGTCTAATGACTGTCTAATCAATTACTCATACTGACTGACAAAACCATACTTTTAAGTCATCCAAATTCACTGTAATGAATTTCTGATGTAACACAACCAAACATAACAAATAAAATAGCAACAGCAGAGTAGCATCATTCCCTGTCAGGTACAAAAACTATTACGTGTGACTTCATATATTATGCCGTTTTGTTATATTGACAAAGAGAGAAGTTTCAGTTAGAAGCATTTCAGCAAGATGCTACAGAATATGCTGCACAAAGTCAGTGACACACAACATAAAATACTACATGTTGCAAATGCACTGTTTGACAAATGCTTGTAAATATAATGGAGGTTACTGGACCAATGTTTTCATTGATGGCTCAAATAGTTCTGAGAGCGAACAGTAATTTATATGCTGGAAATGGCCAAGTGTCTGGTTCGTATTTCTTAAAAAGACTTTCTCTTAGGATATTCAAAACACTGTCTTAAAAGGAGGCAGTCTGTCCATTGTTAGTTTTTCATGTAATAATCGATATAATGTTCTTAAGATTATAACTACCCAGTATGTTGAAGATATACTGCCCGCAAAATTGTGTTTAATAAACCTGTAACAATGTTCGCAAACTGGGAAGATATGACCCCAGAGCTTGTTTAAATGGTAAACAAAACATCCAGTTTCAAAACAAGTTTTATTGGCAATACTGCCGAGGTGGGTTGCGTAAACCACAGATATTCAACAATTTCCTATTTTCCCACGCTCAACATGGCAGACTTCCTTCCTGCTTCAAACTACGATGCTCACTAATTCTGGGTAGAGGAACAGACTGCCTCCCTTTAAAAGACCAAAGACAAAAGACATTGGGGTATTAAATAAGTATTAAGGTTCCCGAGTGGTGGACTAATGTGATGGAGGGTTAATGAATACTATTAGGTGGCATCGCTGACCGAGAAGAAAAATCACCATCATTTACGTTTCAGCCATATTTGGTATGAAATCAAATGATCTGAAAAGGACACCCTTGCTCTCGGACTATAGGTGAAACAACATTTGCTGGCCAAAAATATGATGGATTAGACACATGAATAAATGCAATCAACAACAAACCATGACATTACATTAATTAACACTGAAACCATAAAATCATGTTACCACTTGTGAACAGGACCAATGGAAATTACAGAAACAAAACCAATAATATGACACGACTAGCAGTTTTGTTTCTCATATCAATGATGACAGGTGTGGTAGAAATATATTAATAAAGTCACGACCAGTTTAAGGCTCTGGCTCACTTTTATAATGACTCACACATATATGTCCCAGACGTACCCATAACAGTTACTGGTTGGTTGTAAATTTATGGTCTTACATTCCTTATAAGTACGGAGACGTTCCTTTACGGTTTTGTTAATTTCAAACAAGGTTTGATGTGTTACAGGCCGATGTTTGTCAAATGGCATGCAACATATCAGCAGCTGAAAACATGACTACTCAGTATTTGGGACCCTCCACAGTGACCCAGGTGTCACATCGGCCTATTTTGTGCACGGGCCAAAAAAAGCAGCCTGTCATGTTCCATCAATTTTGTGAAATTGGCGGTATCGTACAGTCTCATCTTTCAATGTGCAGTTTATTTTCCTCGACAAACAATCCAACAATCTAACAAATCCAAACAATCTAATAAAAAAACATGCATTTACGAACCCGCAGATTAAAAAACAATGGACACGGCGAGTCAAAATTACCCCGTTTCTCAAAACTTTGCTTTTTAAAAGTTTTCTTTAATTATTAGCAATAAATCAAAAACCTGTGAAGAAATTTCAACAAATGTGGTATCATTTTAAGGCTTATCCTCTGTGGAATCCAAAAAGGTACAAAACTCAATTTTGCGATTTAATACCAACTTCGCTGTGGCAGGTTACATTTGTGGGTGTTCATAGTTACTAGTCTGTTGTGGGTGTTCATAGTTACTAGTCTGTTGTGGGTGTTCACGGTTACTAGTCTGTTGTGGGTGTTCACGGTTACTAGTCTGTTGTGGGTGTTCTCGGTTACCAGTCTGTTGTGGGTGTTCACGGTTACCAGTCTGTTGTGGGTGTTCACGGTTATTAGTCTGTTGTGGGTGTTCACGGTTACTAGTCTGTTGTGGGTGTTCACGGTTACTAGTCTGTTGTGGGTGTTCACGGTTACTAGTCTGTTGTGGGTGTTCACGGTTACTAGTCTGTTGTGGGTGTTCACGGTTACTAGTCTGTTGTGGGTGTTCACGGTTACTAGTCTGTTGTGGGTGTTCATGGTTACTAGTCTGTTGTGGGTGTTCATGGTTACTAGTCTGTTGTGGGTGTTCATGGTTACTAGTCTGTTGTGGGTGTTCATGGTTACTAGTCTGTTGTGGGTGTTCATGGTTACTAGTCTGTTGTGGGTGTTCATGGTTACTAGTCTGTTGTGGGTGTTCATGGTTACTAGTCTGTTGTGGGTGTTCACGGTTATTAGTCTGTTGTGGGTGTTCACGGTTACTAGTCTGTTGTGGGTGTCCACGGTTACTGGTCTGGCTTTCCGTCTGTGCCATGCCCTGCAGATACCCAGATAATGTCTTCAGGCTGTCTATTGTTATATCTGTCCACAAAAATTCTTCATTCCTTCCATTTCTCTGCATTTTGGTGATCGAAGAGGCAAAGAAAGGAGATGAACACAGGAATCGGCTGTTGCCAAGGTTGTGACCTTGGCTGTCACTGGGTCATGAGGTGTAGCGACCAAGAACCATATTTTGCAAAAATGGTGCCACCTGCAATAGCAAAAAACAACATTAATCTGAATAAGCTAAATAATAGCTAAAGTAGCATATATGTACGTTTGTTACTGATTGTGTAATTTAAAGAATACTTTACTGATCTTCGCAGGGAAATTGCGTTTCTTCCTGTGCAAGGTATTCAATTACGGGTCGGATGGGTGTAAAGAATGAGATAGACAGATTATCAAAAAGAGCATGGAAAGCAGAAGAGGGTGGCAAACGACAGAGCACAACCAAAACTCAGATGACAGCATGAAAACAGACCTTAGGAGGGCAGGTGTGAACAGCCAAGAATGGAAGGTCATTGTGGCCAACAGACAGTGATGGCGAGAAATAACGACAAAAGCAGAAGAAGCTACTGAATGATGTGGACCCCCACCCCGCCAGGGAACAAGAACTAAGTCATTGATCTAATACTGTGTAAACAGCTGATTACGGTCAGTGAGAAAGTGAATGAAACTCCCGAAGACAGCCTATCTTGGTAGTATAAAACGCTACATTGCATTATGAATTTCTAGTTCCCTGCTAGAAGTTAATTATTTTACTAACTAATAAAACACTAACTATACAATTATCATCGTCAGAAATGCAATATGTTTGATAGTTTATTTCAAAAATATGTTCGTAATTAACACATTGAATTACCCTGGTAAATAATTATGTTAAACTACCTTTTCCATAACCACACAATCATACTCCATGTCTGTGTCTTCTTCTGGTAACCTTATTTCCTAAATGCATCTGAAATGCTATTATTTTGCATACAGCTGCATGTGTACATCAAAGTACAGCAGAGCCTGTGACAGTGCATTATTTTGACTGTAGAAAGAGGTGTAGGTGTAGTTACCTCGTCATGGTTTCCAAGTGCTTCTGTAATCATTTTCTCAATGTTTCTCATCATCGCCATTTTTTGTTGTGACGTCAGTGGATACTCAATCTTACCTGTGGGTGCAGCCTGCAGTCAACATAACCGGTTATAATAACAACTTAAATAACACGTGCATTATATGGTGTGTTAGATCTCCACTGTAATAATATACTTATTATACAGTACACACAATTCAATTAAAATAATGTTTACTTGTTATATACATCAGAGAGCAATGAATGAAAGCTACTCATATTACTGAACATTCTTCAGGATAGTTCGTTTTCAAATTCGAAACTTTAATTTTTCATATCCAAGAATCATGTTAAATTACCTGGTAGAGGCTTTCGTTGACGTGTCACGCCGACTTCATCAGTACCTATGACGCTGAATGACGTCATCGTACACGTGAGGCAGTTCGTAATTGCCCTCGTCTCTGTTGATGGGTGTTTTGGTTTTTCTGACCCAGATGGCTTCTTTGATCTGCCGAATCCTTCTGTTGGATTCTTTGTCTACAATTTTCACTCCCTCCCAGTCTATGATATGGTTTTCAGTTGTCGTATGGTCTGTAAGGGCGGATTTATTGATGGTAGACATCAATCTTTTTTTCCCCGCTCCTTGTGTATTTCTAATTTTTCGTGTTGTCTACGTCCTTTCTGTGTTCCTCCAGTCTTGTTTTGAGTAGTCTTCCTGTCTCCCCAATGTACTCATTCAGCGTCATAGGTACTGATGAAGTCGGCGTGACACGTCAACGAAAGCCTCTACCAGGTAATTTAACATGATTCTTGGATATGAAAAATGAAAGTTTCTAATTTCAAAGCTACTCATATTTGACCAAACAGTGTAGAGTTTGAATAGAAATTAAGACGTTGGAAACAGGAGCTAGTCAAAATACAATTATGATAATAAAGCAGCAGTAACGACACACCGTGACTTCACGCACACAGCTTGCTGTTTGTCTGCTACAGTACATTATTAATACAATCTTAGCAGAACTTTGTGCCCAATGAATGTCAACAGGTTGACTTACCATGTACCAGAACGTGATTGACGTTGTCATTCCCGTGTCGATCAATGATTCTACGTGATGAAACCTACACCAGATGGCAGCACTGTGTCATATCTTTTCAGACATACATAATTTTGAGAAAAAAAATACTTAAATAATAATAATTACACAATGTGTGCCAGGTATTCAGATCTAACCACTGCTTTTTCCAGTGGTTATATATTTTAGTGGAATGTCACAAATTGGTGAAAACATTTAGTATAATACAGTTTGTCCAAGAAGGGCCATCGCTGTTTTGTGTGCAAATTTGCAATGCCATGGAGCGATAATGAGATGCGGTGAGATAATGAGATGCGGTGAGATATTGAGATGCGGTGAGATAATGAGTTATGGTGAGATAATGAGATGCGGTGAGATAATGAGATGCAGTGAGATAATGAGATGCGGTGAGATAATGAGATGCGGTGAGATATTGAGATGCGGTGAGATAATGAGATGCGGTGAGATAATGAGATGCGGTGAGATAATGAGATGCGGTGAGATAATGAGATGTGGTGAGGTAATGAGATGTGGTGAGGTAATGAGATGAGGTGAAACAATGAGATGAGGTGAGATAATGAGATGCGGTGAGATAATGAGATGCGGTGAGATAATGAGATGCGGTGAGATGAGATGCGGTGAGATAATGAGATGTGGTCAGGTTTTGTTAAAGGGACGATGGCAGAGGAAAGGCCAAAAGGACGTTATACATTTGTAGAACTCTGCAAGAAATACTTCAAACCTTACATCATGCAAATGTATTATTGAGAGAAACAGAAAGAAAAAACATTATTTCTTACCAGTACATAGGAAGGTACAGCACATCTCCTGGACCAAGTATGGCTTCATAGCCTTTTACATTTCTGAATAATGGAAAACTCTCGTAGTTCGGATTTTCAAAATCAACCTGCAATAAAATTTATTGTAACTAATTACAATACAAATCAAATTAAGACAAATAATATATAAAATATAATGAGCACAACAAGGGAAGAACATTATATAATGGTATACTGATCACAGAAGTGTTGATAATAGTGACAAACCATGGAAGAAATGTTTAAGGGTTTCTCACATTTCGAATAATGACCGATACATAGGTTATTACCAGTATTTTATACATATTTTTTCATCAACAATAATAATATTTAGACTACGAGGGTTCAAAAATCAGAAGAAATTTAGACTTGCGGGTCCAGATGTCATTGATCATGATATTTGACCCATCCTTTAAAAAAATTAATGGCCCTCCCAGGGCTACATGTCAAGTAACATGCACACAGTTAAGGATTGTAACGCCAAATATCATTATAGTAAGCTATGTTCAAAAGATTTCTTTGTAGGCTACTTGGGGTATAACCTATTGATTTTGTTAACAAACAAATTCAGATGTAAACTTGGGTCCAAATATCACATGAAATAAGTACAAATCTCATCATGATGTTTGAGCTTTACCTATAAAGATGTCTTAGGTTAATATAGGCTATTTAAGCAGGCTTTTGGCATTCAACTTTTTTAGAATACATTTATCTGATGTAAAGAGTCCAAAGGTTTTCATTGTATGTTGCTTACCAATGCGTGAATCATGTTGCTGTATGCTGAATACATGTGATGAAGTGATTTAAGATTAATTCCATTAATTGTGATTGAACGTTATTTCAAAGAATTTAAGTGAAGAATTGTACAGAATTTATTCTTATATAATATTCTGACAAGGGAAGCAATGTACCATATGGATATATTAGCTCAAACCAGTCTTAATTAATAATAATAATACATCACACACACACACGCACGCACGCACACACGCATGCACACATACCACCACCAATACACCATGCACCCCATACAACACAGGTATGGGGTGGTACCCATTATTATAATAATTTGCTGAATTTACACACATGCACCCACGCACGAGCAAACACACACATCTTCAATGAAGCGGAGATCACAAGTTGGTTGTGCAAGTGTGAAGATTGAGAACTGACATAGAGTTCATCTGGTACGTGTCATGTACATACCTGGGACTGGCGGTCATGGGGGTGATGAGTTGGGTAGGGGTAAAGACACCCAAATTCACTGGGTGAGAAAAGTATCACCCTCTTGTAGCCTTGAACTTGTGAGAGAAAGTTCTCCTGTTCATCATAGTGACACGGTGTGATATTGCCTGGAAGAAACATAATGAATCATCTGTTACACAGTGTTTGGGTTGACACGGAATGGAAGACAAGTGACTACCGATTGCTCAGTAGTCAAGGAGTTTTAGGCCAAAATACCATCAAAACCTTGAAGTCGATAATAATATGATGATTTTTACATAACATATCCATGGAAGTGTCTGAAGTAACATACTAAAAGTCGCCAAGAATCCTCCTTGAGATAACTGCAGAATTCAAGATGGCATCAGAAACTGCAGAAGCTTGATCAATCTACTGTATTCTTCTAAATATTTAGGAATATAAGAGAATGCAGAGCAAAAACCAATTGACACTTCTGAAAGACCAATTACTAGTTTGCTTTGTCCACTACCTGGATTCTGGCCATAATGGAAGTATTACGCAGTCCCAATCATGTCCACTATCAACAGATTTTACTGTAATTGCATCTCCTATTAATGTTATGTTAACAAACAGCCACACCTACACTGAGTGTCAACATTTTGGTTTGTCTAGGAAGCCACCCCTGAGTTCAGTGTGTCTGTACCCTGTACTGTGTAGAGTACCTGGCATGCCAACAAGGAGCAGGTTTGAGGTGAGAGGTCCCCAATTGTTCCTCTTCTGTTGTGTGTTCAGCCAGGCCCAGTTGAACTGAAGAAAGTCCAACACAATCTTCTTGCTCACTCCCTCTGTTAAAGTCTGCTGCAGGTAGTATCTGAAAGAAACAACATCACCAATGACAGGCCGCAACTGATGTAGATGATACCTGAAACTCAAGACAACACCACTGACAGGCCACAACTGATGTAGATAGTACCTGAAACACAAGACAACACCACTGACACCTGATTAGAAACAACCATTGCCTAGGATTGTTGTCACACAACACAGGTGGATACCATCCTCGCAAGCGTGTGACTACGTCCACTACCTCTGGCAGATCTACTACGCATTGTATGGAAGTTAGCTGAACCAAACTCATAATTGACTTCGCCGTTCCACCCATGAGAACAGTGCAGACACCCAATTTCCAGGAATCTCAATATAATTACCCATTCGACCATTCGCAGTATTGTGTATTCAAATAGTTACGTTTACTGCCCAAACAGTCCTTGAACACCACCCAGAAGATCACTGGAATTGTATGGCAAGCGATATTATTGGCTAAGCTTATCTTCAGAGTTTCGACAAGCGATCTGCCAGGGGGTACTGAGACTGATGTAGTCAGCAGTGCACGCGAGGATGGCGGATGCCCAAAAGAGAACTTGCCAAAGTTAGGTTCTATTGTAACTTCAATCCAATATCTGCTACGGATCTTTTTTACATCCTTAGACAGTAATTATCGATGTGTGGCTTCAAATTGTGCCAAGACCAGAAAATGCATAAATTTATCACATCTTGGCTGAATATGACTGAAGTATGTTTGGAATGTAGAAATAATAACCTAACATCAGCGGACGACATCTGCACTCGTGTTATCCTGGCTGGCTAAAGCAAAATCTGTTAGGAAAGACAAAGATCACCCATTGTCCAAATTCTTCAAGTTCCTGCCATCGGGAAAGCGCCTACGTGTTTACACGGCAAGGATTAACCGAATGAGGCATTCATCTGTGCCATCGGCCATAACAGCCATTAACTCTTCGTTTCCCCGTGTCGTGCGGGTGCGGGCAGGACACTGCAATTCTTAAAAGGCCCATGAAGTGTATGACAAATTCCTTGTAAAAAGGCATAATAAACTATAAGCATATTTATCTTATAATATTAATTGGAGGTACAGGGATGGACATACAATACAATACAGTGTGCCTATTATGTTCTAAACATTGTAGTACATAGTACGTGAATGTATTTTAAATGTAAGGGCTTCACCTACCTCTTTTCACCTTCTGACAACGCACTATGAACTGTGCTTGCAAAGTCTCGGAATACCATATCACGCCTTCTCGTTGGCGGCACAAAACTTCTGTGTTTGCTGAGTTTCTTCTCATCATAATATTTAAACAAGTGACTGTCAGACTCATAAACAGAACACGGCTCTTCTCCCAAATTCTCTTCCAGGAATTCTACATTCCAGTGTAGTGCTGATGTGACAATGTTGGAATTTGTTAATACAACTGGCTTCTGGAAAACAGACAAACAAACATTCTACATTATAATCATGGATAAATTAAGTGGATGATATTGTAATTTGTTAACATAATGCGATACAGAGTAACCACATAAACGGGACTCGGTAACTTCTTTATTTGTATTTCAAATAGCATGTCTTTTGCACACATCTGCTGTTTTATGTATGGTGAGATCAAATGTATAATTACAAATGGTGTTAAACAGTATTACGTATGTTTTGGGTTAATAGGGCAAGTAATCATAAGTACTACACTTCTTATTGCCTTTTTTCAACAATTGGATATAACTATAATTTAATAATTTACTACATTGTGTCTGTTGTTGAAATAAAGTTTAATTCATTCATTCATATAGTAGTGGTCTGGCAGTATGTTGAAAATGGAATGATGCCTTGAATTTGAGGGAACTCTACATAACAAAATTTAACAAGATTTAACAAGATTGCCATCCAGAAAATTAACTCTAGATGGCAGGTAGACAAGGAAGCCTTTTGGCTTATCGAGAGTCCAATACTTTTTATTTACGTGTATCACGCCCTTTTAAGGTATGTGTCAATTTTATTTTAAAACATATTCATGCTAGTAGCACCAACACAATCAGGAGATAATCTGTTCCATTCAGTTACAATCCTTTGTGAGAATGAGAACTTTCTTATATATAATCTACACCGCTCTTTTACTAATGTAACTTCATTTCCTCTGGTCCTTCTATCTTTCTTAACTGAGAAAAAATATTTTCATGACATTCAATATTTTAAACACTTCTATCTGATCTCCTCTCAATCTCCTGGTCTCTAGTGCTGTTAAACCACATTCTTTTAGGCATATACAGTAACTAAGATCCCTCAGGTTTGGTATCATTTTAATTGCTCTCCTCTGTATTCTTTCTAGCTTATCAATGACCTTCTTGCGGTATGGCCTCCACGCTTGAATACAATATTCTAAATGAGGCCTAACTATTGTTTTGCACATTGGTATTATTAGCTCTTTTTCCTTATATTTCACCTAATTAATTCAAGGATTTTATATTCCTTTTGAAGCGGCAATACTGCACTGCTCTGAAACCTTTATATTAGCGTTAATGGTTAACCCAAAGTCCTTTTCTTTTACAGTAGTACTTAGTACAGAACCTCCCATTGTATATTGTACATCTTCGATCCCATATCCTGTGTGGAAGCATTTACATTTCCCAAAATTGAACAACATTTGCCATTTTTCAGACCATTTTATCAACCTGTCAAGATCATCTTGTACAAGCTGTCTATCATCTCTATCTCCATCATGTTTAATCCTTCTAAACAATTTTGTATCATCCGCAAATTTCAACACCTTGCTTGTTATATCATCGTTGAAATATATTAAGAATAATATAGGTCCCAGTACTGATCCCTGTGGCTGTGGTACCCCATTCAAAACTGATTTCCAGTTTGAAGCCTCCCTATCAACTACTACCCTTTGTCTTCTGTCAATTAGCCATTTTCTATCCAGTTAATTAAACCATTTCCTATGGCTATGGCTATGCCATGTCCATGGCCATGGGCCTTTAATTTAAAGTTTAAGGCTTAGCCTTAGCTTAAGACTTAGTTAAGGCTAGTATAAGCAGTAATAACACAGAGTCTGGTCGAGGTAGGCCTACTGCCACTGGTATCACATTTATGAAAAATACAGTTACTTATAATAACAAAATCGAGGAGGGCCCTGATTCTACATAAATGCCGGGCTTTGGACCATGCCTAATGTCGCAGGGTAAGCTGAATGATGCTATTTCGCCACACGTGCATACAGGCTCGTAGACGTCGTACCGACTCCGTCACAAGTCCGTGTCGTGTGCGACAGTATTATTAGCTGTTACGCCAATTATAACTGTTGTGTGGTCTAATTTTGAAACGCATACCCCTACGGAGATCAGTTCATTCGCTTGTGGGTCTGTGTAATTGAGTCGCGGAATAGGTTCTGTAGGGAACGTGTACTTTCGGAGCAAAGATTTATTCCATCTCTCTTCCCCATGACCCAATGCCATGTTTGTTATGGTATAACGTGCGCCATCTAACGGGTATAGTCTCGCTTAACCGACTCCCGCCCGGCTGCGTGACTTCGCCGTGAAGAGAGATTGGTTCAGAAGCCGCCTTTTGACTGCTCACTGCTAGTTTGCAAATTGCAAGTATAATTATCCTCCAGAATGTTTATATATTATGAATGTTTTCTATAACGAAATGAAATTACAAAACAGTGCCCGAAATAGTATTATACAAAATAAAAAGTATCTTAAACTAAATTAACGAAAACACAACATTTCGAGTTCTCTGCGGGATTCGAACCGAGAACCCCCAAAATAATGTTGCAGTTAATTTAGTTCTAGTTTGGTATTGATATTGTGATTCTGCTCAAGTATAAGCAAGACAACGTCGATACGAAATATTTGACAGCTACGAGAGCTGCCACCTACTGATTATGCATGTGATTAAAAGGCAGCTACGCAGATATGGTATAAAGTCAAAGGCGTTTATTCAAACAAATCAAACAATCCAATGAACGAAACATACAAAACCTATGCCATGGGTGACAAGTTTGAAAGGAGAAGCATAGAAGTAGCATTACTTATAAAGGCATGCTTCTCCTTTGTTGACAGTTTCTAGCAGCTTTTGTTTTACATGATGTTAAATTAACTAGTTATATATATACAACATGACAATCATTACAAATGTTGTGAGTGCTAATTGCTACGAAAACAGAAAGAAAGAAAAAAAAGTGAGCTTATATACGCATACAGTAACTCTCAATTATATGTTTGCTGTAGTGTGATTGAAAAAGGTGAAATGAACTTATATATTACTAAAAATTATATTCAACGAATTCCACATTTTGGATCCATATACAATGGTTGAAGCACGGGTACGTAAACATTGATTTTGACTTCGTGTGGAGTGCTTCTTAACATGTTTAACAAATAACCTTTGAATATTCGACGGTAATTCATTTTAAGGGCTTTATACAATAAATAGTAATATATCCTAAATTGTACCAAGTCAGTAAATTAAAAAATGCGAGCTTTGTAAAAAAAAAGTGGAGTTGTGATCGCATTGCTGTACATTGTGCATAATCCATATTACCCTCTTTTTTTTAAATGTATACAGTTTAAGTTGGTGGGATAGCTATTTCCCCATATTTCCACACAATACAATAAATACGGCAAACACAGAGTAGAATATAACATGTACATACAGTGGCGGTCGATTACTTTGCTGCATCTGTACATAATACCAACACTAATTGATAGTTTAGATTTCACTCATCTGATGTGATCTTTCCAGTTTAATGCTTCATCGATGAGCACGCCTAGAAATTTTGTAACTCGTACTCTTAATATCTGTGAATTTGTTATCTTGATATTTACATCAGGCAATTGAGCACGACCAAAAAATGACACGAATTGGTCTTGGCTATATTAACAGACAATTTATTGATTGAGAACCACAATTGCAGTTTAACCAGCTCGCTGCAAACAATATTTTCAAGCTGTTTTGAATTATTGGCTGAACATAAAATGTTCGTGTCGTCAGCAAATAAGAGAAACTTGATCAGTTTAGACACACTGTACATGTCATTGATATATAGAATAAAAAGCTTTGGACCAAGTATAGACCCTTGTGGAACTCCACCTGTTATTCTTTGTGTGTTTGAACTGTGGCCATCAATGTTTATAAATTGGCTACGATTATGCAAATAACTTATATTAATCCAATTATACGCGTTTCCACGAATGCCATAGAGTTACTTTTTTTTTACATAATAGTTGGTGATCGACAGTATCAAATGCTTTCTTAAGATCTATGCATACGCCTAACGCACATTAATTTCTTGTGTTCAGGCAAATTTGTAATATCTTCAAGTAATTCAACCAAGGCATGCGAAGTTTACATGCCTTCTCTAAACCCATATTAGCATTCGGTTAGGATTGTACAAACATTCATGAAGCCTTCAAGTCGAGAATTTAAAAAATTGGGAGAACTGTGGCAAAAGTGAAATCGGCCTGTAGTTGGTAAATATGTTTTTCGCCAGATTTATATACAGGTATTACTTTAGACGTTTTCATCTTATGTGGGAAAATGCCACATTTAAATGACAGTTTACATATATGTGTCATCGGTTCGGCAATGAACACATCGTAATGCCGTCACAATCAGCTGACGATTTATTACCGCAGTTATTAACAATGCGTATGACCTCTTCCTTACAGGTTGTTATCAAAAATACTGAACGTTCATTACGTTTGCCCATGTAATCCAGAACGGACACATATGGAGGAGTTTTAATTTGTTTAGCTAGCTCGGGTCTGTCGTGTAGGCGTTTATCATCCTGTTTACGGCAGTTGAACCGGAAGTGACCTAGTTGTTGTGGAACCGGAGTATAGGGGTCAGCACACTGTCAGTTTTCCCATTGGCGACCATGTTAATGTTTTGTGTGATTATAAGAAAACGTGACCTATAAAGTTTCTTAAACTTCTCACCTGCTGTTATTATCATCTCATTGACATGCTGGTCGAGTTTAGTCAAAATCTAATATCTCTAGCTCTTGCAAAATGCCTGTATGTATGACACCCGTCAATATTTACAAATGGATGCAGGCAGTAATCCGGCTACAGTGTCAACTAGCCAAATTGCTGCCAGATACCCTTCCGCTTAGTAAAATCAGCTAAAAAGACACCATTTTACTGTCAACAGCTTCTACAATCACATCTAGAAATCTGACTACTCAAGTGCACTTATGTCAGAGCAAGTGTAATCAAGCAGGAAGTCCAACAGTGTGCTGACCCCTATAAGGAAAGTGATGAGAATTAAATTTGGAAGTTCAATCTGTGTCCATCTATGAATACAATATCAAGTTAGAGGACGTAACACTGGCGACGAGTTGAACAACATATTGCATATCATAGTGCGAAATCACGATGGAAGACAAAAACGTTATTCCGACATTCAACCCATTTCGCGAACCGGCACCGATCGGCCCGCGTTGGCAGCGTTGGCTAAACAGCTTTGAACTATTCGCGGACAGTAAAGGGTTGGATGATGCAAGCGCGGATGAACGTCGGCGCGATCGGCAAACGCAGCAGCGCAGACGTGCCCTGTTACTACACCAGGCGGGCGCCGATGTGCAGGACATATTCGTCACGTTGGAAAACACAGGTGAACGTTGTGACTATGCGGCAGCCATTGTAGCCCTAAACTCATACTTCGTCCCGCAAGTAAATTCGGCGTTTGCGCGTCAAACCTTCCACCAGATTGCGCAGAGACCGGGTGAAATGGTGCAGCAATTTGCGACGCGTTTGCGCTCAGCAGCAAAGGACTGTGAGTACGGAAATGATGTAGAAAATCAGATGCGGGACGCGGTTCTCAACAAGTGTGAAACGCTATACGTGAAACGCAAATTACTCGAAGAAGGGCAGGGACTAACGCTTGCGAGGACACTGCAAATAGCCCAACAGTGTGAAAGCGTTGAGTCACAAATGGCAGCCATGACACTGAAGAACGACGAAAGTCAGAGTGAATAGATCAACAGAGTAGCGCGCGACAGCACATCAGGAGAAAGGCAACCGGCAAGGGGGGATGCTACAGATGTGGTAAAAAGGGACATTTCGCGCGTGATTCTCAATGCCCAGCCAAAGGGAAATCGTGTCGCACCTGCGGGGGAAAGAACCATTTTGAAAATGTGTGTCTTTCTCAGAAGAGGAGCGTCAACCTCGTGAATGATGACGCCACCCGCAATGACCCCAACTACACGTTCTGCCTGGATGGAACTGAGGACAACTCCAGCATGCTACAGGTGGATGTCGGGAACGTGACGTTGAAGATGCTTGTAGACTCCGGTGCGACGAGCAATATCGTAGACGAGGCGACGTGGGAGAAGTTGAAACTAAAAAAGGTGAAATGTGAATCGCGAGTAGCTGCGAGTGGGAAAAAGCTGTAAGCTTACGCATCTAATACGCCACTAAAAGTGAAAGGCAGTTTCGATTGCACTGTCAGGGCCGGCACACAGAGTGAGGAGGCGGAGTTTCTGGTCGTAAAAGGACGAGGCGTCCCGCTGCTCGGAAAGAAGACCGCTACTCAACTGGGAGTGCTGAAGATCGGCGTTGATGTCGCAGCTGTCTCAGATGTTGCAGGCATCTTGAAGCTGGACTACCCGGAAGTGTTCGATGGAATTGGGAAATTGAACAGTAGGAAAATCACGCTTCACATCGATCCAGAGGTTAAACCCGTTGCGCAGCCTCTGAGGCGCATTCCTTTCAACCTGCGCAGCAAAGTCGACGACAAGATCAGCGAATTGATTGCACACGATATCATCGAGGAAGTCGACGGCCCCACACCATGGGTGAATCCTGTGGTAATTGTGCCAAAATCAAACAGCAGTGACATTCGCTTGTGTATCGACATGAGACGCGCCAACGAGGCGATCATTCGAGGAAGGTACCCCATTCCAACGGTCGACGAGCTATTGCAAAATATGAATGGCTCAACAGTCTTCAGCAAGATAGATTTGAAATGGGGATATCACCAACTGGAATTGACGGAGGAAAGCAGAGACATCACTACGTTCGCTACTCACTCAGGGCTCTACATGTACAAACGGCTATTGTTCGGAGTATCGTCTGCTAGCGAGCAATATCAGCATGATATAGCTGCCGCCCTTGCCGGGATTGAGGGTGTTGAGAACATCAGTGATGATATCGTCATTCATGGGCCAGATGAAGAAACGCACAATGAAAGACTACACGCTGTCATGCAGAGACTCAGAAGGTGTGGACTAACAGTCAATGGAGCAAAATGTCAGTTCAATCTCGAGCGCATCGTCTTCGTGGGAATACTCCTGTCACAGAACGGAATCGGGCCAACGGAGGATCGAGTCAAAGCGGTGGTGGAAGCGCGGGAACCAGAAAATGCATCAGAGATACGCAGTATCCTGGGACTGGTATGCTACAGCAGAAGGTTCATCCCGCAGTTCTCATCGATATCCGAACCACTCAGGAAGCTCACAAAAAAGCATGAGCCGTTTGTGTTTGGAAACGAACAAAAGCGAGCCTTCAAGCTACTGAAGGACAGCATCGCAGAGGCGATCACACTGGCATACTTCGACAAAAACGCGCCTACGCAGGTCATCGCTGACGCAGGTCCTGTCTGTCTGGGTGCAGTTCTAGTTAAAAAACAGGGCGACAGTCTGGTACCGGTGTGTTATGCGAGCAGGGGACTGATCGCATGTGAGCAGAGATATTCGCAAACTGAAAAGGAAGCGCTGGCACTGGTCTGGGCGTGTGAACGGTTACATGCCTACGTGTATGGTATGCGGTTCAACCTTGTCACTGATCACAAGCCGTTGGAGGCAATATACAGCCCACGTTCCAGGCCGTGTGCTCGGGTAGAACGGTGGATGCTGCGGCTACAACCGTATGACTTTCGTGTCGTGCACATCCCGGGACCACAGAACATTGCAGATCCACTGTCACGCCTAGTCAAGGGTGAACGCAGGGACACAGAAAATGAAGCCGATGACTACGTTCGGTTTGTTGCTGTCAGTGCTAGTCCAAAAGCGATGTCGACGCGTGAAGTAGAGGAAGCTTCGCGAAAAGACGAGGAGTTGCAAAACGTGAGAGGCGCAATTCAAACAGGAAACTTCGAGAAATGTCGTGCTTACATGGCCATCGCGAGCGAACTTTGTGTTGTTGGTCAGTTGGTTCTGCGCGGTACTCGTATTGTGTTGCCAGTTAAACTGAGGCCAGCAGCTCTAGCACTTGCACATGAAGGTCACCTGGGTATCGTTGGCACAAAGACGATGCTACGCAGCAAAGTGTGGTGGCCTGCAATGGACCGTGAGGCAGAAAGACAGTATCGGTCATGCTTCGGGTGCCAGCTGGTGGCGAGGCCCGACCCGCCGGAACCGCTCAGCCCGACCCCATTGCCGGACGGGCCGTGGGTAGACGTCGCGACTGACTTGATGGGACCACTGCCATCCGGTCACTCGCTGCTGGTCGTGGTGGACTATTTCACAAGATACTACGAGGTCGCGGTGTTGAAATCTACGACAGTCGACAAGGTGATCGACAGTCTCGACGAGGCGTTTAGTCGACACGGACTCCCAGTCACAATCAAATCAGACAACGGACCGCAATTCCGATCGAGCGAGTTTGCAGAATACTGCGCCGAGACCAACATCACACACCTGAGAGTGACGGCAAAGTGGGCGCAGGCCAATGGCGAAGTCGAGAGACAGAACGCATCACTGCTTAAACGCATCAGAATCGCGCAGGCGGAGGGAAAAGATTGGAAAAGGGAACTGAGAATGTACCTAGCGCAGTATCGAAACTTACCACACACGACGACTGGTCGAACCCCGGCTGAGCTACTATACAACCGCAAACTACGAGGGAAGCTGCCTGACCTCGGATTGAATCCTGTGGTGGACCACGACCTACGAGACCGTGACAGCGAGATGAAGGGCAGATCGAGAATACACGCCGACGAGCGACGAGGTGCTCGTTACTCCGAGGTAGAGACGGGTGACAGGGTGCTGGTTCAGCAAGAGAAAACCAACAAACTGAGCACACCTTTCAGCCCGAATCCACTCACCGTAGTCAGCAAAACTAGCAACAGTCTTGTGATCGAGGCTGAGGACGGGGCCCGGTACTCCCGCAACACCAGCCACGTGCGGAAGTTTCTGGAATCCGTGACCGAGAACGTCCACGACGACCGAGCAAGCGTGATGGAAGCGCCTACTCCACAGACGTCAGCTGCAGTGGTGCCATCTACGGACAACCTGAGCACGCCGATGAAGCAAGTCCTGCCTACGAGATGTCAACGCGAGAGGAGAATCCCGAAACGGTTTGAAGATTTCGTATGTGAATAGATGCCCTGCATCTCACCGCAGACATTCCTTCAATGCGAACTATGTTATATTTCATTATGAACTCTGATATGTTACAACAAGAACATACGCACGTGCGGTCACTGGACACTCACAGAACGTTTAGATTTAGAGTTGCAGTAGTTATATGTTTTTGTTATTAGTTAGACGTTAATCTGAGAAAAGGAGGGGTGTCGTGTAAGCGTTTATCATCCTGTTTACGGCAGTTGAACCGAAAGTGACCTAGTTGTTGTGGAACCGGAGTATAAGGAAAGTGATGAGAATTAAATTTGAAAGTTCAATCTGTGTCCATATATGAATACAATATCAAGTTAGAGGACGTAACAGGGTCCAATGCTTGTAAAATACGTATTAAAGGGAATAAAACATATATGGCTTGAATTCATATTACATTACATCCTGCTATCTATTTCCATGTCCACCAAGCCAACAACAACAACAAAATTCAATGAATTAGAAATTCCAAATTTTATGCTGTGCATCCGGACATTTTCGAATATGCATATTTTTGGCGCGCTTTTCGGGATGCCGAGTTGTGACGTCACATATGACCCATAGCCGCATCAGGCCGACCCTTTCCATGCATTCAGAGCATGTTTACAAGGATAGCTTTCGGATCGAAATGAACGTCAAAATGAGTTATTATGCGATATTTCGATGTAATACAAACACTATGTAACAGACCTGCAGTGGCTAATTTAGTTAATTACTATTACTATTAGTTATCAGAGAAAGACTAGAACAGAAAAACCAGAGTCATGTTATATAAAAGCATTATATAAAAGAATGCTGCACAAGGCAAGCATATGGTTGCCGTCACTGTGGGCGCGTTTCTAAAGCAACAAGGTTTGAACGATTTGTTTATTTTCGCGTCTGTAGGCGTAGTTCTTGGTGTCTACCGGAACAGAATGTAGTTGACAGTTAAGAGTCATGACTGGAATTTGGTGCAGACATTGGCCTGACCTTAGATTCACTTCGTGACCATGTCCTGGTTTTAAGATCGAACCGGAAAGATTAAATTATGCAAATAAATGCAGACCCCCGCAGAACCCCTCACGTGAGTGAGCACCCTCATCCCCATAGTATGACAGCATTAAAAACACGCATGCGTAGAGCCATAATTCTACAAATGTCATACTATGCGTTTCGATACCTTACGGTTTAAAGACAATTCCCGGATTTGGCTTGAGGCCAAGCCAGTATGTTTAAAAGGGAACTATTTTTGGAATTACGAGGAGGGCGGCAATGAACACACGAAGAGACACGTTGACGCTCTCTACGGGAAACTAGGAAAATGTTCCCATATTTTAGACAAATTTCGACAAATATAAAACACGGTAGTTTATATATTGCTTTATCGTTCGATCTTAAAAAATCACGGACACTTTAAATATAAAATAGAGTTGTACTGTCGGCGCACAACAATGTGCAAACGTTGTATGGACATTGTTGTCTGAAGTTTTTACTGATGAATAAAACATATATATTCGTGACGAACCTGGAACGCTTGTTTGTTCAATTCCATTGACAAGCGAATACACCCTTAGCCGTGAGGGGACAATGCATCACTACAGCACGATGTTGTACACGGCTTGGCGAGCGACATACCCGAGGTAAGGCTCCGGTCTTCTGAAGCCATTGCGTACCGCCCAATTGAAGGAAGGAAGGAAGGAAGACGGAGGGGACAGGACAACTTTACAACTAGTCACCATAGAGGAACATGCAGTTATCTTACGGTTCCATATGAATCCAATTTTATTCAAAACAATGAATGCGAATGGGCCTACAAGTCGACTCTGAATTTAAGTTCAGCCTATGAAATCACTCACTAGATCAGTGGATCTGGCAGGTCAGGTGGTCATAATAAGACTAATTTCAACCAACCGTGGCTCGTGTTACATGCAATGTTTAGGAAGTAGAAGCAATTATTCGAATACACAATACCGCGCAGCTGCTCGTGCTAATGAGCGAACGGGTCATTATGTATTGGGATTCCCAGAAGTCGTTTATCCGTCTTCAAATTTCGGCGGGTATTTGCGCTGTTCTCACGGGTGATGCAGTCGCGACTGGCGAAGTCAATTACTAGTTTGACTAAGCTAACTTCCGCACTTCGCGTAGGGGATCAGCCAGGGCTAGTTTTGCATGGCAAACAGCCCTGGCTTGCAATGATGTACTATAGCTGTGTTGTAATGGATTTCTCCGAGATGATATCTACAAATGTCAAATACAGCTGTACAACAGAAATTGAAGATTAAGTACTGACATCTATTAGTGTCTACACTGATTCTCTGACAGTGTAGACAGTGCAACTGTACCAGCCCTATCCAGTAATGAATAGTCTTAGACCTAGTCAAGATGACCGCAAACGGTGTCAGGGCTCAATAAAACTGCCCGGCTGGCTATCCAATTATAAATAGAGGTCAGTGGGAGAGACCCCCACCCATATGGTGAATTTGATATATTAACCAGTAGTCATTTCATTACTTATATAGTCATACAAATTATTATTCAGTCTATTGTTAGCAATGGTGGTCACACGTAATACGTTTGCGGATTATACTTATTGTATGCAATTAGCAGTCAGGGACCAGCATGCTTGTGATTATTTGACTCCTGATTATCGTTGTTTACAATTATAGTAGTACTGTAATAAAATGTCATTAACTTGGCCATGCCGTTTCAATCTATGTTTGACTTGAGTTGTTTTTCTGCATATATATCTGCATAACGGTCATTCTCGTTTATCGAGCGGGCACACTTCAGGTTCGGTACAAAAGTCGGAATTTGGGCTAGATTATCGAAGTAATTCAGCAAATGCAGGCTACCATATATATAGTGGTATATATTTAATGAGTATAGGAAGTATGGATGTTTGCCCCATTATTATTAAATAACTTCGTCAATTCAAATCAATGGCAAATTTGAAACTGCGGGTGCTAACATGAATTTTAAGGCATTATTATCAGAAGGAAGTTCTTGAGTGTGCCGATTTTTGACTGCTCACTGCCAGTTAGTACGTCTATATCCCCAGAATGTTTATATATTATATATGTTTTCGATAACGAAATGAAATTACGAAATAGTGCCCGAAATAGTATTACACAATATGAAATTAATCTTAAACTAAATGAACACAGACAACAGTTTAGAGTATTCTTCGGTATTCGAACCGGGGACCCTAAAACTATGCAACGATATTAGGGACATAATTCCACAATGCTACATTGTCGAATTCTGACTTTCGATTATCCATTTACGCTAACATTGTCAAATTTTGACTTTCGATTTCGATTATCCATTTACGCTGTCGTTGTGCAATATTTTTGTCAAATAATTCACTAGAATGCCGTTTGGTTAATATGTTTGGTCAAATAAGTTGACACAAAATCTACCCGAATATGTTTGGCAACAAATCTTCTACTCAAAAATGCACTCTTTAACCTAGCACAGCTGTGCTGCCCCCTAGCGAACTACACAAACTTGCAAATACTGAAGTATCCCTTGCAAGTCAGACCTTGTGTTGTAAATTACCAGCATCACGATGCAATGTACAGAATACTTATATCGAGCATTTTTCAACCACGCTATGAGCTGTCTTATCAAAGTTGAAGTTTAAAAGAACTCAAAGATGAACTAAAGAAACGAAATGCATTCCAAACAGTCTGACCGAAAACGCGAATTGATTGTCAGGTAGGTTGGTACTATGTGTGAGCGATAATTCATGATGTTTCGTAAACTGTCAAGACAATGTCAATAATATTTATTCGTACTACAACGTTTACAATTCAATTAAAGCAACACATACATCCATCTAATATGTATATAAAACGGTCAGTGTAGTCAGTTTCGTCTATGAAGCGTGAACGTCAGTCAGTCTATGTTATGCATGGGAGTGGCTGTTTTTAAGTGAATATTATTAAAGGTAATAGTGTGGAGTCTCCCATCCCACAGTGATTTGTTTTGTAAATTGTTATTGTAAAATGTTTACTTAGTATTTGTTTCCATATTTGTAGTTCTAGTTGTTTCCAGTGCTCGGCAAAGTTCTATTAACTGACTAGTCCGTATTATTGTGGTTACAATGTAATGGTCTTATGAGGTCTCATTCAACTAGTCAGAACATTATCGCCAAACCGACCTTAATTTATATGCTGGCACTGAGGGTGGACACTACCAGGGGGCGTGTCGTCCTCAGTTGTTCTTTTATATAGAACGATATTAGGGCCATAATTCCACAAAGCTACGTTACCGAATTCTGACTTCCAATTACGCTTTCATTGTGCAAGGTTGTTATCAAATAATTCGCTAGAATACCGTTTGGTCAAATAAGTCTGCACACATGTCTGCTCAAATACGTTTGCACAAAAAAGTCTGCTCAAATAAGCACTCGTTAACCTAAGCTAAGCTTGTGCTGCCCCATAACGAACTACACCAACTTGTAAATATTTAAGTATCCCTTACTTTTTTGGAATATAATAGTAATTGTGAATTTAAGTTAGGAATGTGGTGCTCGCCTGTGTCGCGACTACGACAAACTAAACTCGTTATCTCATTTCAATGTACACTTTTAGCTGTGCTCACACAGAGATTCGCGTTGAAAATAAAATGAAAATACATATGGAGTCCTGGCCGTCTAAAATAGAGCGGATATTAACTACTCATTGCTTTATAATAAAACAGTTGTGTCTTAATTTACAATAGGTAACAATCGACGTCTACGGATCCGAACTGACTTGATGTATCTTCAATAGTTCCTAACCATTTGTCAGGGCATGTGATTTCACGTGTTATGAACCAATTAAAATGTGTGTCTTGGACACGTGTTTTCATGGGAAAACATGCTTACAGATTCTCGTGACCTCACGTACGCCAACACGTGATTTCACGAGTAATGAGCCTGTTACAACACGTGCATAAGACAAGGTTATATTGGGGAAAGTTGTTCACAGAATCTCGTGAATTTACGTACGGAAACACGTGATTTCACGTACAGAAACTCGTGATTTCACGTGCGGTGAACCAGAAAAACACGTGTTTCGACACGTGTTTTCACCTTTAAATTTTTTCACAAAATCTCGTGAATTCACATACGAAAACACGTGATTTCACGTACGGAAACTCGTGATTTCACGTGCGGTGAACCAGATAAACACGTGTCGAAACACGTGTTTTTATCTTAAAATTTGTTCACAGAATTTAGTGAATTCACGTACGGAAAACACGTGAATTGAACTAGTTGAACACGTGAATTCACCTTCAGAACATGTGAAATCACGTGTCGTTGTTAGCTGGGAAGTTAACGCGTTAACTTCTTATTCAACGCGTTGAGTGTACCGCGTTTATGACTCTATTGGCCAGCCATAATACGCCGTGTGGAGTCGTTGATGAGGTACGTGTATGGCAGGCCAATAGGGCCATAAACGCGGTAAAGTAACTCATAAATGAGCTCTAGTAAACATTGGTCGGTAGCGCGAAACACACATTCAAAGAGGTGAGCTTAAAAAGATTGTTTTTCACACTTTTTTAATGTTAGCACTATTTTCAAAATATTATATTTCCGTTTGTGCGCGTTGAAAACAACGGAAACTGCGGCATGCATAAACGAAATGTATAAGCTCTGATGTGTGTGTGTATTAGATTTTAAATTTTCTATTTGTAATGTATTATGGTATTACATTATGTTACATATATAGGGTAATTACACATTACTGACTCCAAGATTGTTAAGCGGGGGTGGGTGTGAGGATAAGCTCTCACTACATATTAAGCCCCTCTCGTAAAACCTCTGACAGCCGAATCCAGCTCCTGGCCTTCACGTGGCGGAATTGTTCTTTACTGACAGAAGAAGGGGCAAAGGCGGATATATGGCGCCTTAAAGGGGAAATGAAATGATTGAACAACCACAGCCCAAACATAAGAACATACCATTTACAGTACAAGTCACCAGGATTTGACAAGTACAGCGTGACGGTATATTAAAATTTTTTTTTCAAACAGCTACTATCGGCACAGGGCGCTGCCATCATGCTCCAGGAGCGTGTGGTTGTACATCCGGTTTGATTGGCGAGATGTCTCCCAAAGCTGTATACAGCAATTCGATAGGCGACGCAGCATAGCTCTCACAAAAACCGACGAAACGCATACAAACACATAAAAACAGAACAGCGTGGCTACTGGATATACTATAAATGCTAGTAAGCAACTTTTCACATACTTCCACAGGTTTCCCCCCCCCCCCAAAAAAAGTTGTAGATGATGAATTTGACGTGTTCGCCGGCGGCAAGATTGGCGAAAGTCTGCGGTAGTCACTTTCAAACGCCGATTGCAAGCCTAAATACGAAAGTTACGAGCATAAAAAGACATTGAACGTCAAAACACAATTCTTGGTTAAAGCCACAGGTCCATCTCCAGTCGATTTGGTTACATATAACTATGCAGCGATGAAATAAAATTAAGCGAAATCGACCTGGAAGCTCGACATCATTGCCTTATTTCGAGGGTGAAGCGGCGCGTAGGAAATTACAAGCCGAAACCAGCTTGTTGTTGCCAAGGTGACTTGGTACTCACGAGTTCCGTTAGGTATCATTACGACTACTATATAGTCCCACAGTTCTATTTCAAAGTCTGCATACATACAAATATGACGTATGCGAAATTGAAATGTATTAAGAAATGTGAATGTAATAAAGTACAAATACGTGTGAATACTATGATATAATTGGGAATAATGAGTGCTTGTAATCCGCCGATTTAGTTTACATCAATTTGTGCCGGCGTGTTGCTACGTCGGAATACCGCAACGTCTACATCTACCAGTCTATGTTATCGACTTAGTTGCTGGTGGGGAAATAAGGGGAAAATATACTCTCACACGGGAAAGGCTAAAGGAGAACACCCTAACAGTAAATCCGGAGTCGGAGTCCCTAAGGCGGTCCGATGTTGTGTTCAACGTCCTTCTGGCAGCTCTTGCGACAGCACTGGTGCCAAACTGTATCAGCTCTGGATGTTCATTTGGATCCACCAGTGACGTGGAGAGGAGGACTTGCTGCATGGGCAATAACTGGCCCTCCATATCAACTTGCCCAGACTTGTGCCTGAAGAGGCAGCTCTTGCGACAGCACTGGTGCCAAACTGTATCAGCTCTGGATGTTCATTTGGATCCACCAGTGACGTGGAGAGGGGGACTTGCTGCATGGGCAATAACTGGCCCTCCATATCAACTTGCCCAGACTTGTGCCTGGAGAGGACACTCCAGCTTCACCTCACGGTGTAGATAAAACACGGGAAGCAGCAGTTTACCGTTTATAAGCCTCCTGCTCGATAGGCGTAGAGTGTGGCGCCAGGGGTTGCTTCCGACCTTCAACAGATCTCACAGGATAGCTACCGCCCGCCTCAAGCTGGGCAGCCCCCAGACAGCAAGGTGTTGGCTCGCCACGGTTCACCTGCCTCACTAGGTGCGTGGGGCTTAGGGTTTTGCAACCTGAAGAGTGGACCGAAATTCCTGCACCAAGCAACACAAGACATAGCACAAAACAGATAATGAAAAGGAAAACGGACCGGAACCGGAAAAGGAAATCGATTATGAAGTTGGGATGCTGGAACATTCGTACCATGACGACCAGCATCTGAGAGAACCTCCAAGACATCAGTGACGCCCACAAAACTGCAGTCATTAACAACGAGCTCAAAAGGCTTGATGTCGACATCGCCACACTCCAACAAAAACGCCTGACCGAATCAGGGTCTTTGAGGGAAAAGGACCACACGTTCTATTGGCAAGGCAAGGAACTCGATAATACAAGAGAGCACGGCGTAGGCTTTGCAGTCAAGAACACATTGCTAGGGATGGTAGAGCCTGACGGAAACGGATCTGAAAGACTCCTCTCGCTCCGTCTTCAAACGTGCGACGGCCCTGTCAGCATCATCAGTGTGTATGCGCCAACCCTGTACTCAACATCAGAAGCCAAAGATGAGTTTTATGGAAACCTGGAATCCATCATCAGCCAGATACCGCCAGAGGAACACCTGCTGCTGTTGGGTGACTTCAACGCAAGGGTGGGAGCCGATCATGTCGCCTGGCCATTCTGCCTGGGACATCATGGAGTTGGCAAGATAAATGAGTATGGACAGCGACTTCTTGAGTTGTGCTCCTACTTCGACCTCTGCATCACCAACTCCTTCTTTCAGACGAAGCCCCAACACAAGACATCATGGAGACACCCCCGATCAAAGCACTGGCATCAGCTGGACTTGATCATCACTAGACGCTCTTGCCTCCAGAATGTTCTCATCACCCGATCCTACCACAACGCTGACTGCGACACAGACCACTCCTTGGTGTGCTGCAGGATTAGGTTGCAGCCTAAGAAGATGTATCGCTCTAAACGCGAAAAAAAAACCTCGCATTGATGTGAGCAAGACAACACATCCCGAAAAGGCAGCACTGTTTACAGAGGTACTGGAGGATGCACTGAACGACAGTCTACCACTTGACACTGCCATTCAGACATGGAACCATGTACGCGATGTACAGTACAGTACCAAATGCTGCCACCACAGTCTTTGGAAAGAAGAAGTCAAGGAAGACAAATGATTGGTTCAAGATTAACTGCAGTGTGATGACTCCAGTTATCGGGGCCAAGCGTGCAGCCCTTGAAGAACACAAGTGCTCACCCAGCCAAGCAACGCTCCAGGTACTCCGAACAGCCAGAAGCAAAGTTTACCAGACTGCTAGGCCCTGTGTGAACGAATGCTGGCACCAGATATGCAAGGACACCCAGAGGTCAGTTGATACAGGTAACATTAGGGCCATGAATGACGGCATCAAGAAAGCCATAGGCCCTACTCAGAGCAAGACCGCTCCCTTGAGGTCCTCCACTCGAGAGCCCATCCATGACAGGAAAAATCTAATGGAGAGGTGGGTAGAGTACTACTCAGAACTATGCTCCAGAGAGAATGCTGTCACCAGCTCAGCCATGGACGGCATAAAATATCCGCCCATTCTAACAGAGCTGGACGAGGAACCAACCATCGACGAACTCAGCAAGGTTATTGACAACCTCTCCAGTGGAAAAGCACCTGGAAGCGATGGAATTCCACCCGAAATCATCAAGTACGGCAAGAGCACTCTACTCAAACCCCTACACGTACTTCTTTGTCAGTGCTGGAGCGAAGGGGCCATGCCGCAAGACATGAGGGATGCCAACACCGTTACACTATACAAGGAGAAAAGAGACAGGAGTGATTGTAACACTTACAGAGGCATTTCACTCCTGGGCGTAGTTGGCAAGTTGTTTGCTTGTGTCATCCTGAACAGACTACACATATTCGCTGACAAAGTCTACCCAGAATACCAGTGTGGCTTCAGAGCAAATATATCAACTAGTGACATGATCGTTTCGTTTCGACAGTTACAGGAGCAATGCAGGGAACAGCAGAAGCCGCTGTACATTGCCTTCATCGATCTTACCAAAGCCTTCGACCTTGTGAGCAGGGATGGTTTGTTCAAGATCCTACCGAAGATAGGATGCCCCCAAAGCTCTGCAGCGTAATCAGGTCATTCCATGATGATATGAGAGGTATGATCCTGTATGACGATTCTACTTCCGAGACTTTTAGCGTTACCAGTGGCGTCAAACAGAGATGCGTCCTCGCCCCAACCGTCTTTGGGATATTCTTTGCCCTTATGTTGAAGCACGCCTTTGGATCTTCGAAAGAGGGAGTGCACATGCACACGAGATCTGACGGAAAACTATTCAACTTGTCTCGCCTAAAAGCGAAGACCAATGTGCGTCTGGCCCTCGTCAGAGACTTTCTGTATGCGTATGATGCAATAGTCATTACGCATACCGAGGACGAGCTACAAAACCTCATGAACCGCTTTACAAAGGCATGCATAGATGTCGGACTGACAATCAGCTTGAGAAAGACTAACATCATGGGGTAGGACGTGATCACTCCCCCAGATATCACCATAAACAATTATCAGTTAGAGGTCGTCCACCTCTTCACCTACCTTGGGTCCACCGTTGATGACAACCTCTCATTAGAAGCAGAAATCAGCAGAAGGATTGGGCGAGCGGCTTCAACACTTGCCCAGCTTACAAAGAGAGTGTGGAATAACAAAATGCTGACAGAGCACACAAAGGTGACAGTGTACAACGCCTGCGTGCTGACTACACTTCTGTACGGTAGTGAGTCCTGGACGCTGTACTCCACTCACACGCGCTGCCTGCGGCGCATCTCCGGGATCTCCTGGAAGGAACGAGTCCCCTATATAGAGGCCCTCTCACGTGTCAAGTCTGTGAGCCTGGTGACCATGCTCAGGCTACGCCGCCTCCGCTGGCTCGGCCATGTGCATCGGGTGGAAGATGGGAGACTTCCAAAAGACATCCTCTACGGAGATCTGGCCTCTGGAAAAAGAGCTGCAGGACGTCCCCATCTGCTCTTCAATGACGTATGTTAGCGAGACTTGAAGGTACTAGACATAGATGTTGACAACTGGGAGGATCTTGCTGGAGACCAATCCACATGGAGGCAGAAACTGCACAGGGGTCTCAAAAGAGGAGAGGATACTCTCCGCAGGCTAGCAGAAGAAAAACACAACCGCGAAAAAAACACCTAGGCTGAGAACTTTACAGCATATGCAATAAAGACTGCCACTCAAGGATTGGCCTCTACAGCCACAACAGACGCTGCCCAGCCAACAACTGATCTTCGACACCAGGGCACAGATCCATAGTCTTACGAGACTGCAGGATGCCTACTACTACGTATTATCTAGTTATAGAATAGTAAGAATAAAATACAATTCGTAAGCAAAACAAAAATATTAATAATTTACTTTGTATATTATATAAATATGAGCTTTATGGTTACGTCTTATACTATCAAATAGTGTAATGTATAAGTATATTGTAAAGTTGCATGTACAGCTGTATCACTAAACCATGATAATAAACATCGTAGAGAGTGTATCACCTATAGTGAAAGGAGATCAATCAACAAAGCGAAAGTAGTGTAACAGAGAAAATACATGTCTCACCACGCTCGGACCATACAAACGTCAACTTCGATTGAGAACAAGATCTAACAAAAACAACTACGAGTGGAACTACACGGGGAAGGAAGGGATCGTTCGACGTGCCACTGCGATGTCTCGTAGCTTCGAAAACAAGCGCGACAACTGGGTGCAAAAACAATAATGCACCAATTTTGTTCGGACAATAAGGACGGGGAAGCCTGGATGAAATGTGACTAATGCGCGGCGTGGGCACACCATGACGTGCTAGGATCCATGTGTACACAATGACTTTTGCGAAATGTGTGATGACGGCTAAACAATATACAAGTGGATGTGCAAGGGCCCCGTTTTGGACGCACCTTTTTAGCGAGTCAAAAATCGGGTGGTGTTCTGAAACACCCCGTAGATACGGTGATGTTATTAGGAATACGCTGAATTTTAGCACATACGTAGTCAAATAAATGGAGAAGATGATCACATAGAAATCAAATGTTTTAGAATAAAAATATCAACTTTATGAAAAAACTCGCTTAATTATTACTAACTCCTATATATGGGAAGTGATCGCATATCCAATGGGGCATGGGTTCAGTTGGTGTATTATTACATAGGCAACTATGCACGTACTGCAGGAAAACAACATTGTAGCATAGCAAACGATTCACGTGTCGTGCGCACATGCAACGGCGTTTGGCATCAAAGAGAACCACCTTCATCGTTCTTCCCAGTATTAATTCGTGGATTATGCATGAATTTAATTCCGGCAAGCAATAATTAATGGTACTTAGCCTATTTCACAAAGCCAAACATTTGAAAAAGGCATGGCTATTACGCAATTGTTCCGAGTCCAACTTACCACACGAGGATTGTACAGACTGCACACTCTAAGGATATGGACGGTTGTCTCCGAATTTCAAAGACGTCATTTGGGTAAGTCGCGCTAACGAATTTCTGCATGTTGTATATCCGAGTTGTAACTATTTTTAACATATATCAGTTAGAGGTCGTCCACCTCTTCACCTACCTCGGGTCCACCGTTGATGACAACCTCTCATTAGAAGCAGAAATCACATAACGTTACACTACAGATATACAAACGTACTTATTATAGAACAAAACGGTAGTGTGTGTGTGCGCGTGCGTGTGTTTGTGTGTGTGTGTGTGCATGCATGTGTGCGCGTGAGCGTGTCCGCGTTTCTGCGTGATGCGTGCCTGTGCGTGCATGTGCGTGCCAATGTAAGCCTGTTCGTGCGTGTGTACATGTTTTTTTGTAAACAGTTTACTTAAAACTAGCACTTAAGATTAAAACGGCAGAGGGAATGTTTCTTTCTTTAAAAAAAACTTGTTAATGGTACTTTCAAATGTCTCCGTGACAGAGGATTTTGGAAAGCTGCGTTAACAAGATCGTTGGGGTAAGGTTGGCCTCGATACTGAGCATTTTTAAAAGCTTCTTAAATGTAACAAGGATTCCGTTTAGTGATGGATTTCTCAGTTGTTCTCTCTGTTGCAGCCTGCGCCGGGGCTGTGACAAGCCAGGAACAACAACACAAGCAGGACGCCTAGACCGATAGGATCCTGAAGATGATGAGGAGACAGCTCTCCATCGCACTGGGTGAGACACAGGACCTTAGCCAGAAATAGTTTTTGCCAGTCTTGAATTAATCAAAAATATGGGGAGGAGCTGTGTTCAGATAACATAATACGAGAACTGCATGTGATACATCCGGGCATGGTCAGAAAAAGTCGATCGCAAGAAGCTTCGTCTGGTGGCCTGGCCTTGATGCGGATATCGAGGACTGTGTCCCAATCTGTCGGGAATGCAGCCAGGTAGCGAGCACGCCGAAGGGATAGCACCACTTGTTCCATGGCCGTGGACTACGTACATATAGTTCTGTGATTAAACAATGTAAAAAATACGAAAGTGAAGTAATCCAGAGGCGCTCGGGATCAACCGCGATCGCGGACAGGCCGAGCCACCGCCTCATTCCCGTGTGCGCTGGCTCGGGCCGAGTTGTGGGCGACGTTCTAGAATTCTCGAGACGATTATACTTTTAGACTTGTTATGTGGTTTGTCAGTCTACGTGAATCAGTGCACTCAAATAAGCCATTGTCACTGGGGCAAACAGTCATTTTTTTTTTAGTCATCGAAACGTATTGCTGAAGGACATACTACAACTTGGGTTGCGATCTATCGATCAATATAAATTACAGACGTCGTGGGCGAGTGGTATAACGTATGTGCATATGTAACTGTATATGTGTCTATTTGTTGTGTTTATAATTTAATTTATTTTGGCAAAAAATGTTTAAAAATTTATTTTATAAAAAAAAAACTGCTCTCTTTCAGAGCTATGATTAACATGCTAAGTACATCACAGCAAAGGAACTCATTTAGAAATGAACTAAGCTAATAAACACATTAACAACAAGAAAACATGTCGTTTCGCTGGGGAGGGATGATCACACCTAGCATCCACTCGGGGGTGGCACTTGGCTGAAGTGAAGGTTAAAGTCCTACCTTTGTCATTGAAATATTGCCCCCTTTTCAAGAAAATGGATTCGTACCTTCCAATCTAGATGATGGGAATACTACTTCCATCATTTTCAATCCCAATCTCCTGCCTCCCACATTTAGCCACCAGTCTGTCAAATTTCCCTTGCCTGAAAATTACCCCTTGGATCTGCCAATAACCTTATTTTAATATTGAAGTTATAAAAAAAATAGTATAGCTACTTGGGACTATAACACAAAACCAGCACTATATAAGGCCACAATATAAAACTCCGGTCTTAATATGTTTTGACTATAATTATGGGTGCAGATTACTCATTGCACTACACATCATGGAAACATCATCACATAAATTTCTTCGACAATATTCAGAGGTAGGCTTGATTCATGAGTGATTTTCTTTATAAACTGGATCAAAAGGACTGACAATTATATTTGATAATATTTATTGTTAGTACTTGACATCCGACTTTGTTCTTTCATATTTGCACACAAAGGTCCCAAGTGACACATCTACACAGACACGTAGAGTCTGCACTGCCGGTACAACAACACAAACCAGTGACTCGGTGATGTGGAGTGCAAGGAATTAAGTTCGCTCACAATCATGAAGAAATGCACTTTTATACAGGCTTGGAACACTTTGATAAGTTTCTTTTTGTCTTACAATCACTTGGCCCAGCAGCATATAACCTACGTTATTATCATGGTGTGATACCATCTATATCGGTGCAGGATCAATTCTTTGTTACTCTTGTTAAGATGCGCCAGCACAAAACTAACTTTGAACTGAGTAGAATGTTTAGTATAACAGAGGCCACTGTGTCGGATATTTGTATTGCTTCGATAAATGTCATGGTATGCTATTGGGGGAAACAGACTGGTGGCCGTCCCAGTTTTCACCAACTAACTTTAAGAACAAGTCTTAGGGTGTCCAATAATAAAGGCAAAAGAACCATTACTGCAACAAGCTACTTATTCAACCTATAAAAACAAGAATACCGTCAAAATTTTAGTGGGGGCTTCACCTGGAGGTCTTGTATCCTATGTATCATATGGTGGATCAACCAGTGATCGTCAGAATTGTGAGAGATCCAACCTGATGGGGAAACGTGGCCCTGGAGACAGCATCATGGCAGACAAAGGGCTTAATGTTTAAGATATATTTGACAGTTACATGGTTAACATTCCAACCTTCTTTTGGAAGAAGAACAGACTGTCCAGTGCAACTGTGTTGCATGACCGCAAAATTGCCAGCATGAGTTCATATGGAGCGCATCATAGGACTTGCAAAGACCTATAACATTTTAAAGGAGCTTACGAATAACACTCAATAAATAACACTGAGTCTGCACTGGCAATACAGAACAGATAATACAAGTGTGTTTCTATTTGTGTAACTTCAGAGCCAACATTGTGCCAAGACATGCTTGAATATGGCTGTAAATATTCTTATCGTGTTTCCCAAAGTATAAACATACTGACTTCTCTGTATTATGTTTCTGGAACTCTGAAGCTTGGACAATTTGGTTTACTCCACATTGCTTCAGTTTACTCAGCTGTATAAATGACCGGATACTGTGCTTATGCTGCGCTTATATAGCGCAGTATAAGAACTTACCTTTTTTACCTTTTAGGTTAAATTCAGGTTGGACCTCTCAGACTTTCAATAAAATTAATATTGGTAATAATTCCTATACAGGAACTTATTTATGATTGCAGACTTGAAATGAGAAGAGTAAAATTCTAGTAGTTTTGTCACCGTGGTCTCCACAAACTTTTCATTTCTATGTACCCTTAGCAGTCCCTTGAAGGTATACACAACAAGCAAACAGTGTGATATGTTTGAACAGAACAGTTGCCCTTGAATTTGGTAGTAACAGTCATGGTTTTCTTGTAAATAAAGAGATCCATCAGCCTCTTTCAGGTAAAGAATTGTTAAGGGAGAAATGTTATTTTCCCTTGGTGTGTAAGGGCATTTAACTTCCAAAATTGTGTCTGTGTCGATTACTCTGTCAGGTGAGGCAGCAAGTACAGGATGAATCTGGCTCACAAATACGCCACATGCCTGAGTCTGAACTTTAAAGTGTTTTTCAAATTGTTCCACTGCCTTATTCTCGTACCTACGGTCATGCAATACAGCTGGTGTTCTACACAAATTGTAAGTGATTCCATATCTCTCCTCTCTGTGGCCTTGCAGATGGCACCAAAGTTTGATGAGGTCAGATGATGTAGTCTAACATCCCTCCACTGCTTGTTATTCACTTGCTCCCAAGTTGCCCTTTCCAACTTAGTGGCCTGCTCCTTGCTGATCTCTGAAACCTGAAAGTAATGCAATAACTGGTTTTGCTAACAATATATCATCACTTGTCATGTTTGTTTGATTTAAATCATTTTATTTAAATCACCGACTTAAATCATTCTTAGACTAACAAAATATTGATTTCTTATTTGAAAAGAAAATGGCCATAGGTCATATCTCTGTAAATACTGAGCATATCTTAACCAAATTTGGAGTACTGATTAGTTAAATGAATAGAATTTGATACGTGGAATATGGGCTCATTTGCTTTTGTATTGCCGTGGCATTGAACGTTTCTAGTGAGACAGAGGTTGCATGTATTCTTTAAAATTATTCTGAGCTAACAACTGTATGTGTGATTATGCAATTGTCAAGAATCATTAGCTAGAATTAGTGCTCATCTGTCAGATAAGGTGGTTTGGGGCAAGGATATCTGACTGCAATGACTTTTGTGAGATGGGACTTTAGGTTTGAGCATTTTTTAAAGCGTCTTGAAAAATGCTAAAACCTGAAGAACAATAAGTGAAGTCGGATATCCTTGGCCCAAAACCACCTTATCTGACAGAGATGCATTCTATTATTATCAAGGATATGAAAATCCGTCTCGCTAGAAATGTTCATTGCCATGGTATTACACAAATAAATGAGCCCATATTTCACATATCATATACCATTAATTTATCTAAATAGAACTCCAAATTTGGTTTAGGTATGTTCAGTATTAAAAAAGACATAGCATACTGATTATATGGCCGTTATATACACTGTAGTTGTATTGTCACCAGCTAGTCTGATATTAATTGCAATACAACAAACTCCCCCTTTTTGTTTCAAGTTTTAAGTTTGTTTTATTTTAGTTTGGTTTCAAATTAATTGCTCAAAGAGCTGCACTGTACAATGGTTTGTAAGTTGGACTCTGCGCTGTAAGGAATATAAGATTTGTTTCGTCAAGTCCTCCAGTAGAAATACATGCAATACATTCCAGTTATCACATTGTAAAATGACCGAGGATTGGGTATGATGAACTTTAAACATCTCATTGCAAATAGAGTGAAATTATTTTATTCTATTTGCAGTGAGAGATGCATTACACTTACTTGACTCATATAGTTCAGGCATACACTGCGGAACCTGTCTGGAGTAGAGGCTTTGTTCTGCAGTTGCTCTGGTCGAGGATCATATATCAGGACCGCATTGTCCTTCCCACGAATTACATGTAACCTGCTGGACTTGATAGGAGTTCCTTTAAAAGGTGATGGAATGTCTGGAGGACCTGCAGGTCAAGTCAAAGTGTACATTCAGCTACATATTTATGAATTGCATTTTAACCCTTTCATTTATTTATTGTTGCTGATATGTTGAAAAGAGCGTGTCACAGTCTTTAAACTACTCAGCTTATTTGTACAAAATTGGAATAAACTGACTGCCATTTTGGTGCATTGTCAATTGCCCAATATGTGAAATTGTACACAGTACATTGAATGCAAAAATAAGTGTTTTTTAAACGTCTTACCTTTTCTGTGTACACATCACTTCTGTCAAGATGGTTCCTGTCTGACAGCAGCGTGTCAGGCCGAACAGAACTGCTGCAACATGCTTGCAGTGAGCTGTAGGGCCCAGCCCAGCCCAGCACCACATTCACATTGTGCTTCTTGCACCACCATTGTTCATGGATACATCTACTTTATAAGAGGCATACTTCCTCATCTCTGCCCACACAACATCTGACACAAACCACTTTCCTTGTGTGTTGTCTATGGTGGTACGCATATACCGCAATAACCTGAAGAAAGCAATGTACAATATATATATATATATTATATATACATAAAATAAATTGTGGAGTCGCACAATACTGGGCCAAATTGGTGTTCTGTAACTTACACTCTATTTACTCCATAACCAGCTTCTTTGTGGACAGTTCCTGTTGATAACATTTGTGCTGTATCTTAAGCACATGAAGAAAGAAGAGACACAAAAAACACATCCTGCCTGTTTATTGTTGTTTGAAAAAAATTGTGGTTGTGGACAATGTGGTGGATAACGTAAGTTACAGTGTCCACCATTTCACGTCCAGAGTGCTCTGATCATTGTTAGCATTTAACATTTATCTTGGTTGGAGTCTGATGAGGTACTAGCATATACAGGGGCCCGGTACATCAGTCAAGCAAATATTTTGATTTCTGAAGGGTTTCACAAAATGTTCATATTTTAGTTAAAAACACCATGTAATTTACATCACGAACTTCACTTGGCATTGCGCCACATAACAGTAAGTAAAGAGATCTTATCATCTTCTTTAATTTTAGGTGTAGATGTATCTTGGCTACCATCTAAGACTTTTATTTTAAGCACTTTGTTTTTTGCACTTTTGTTTTTGGTGTCCAGTCCTCCTTTTTTAGCCCAGTAATGTGCTTCACCTAGTATATATATTTATCTGTACTGGGATAAGTATTTCTACAGTTTCCCCTGTGTAGATTTGGGTAGTTGGTGCACACAATCATGTACGTCCCTATACATGTTATTCTGCGGCAGTTTCATGCTGAACTCCTCTTCAGGCTTTTGACTAGGCCTAGCATGACAGGCTAGCATCCAAAACTCTTACCTGTAAAATAAAAAACAATGACGTTATCCCAAGTTATGTTCAATATGTGACTAAGATAAAGTATATTGGGTTTGGAGTAAGACTGCTCATGATATAGAAGAAAGCACTGTGATCAGGCTGGGCTGGTACCCCCGCATCCCCCTCGATAATGTATGTTACTCCAATGTTTTGGGCTGGTTGTTATGAAGTAGAGAAACACACCCTCCCATCTTTAGGTAAGGTAAGGATGCATTCTATTTATCCGAACAGCAGAAACACAAATTGTACAGAGAGCGCGGCTAGTGTAGTGGTTAGCACATCTGCCTGGCATACCAGTGGTCTGAGTTCGAAACCCGGACCGAGCAGGCATGATATTTGGTTAAAAACCTGGCTCTCAACATTATGGACTGTGTATCCCTCATGACTCGGAGATCACATTGATGTTGGTCCCGTCTCAATTTGGGACGTAAAAGAACCACTGAGGACGACAAGCACCCTGGCAGTGGCCACCCTCAGTGTCAACATAAAGAGAAAGGTCGGTTTGACGATAATGTTCTAAAAAGGCTGACTAGTTGAATTATCCCTCATAAGACTATTACATTGTAACCACAATAATACATACTAGTCAGTTAATAGAACATTGCCGAGCACTGGAAACAACTAGAACTACAAATATGGAAACAAATACTAAGTAAAAAATTTACAATAACAATTTGCATAACGTCAACAACAACAAAATCACTGTGGGATGGGAGACTCCACATTATTACCTTTAATAATATTCACTTAAGGTGGCTGCATCGGGTATTATAGGCTTCTACTAAACAATATTCTAAGCCAAAAAGAATTTATTTTTATGTTGTTTAGAGATATTTAAATGTGTTTAAAGACAATTAAAAAATATGTACAAAATCACCTTAAAATGGCATTTTATTTCAATTTGAGAAACTCCCCAAAAGAAACATTTGTATGGTTGCAAGTACAAACATGTTATTGACATTCAAACGTTTTTTTGTGTGTAAACAAATGCATATTAAGTTTGATGCAGCTTCATAAACATTTTGCTACAATGTTGAAAGACAACAAAAATCCGTACTGCATTTTTGGCACGACCCATTCACCAAACATAAAACCATCCCGTGCAATTTTGGGTAAACACAAGTCGAGTTCACATGCCAAGTTATGGCTTTTTTTTATATAAAAAAGTTGCATTAAGTAATACTTCCTGGTTGTTACAATTATAAGGGTGTCACCAGATGCTTTTGTTTTTTGCTTAGAAATGTTACTTTTTTACTGGCATGTGGCTTATTTCAACACAATTTGACAGACACTTCTATTACTGAGATATCCCCCCAAGGTTGTCCCGCCAAGTTGTCTCATGATATTGTGTTACGAAGGGCCATGTGTTGAACTTGTTGTGGTAGTACTAGATAAGATTGATTGACACCTGCTGGGATCAGTCACGTGTCATTGCAAATGGCGGCCAGTATTTGGTGATTTGGCAGCGTGATTCATTTAGGTAATTATAATACAACAGCATAGTGGCATGAGAATAACCAGACTGTATGATCTGCATTCATGGTGAATGAATGTATGTTTGAACTGGGCTGACGCACACGTGATCGTCACTACGGCAACATCGTCAGTTTCCAAGAATCTGAAAAGGGACTTTCCACAGACACAGTAAAAATAGTAGCTTTTAAAGGACTGATTGGTGACATATGGTGATAGTGCCTTGGTTTTTTAAATAGTACACATGTTCATAATGACACCTACTAATGTTCTATGAAGAAAAAAATTAAGAAATCAACTGACATGATACCCGGTGCAGCTACCTCCCCATGCATGACATACACTGACTGACGCTCACGCTTCGTAGACGAGACTGACTGCACTGACCGTTTTATATACATATTAGATGGATGTATATTATGTTGATTTAACTGAATTGTACACGTTGTAGTACGAATAAATATTATTACTGACATTGTCTTGATAGTTTACGAAACATCATGAATTATCGCTCACACATAGTACCAACCTACCTGACAATCAATTCGCGTTTTCTGTCAGACTGTTTGGCATGCATTTCGTTTCTTTAGTTCATCTTTGAGTTCTTTTAAACTCCAACTTTGATAAGACATAGCTCATAGCGTGGTTGAAAAATGCTCGATATAAGTATTATGTACATTACATCGTGATGCTGGTAATTGACAGCACAAGGTCTGACTTGCAAGGGGTACTTCAGTTTTTGCAAGTTGGTGTGGTTCGCTAGGGGGCAGCACAGCTGTGCTAGGTCAAAGAGTGCATTTTTGAGTAGAACATTTGTTGCCAAACGTATTCGAGTAGATTTTGTGTCAACTTATTTGACCAAACATAGTTAACCAAACGGGTGTGTCTAAAAGCCCGACCATTCGTGAACATGACGTCAACCACAAAACGTGTACCTATATTTAGCACTCGCATGACGCTGCGGCGCTGTGCAGCGCCACGGCAGGAAATAGTTCCTAAATGGGCATACAATTAGAGAAACTTTATATGTATCACATCCATAATAAACTAACAAAACAGTAATTTAGGACATTTTGCGTTAAGCACGCTATACATATGTACGTTATTCTGTCGTGTGGCTCATTCCCAGGTGTCACTGACACTGTTCACAAACACTCGGGCTTTTAGCCTTCCCAAGGAGGAGAAGCTAAAAGCCCGACCATTCGAGAACACTTCTCTAGTACATCCATATTAGGCCTTATATTTAGATAGAGTGAAAACTGCTACAGAAAGATACTAAAGTATTTTTTATTATCCAACAAGAGTATATATAACATATTGTCGTTCCCTTGTGTCACTGGTCCCGAAAACTCGGTCTATTAGCCTTTGCTAAGGGGAAATGCTAAAAGCCGGAGCATTCGGGACCACTTTTTAAGTATATGCGTCATATGCCTTATATATACTTTATATACTAAACAATGCTAAGATGTAGGATAATGGTGTATTTTGTAATTTTCAACAAACAAAAATATAACATTGTCGTTCCCTTGTATCACTGCATAGCCACGAATAGTCGGGCTTTTGGCCTTTGCTAGGGTGATAACCGAAAGCCCGACCATTCGGGACCCCTTTTTAGTCCATGCATCATATATATAGGCATTGTATATACTATATACTTAACAATGTCATAGTAGGATAATGACGTATTTTGTACTTTCTAACAAGAGAAAATATAACATCATCGTTCCTTAGTGCCACTACACGGTCCCGAAAACTCGGGTATTTCGCCTTTGCTATGGTGAAATGCTAAAAGTCCGACCATTCGGGACCACTTTTTTAGTCTATACATCATAAGCCTTGTATCTTATACTTGTATATTATATCGAGCAATGCTATACTGTCTAATGACGTATTATTTTTAAAAAATCGTCGTACCCTGTATAGTGTTATCGGTCCAGAAAACTAATTTTTGGCCTTTGCATACATTATATATTTGCATACACATCTATTATATATTCTGTTTTTGGATACGCGTTCGACGAAACGATTATTATTTTCATAATTGATGTGTAATTGTCAATTATGAAAATTATGTGACAGGTTTTAAAGGGAATCAAAACACCTATTGCATGAATTCATGTTATATTACATCCTACTATCTATTTCCACGTCCACCAAGCCAAAAAAATTCAATGAATTAGAAATTCCACATTTTATACTGTGCATGATAAATTGACAACTCCTGCTTCATATATCGATATTCTAGTGACATTATGAGATTATACACGTTACTTTCTGTAGCTGGATATAATATATGTTTGGTATGTATGTTTACTGGTGTTGATTATCTGCCGTTGGTTGCATTCGATATAATTATTAAATTCGCACAAGCTCGGGGAAACCTAGTCGACTTGTAGGCCCATTCGCATTCGTTGTTTTGAATAAAATTCGATTCATGTGGAACCGTAAGATAACTGCTTGTTCTTCTATGATGACTAGCGTTTGTATTACGTCGGAATATTGCACAATAACTCATTCTGACGCTCGTTTCGACCCAAAAGCTATCCTTGTAAACATGCTCTGAATGCATGGAAAGGGTCGGCCTGATGCGAATGTGTGTCATAAGTGACGTCACGATACCACGTGATCGCCTAGCTCATTAAAATCTAATTTTCCGCGGGAATCACTTCACAGACGGGCTTAAAATCGAATTTATGCTACAAATGTATTTTTCTGTATTTGTTTAATGTTGTCAAATGTTACATACAATGTTAAACTTTGTGTACACATGGAAAAAGGATTTTAGCTAATGCCTTATTTTTATTTCCTATAATTAATAGTCACGTAAGCGTGTGTGCGCGCGTGTATGTGCGTGTGTGTGTGTGTGCGTGTACGTAGACTCTATGTGTGTGCGCGTGCGTATATGTTTACGTGTGCATGTGTGTGTGTGTTTCGTTGCGCGTGCGTGTGTGTGTGCGTGTGTGCATGCGTGCGTGTACGTAGACTCTATGTGTGTGCGTGCAGGGGACGTCGGACTCAGTGATGGCAATAGTCCGTTGGACCTTCGGCCCAAAGGACAAAAAAAGGTAGGTAGGGACCACATACAAAATTAATTACACATGCTGAAGGCAATTAATGGAATCAGTAGATGTGCACAACCAGTACTGTTTTGGATGCAACATTCAAACACCAGCAGAAATTGAACCTGCCACACATCACTGGACCACAATGAACTCCACTGCTCTAATACGTGGTAACATTGCATGAATTACAACATAGAAAATAACAGTAATCTATTTCAAATGAGCTAATTTTGTTAGATAAATGTTATACATTACATGCCATTTAATTTATGAAAATCCTTACTTTATTGGTTCATACAATACAGCTGTACATGTAAAACTAAAAATGAGTGCTTGTAAATAATGTAATGAACATTTTAAATAAATGATGTCATTAATACTATAATATTATTACTTATATGAAGAATGTTATGCTGTGTAGCTAGCAAACAAACCGAGCTGGTGGAAAGGGGAAATTGAAGAGCTCTACTCAACAGTGCCATTAATTGGACAATGGGCCACCTGACATAAGATGGTGCCTGATTATGTTCTGCCCCATTCCGTTCTGTGCGATATCTACTGGGAAGTTATACATCATTTCGTGTTTCAAATGAATGTGTGCATCTGATAGCTTTGTGTATCAAAATGCATAGCAGTGTTATTAATTGGAAAATGTGTTAACTGACACAGTAGTGAAGAACATCCCTGACTTTGTTCTGCCACATTAGTTCCGTGTGGCTTCTGATGGGAATATGTACATCGCTACATGTTTCAAATGGATTTATGAAATCGATCGACTTGTGCCTCCAAATGCACAACATTCCATCATTATTTTGCAAAATAGGAGTACTGCATACGTAATAAAATGTATGCTTTCTTATGTTCATCGTGCTTGGATTGTGTTCTACAGCATATTCTTCAACATTTGCTGAAACAAGTTTGTGCTTAATGAACTACTATACTGGGAGTAGTGTATAAAAAGGTGCCAACATAGTTGATTTTACAATAATTTTGAAAATTCATAGTATAAATGTTCCACAACATTCCAAATATTTTAGGGATCTTCTTGAGTTAAATACACAAATGAGGACTGAAAACTGTCTTTTAAAATATGCGTTACTTTTAAAGTTTTGTAATTTTATAACTATTTCCATCATACAATGGCCATTTTATTTGTCATCAAAACGGGAGTTCGACAGAAACAAATTAAATACCTTTTACTCTAAATGACTAGCAGAAATAATGATTGTACTCCAATTACCAAATAAAACATGTTGTTACACTGATGCAATACATTTTAATATTTTGTCGACAATAATGTTATTATGCTCTTTGTAGATCTACTAAAATAAACTAAAATTAAACCTTATGTACAAAACCACCTATGCTATTTTAATATTGTACATTATTTCATGTGATGTATAATGTTGTATTTATACTGCTTATGGAAATAGCAGCTGCATTTAAGGTGCAAACAAAATGCTTTCATTATTGAATGTTTCTCGGCTTCAATAAGTTTCTGTTATCTAAACATTTCAGTAAAACTAAACTTTAAAATGTATAGCCAGATGTACCAGGAGAAAAAGGAACATGATAGTACCATAGGTGAGATTTTGTATGTTTTTTATATTCCAACAGAAACAATGCCAATCATTCAATATGTCATCGGCGGATTCGTGCGTGGAGATCTGGTGGTTTAAAAAAAAATCAATCCGTCTGTCATGAGCTGTCGTTATATTAATTCTCCGTTTATTTAATATATTTTCCTTCTTCTCTTTGCTAAATCTGTGACATAAACAGCAGCTGGTCCACGTTTCCTTTTGATAATTTTACCGGTCACGACTCATTCGCATGGCGGTGGCTAATCCAAATAAACACATGTTGACGATGTTTTTCTTGCATCTATTAACTCGACGTAGCTAATCGAAGTCTGACGGACAGTCCCGAATATTCATGAGAATGCTTTATACAGATCGTGAAAGTGGAAATTGCGCGTACGTGCAGTTATTTTTCCGATATATTGTTAGAGTCATTAGTGATTACTAAAACATAATTCTAATGAAATAATGGCATACAATTACATGAGATAATCATATTAACAGGATTATTTAATAACTGTGTATATTACAGAGATTAAAATTATCAAAGAATCGCTTTAAGTTTTACTATTATTATTTATTATCTTTAATGTACACATCATGGATAGCACAGTACAGCATATAAAACAATATACATAATTAAATGTTGCAACAAATTGTTAGTAAACACAAAATAATATATACTGACTGCATCATATTATGATAAATTACCTCTTGGTAGACAATATTAAAATGCAGCAATAATTACTCAAACTAATAACCGTACTAAATACCCTCAGCTGCTGTCAACATTAAGTTTAACGTAACCTTATTTAATTAATTAATTTAATGAAATATTGTGTATTTTATTGACTATGACAATAATAATTATTGTCAAAAAGTCAATAAAATTATGAATTGTGGTCTATCCCCACGTCTGAAGGCATCCATAAAGTGGCGCCACCTACCGGAGTTTTCGGTGAAATTAATAAATACATGTAAAAACGAGTGAATTTCTTGTACATTTTGATGAATAAAAAACAGTAAATTATTTTTTTTATCACGTGATATTTGTGCATGTGTAGAATAGGTGTTGTAGATATATCATGGTGTGAAGTTTGGTGACTGTAGGCCTGACCGTTTTCCTGGTTTTTTCGAGGTGCGCGGGCCTAAGGCTAAGCCTAAGCCTAAGCCAAGGCTAAGGCTAAGTTAACTGCAAAACTTACCAAAAGCAAAAGTACCCGAATTTAGTTCGTATAAGTATAACTACAAGGGCAAGGCATTTATTACTGTAGGCCTACAAAAAACTACATATAATTCTAACGCTATGCCTATGGCCATGCCTAAGCACGCTTTGTGTAGACCGTTTCAGTTACCACCCAAACATTAAATTGTGAACCATAGCATAAATAATTCTTACGAAGGCCTAATATGTATATGGCACCCTGGCCATTACCAATTAAACATAAGGCCTAAGCAAAACGTCCGGTAATCACCATAATCGGCATCAGACATAATGCCCGGGCGTGATTAATAATGACAGTAGTCAGTATGCCGATTGCCGAACAAGAACATCCCACATAGTCATAGTAGATGATAGTCATAATCATCATAATTGTTCTAGTCAGTTACGGTTAACGCATTCTACTTGGCATACTCACTTTTTGAATAAGAATGCAACGCCAACGAGCTATCGAAGGTAGCATTATCATGATTTCCTAGTCTAAAACATAAACTAACATATTTCACAAACTGGCATATTTCACAAACCGTTTCCGTCCATTTTCCGTTCGTTAACCCGCTAACGGCACGTACTGTATCTGACTATATTCATGCGCGGCATGTAAATAAAGAAAATGCACGTAAATGGGTGACGTCATATATGCATGAACAGTCGGGCATTTAACGTTTCCCTTAACCAAACGGCATTCTAGTGAATTATTTGACAAAAGTCTTGCATAACGACAGCGTAAGTGGATAATCGAAAGTCAGTATTCGACAATGTCGGCGTAAATGGATAATCGAAAGTCAGAATTCGACAATGTCGGCGTAAATGGATAATCGAAAGTTAGAATTCGACAATTAATATAGCATTGTGGAATTATGGCCCTAATATCGTTCCATATAAAGCAGCTGCTCGAGTCGACACGCAACCGACTTGGTCAGCACGATTTGATTGTACTTTGGCGACTACAATATATATATATATATTAGTTAGCAGTCCGACCGTTGCGCGCACGACATTGATTGCACTTTCTTTAATTAAATGTATCCTTGTTTGGTACTTATATCATGCTTATTCACATTTAGTCTTTTTTTTTCTGCTCGAGCATAAGCAAGCAAAACGTCAATGCGAAATAGCTGACAGTCATGAGAGCTGCCACGTGTAGTAAATATATATGCATATAATGTGATCAAAAGGCACTAAACTACGAAACACAGTTTAATGTCGGTTTATTTGTGTGTGACATGTTTCAATATATATTGGATAGTTTTATAGTATTATCTGATAAAAATTTATCCTTATTTAATTAATTAGTTATTTCACAGTTGGTCTGAGAGCCAACCATCGTCTACGCATGAATTTTGGGTAAAACAAGTGCTGTCAACTCGAGGCTAGGCCTAGTGATGGGGTGCTGCCACCTCACGGCGCCTGGATAATATAGGCTAGATTTGTCCCGAAATGTCAGCCGTCGGGGGCTATGCTAGTTTATATGCGATTTAACCAAAATATACCACTTTGTAAACACATTCTGAGTAAACCACTGGCGTGCTATTGCTGATTGCAGTTATAAATATATATATATATATATAATGTAGATCATTATCATGTTGCCGGCGTTGCATTGGCTTGCAGTTTTACAATTAGTCTTAGGTGCATGTATATCAGCAAACAAACGCCATACCTATGACTACAATTTATACTTTGTTTAAAAATGCACCGCCGAAACACATTTCACGCTACGGTTATGTACGTGATGATTGTTGTAATATCCTTAGACTTAGTTTAGGCAGTTTTTTCCGTTCACAGCCTAATCGATATCATTGTAAGAATACTTTAAAAACTCGTATTTTGTAAAGACAATAGTAGACTGGAGCAAACTAAACGAGACGTAAGTTCAGGCTGAAACCATAAACGATTTCAGCCGCTTATCTTGCGGCCCAAACACTTTAGAACACGCACATGCATTCACGCCGTCATAAATCCTAGCCAATAATGGCTTCTTTAGTTCTAATCACGTAACTATTCAGATTCAGAACAACTCGGGGGCGTATTGGTATGACTTGGTTTTAGTATAGCGCTACGTAATGCTCTGCGAAACAGCCAATGGCGATCTAGTTATTTTTACAGCCGGCCCTTCCATCATTGACAATTCAACATGGAGGGCAATCGGGATGAGAGTGAAAAATGTGTTAGGCTAGCGACAAAATATCTGGCTCTCGGAGATAAAGAAAAAGCAATTAAGTTCTTGAACAAAGCAGAGAAGCTTTATCCTTCACAACAGGCGAAAGGTATATCCGTTTAGTAGTCTCAACGGTGACATTTTGTTGGATCTAACGTCACTATACTAGTTACGTACCAAAATAACCAGCCCGTCGTATTTTACGGGTGCAGCGAGTGACGGTTCACTGACATTGTTGGCATGTATTTTCACCACTGGTGACGCCCTTCAGTTTTACTAGCGTTGGCTGATTGCTGATTATTATTCAGTGTTTAACCGTACAAGCAAAACAGCCACAAAATGTTCCGTTCACAGAGTCGGAAGGCTCACAGTCTCAGATGCAATATGTAATATGTTTCTGACTTGATTTTGACATGACATCGAATCGATAAGTGGGACCAAAATTGGCAAAAACAAAGTGATCATGAAACATGGCCCTCAGTGAGTTTCAGGGTATGGACATTATCCTTTAAAACATGACCCTCATGGCTCATGGACATGACCACACATGGACATAACATCTGTCATTATTTTGAATGTAGGAAGTAAAGTTGCAGGAAATAGGTCACAGGAAAAAATATAGGTGAAAGTGTACCACACAGTTTCTTTGGTATATATTTGTCTTAATCTTCAAATTGTGTCATGCTGAATTATTAGAAATGTCCAAGACAGTATTAAGTACATAGTCACCAAATAAATAAATTTTGCGACTTGCTGTGACTTATTTTTGTCCACCATCAATTTGACTTATTAATAGCACATAGCATCTTTGGTAAAGAGATGATGTATTTTACCTCCAAAAGTAGCTCGATTGAGGTGACTTGACATCTGGTAGTAGTTAAATTGATAGTGTTTTCATGTAACGTATGTGCAAGGGATGGTGTTATTAACATAACTAACTATTATTTTATGCATCTTTGTATTTTGCAGACCTGCTGTCCAAGATTATTAACATGGCTAGCACAGATTCAGAAAAGAATTCAGATGAACCATCAGTACCAAATGGTAACCCTCCACATACAAATGGCACAGGAGACACAACGACACCAGAAAGCACAACTCGGCAAAGGAAAACAACAGCAGACCAAAATGTCCCAGTGGAGAAGCAATACTCCCAAGAACAACTGGTTGCTGTTCGCAGGTACTGATTACACCGATTCTATTGTACCCGTTCATTATACAGGGGTAGTAGTGAATGCACACCCCCTCGTCTGAAGTAAGTAAAAAGCCTGGGAATGTGTAATGTTTGTTTAGCAATAGTCATTTTGATTTGTTACAGTTACAGAACGTAAATTTGTGAGTCCATCTACATATATGTTTGACATAGATCGACGTAGAAGACATGCAGGACATTGCCAACAGTGGTATATAAGAGTTAGCAAAAACTTGCTATCAATGTAGCAATGTAACTAATGTATATGTACCTTGTGAACAAATAAAGTTTTATCATAGTTCATCTCTTTCTTCTTTCCATTCTGGGGGAGGGTGGTAGGAGCAAAATAAGAACAGAAAATGTATGCACATTTTCTTAAATAACCTTTAATTGTGCTACATGCGAGATTGCAGCTCACCAACTCTCCTGCAAGGTTGCTACAACCACTGGAAATCGGCCTAAATAGCAGAGTATCGGGATCAAATTGTACAGTATTTTTAATAACACATTAATGTCATTAACTAATATATACAATCTTCACGAAACGGTCTACTCGAATATTTTATTTCCAGGCGTTTCTTCACTAGCATGCATATTGTCTCCACTAAACATGTCAATATTTTACTTCCATCACAACCCTTAATGATCTGTAACTATGATTCACCAAAAAACATTTCATTAATAATTAAAAACTCACAATATAGTCCAAAGGACTTCAGGGCCTCTTGACGCATTTTTTATTCTCAACACTTCGAAGTACCTGCATGTACATGATGTGATGTCAGTTTTTGTGTCATTTACTTATGGAAGATTTCTCTTGTTTGCAGAATTCGAAAGTGCAAAGATTACTATGAAATCTTGGGAGTAACTAAGGACTGCTCTGAGGATGACCTGAAAAAGGCATACAAGAAACTGGCACTTAAATTTCATCCCGACAAAAACAAGGCTCCAGGTGCAACAGAAGCATTCAAAGGTAGCTAGAGCGAACAGCTTTAGAAGACATATTTTTATGGAATATATTACATCTGCAACTTATGCATTTTTGTGTTCAACTATAATGTGCCTTACAAATATCTGTTGCACCGACTCCACAGAGTGTGTTATACTTTGCAGTGTCAACAAATTATCAAAGTTAACTAGCTCATATTGTTTTAAACTGGACAGCTGTGCGTCCACTGCTTGCTTTCTTCTTTGCCAGTGGTGTTGATATTGAGTAATACAAATGAATGGCATTACTAGGGAGGCATGTCATCTGCTAGATCAAACATTCCTGCATACAGTTGTCGCTTTAAAAACTTTGCCGTTTGTTTTGTCCCAAAGAAAACATTTGGGGCCAGCATTTAAAAAAAATATACAACAAAGTCTGAACAGTCCAGCATCCATTTTTTAATGGCTTTACAGACCTTTTGCAAGGCAACACGTCACATGATTGATGTTGAGTTTAAGGGACAAAATTATCTTTTATGTTTTATTTTGAACATAGTTATAATTATGACAATTTAACTGGCTGCGTTATGCTACTAATTATTATGAACAGTAATAACTCATTTTCTTATATAAAAGTGTTTTTCAATCACATACTACTGACTAGGCTTGTTATTATCATAGTTTCTGTTTTGCAAGGAGATTCATGATGGGATTGTGGAAGCTAGTTTTAGTATTGTTTTGTCCCTGTTGACTGGTGACAACTGCAATTCTGTCTTGTATTCCTTGATGTGCCTGTGCAGAAACACCCCCGTTCATGTGCGTTTTCTTCTGTCATGAATTAGCTACTTTCAGATTATTCACTCTCAGAATAATGTACCTAAAGAACTTTCAGAAAAGTTATATCAGTGCTTTGACAAGTTAGCAAATCTGTTTCGGTAGGTAGTGGTGCTTTTAAAGTGGCATACATTCTTGCATGTACACTTACATATAAATGTTGAATGATTCGCAGCGATTGGCAATGCATTGGCTGTGTTGACGAACACTGAGAAGAGACGACGATATGACCAGTATGGTACAGAAGCAGACCGTGTTCCACGTCATAGTCATGGCACCAATGAGTATGACTACTCACGGGGTTTTGAAGGTAATGTATCTAGTAAAGCCATATTGCGATTTATCAGTGCATTGACAAGTCATGACAGTCGAAATAATATTGTTCTAAATTGCACCCAATTCGTAAAACTAGCGTTGTGTGGTGGCAATACTGTGCTTTGTGCCAATTTTCAAGCTGTTTTGTATAATTCATTGAATTAACAAAGAAGCTGTTGGTGGAATGCAAGCAGTTTCTTGTATGTGCTGTTGCGAAACTGAATAATTGCCTTTATTAGGACTTACTGTGATTAATAAGTATGTGGACATATTTATCATGTAAGACATATTTAGTATAATTTGGTAACCATGACTATTCCTCGTTATAAGATAGTGTTTGCTATTAATCCTTCTGTTGCGTTTTAGGTGACATATCTGCAGAAGAATTATTTAACATGTTCTTTGGTGGAGCTTTTCAGCCAGGTAAGAAATGCTGTCACCGACATTTTACTTGAAAAAATGTGATTTCACAATGCAGTAGGACAATCGCTAAAATTCAAATGATGTTTTAAAATCATTTATTGTGATAAGTTGGTTAATAATAATAAAGTTAACTTTGTTTGTGCCTAAATCCACGGAAACTAAGCTCAGAGGAGCATCAAAACAAAAGGGTTAATCAATCTCAAAATTGATAAGCAGTAGATGGAAAGATACGCCAGGGAGATAAGGTGGATGCAGTGCTGTTATTTTAAACCTATTGATAGGAGTTGTCTTGGTGATTGACAGGGCATAGTCGGCGCATGAATACCCGCCACAGCCACACACGCACACAGTTCAACACAACACAAGACCGATCGGAGGTGAGTGTTACTGCCAGCTTGTGTAGATTTGCAGCTATTTAACAATGGCATTCATGTGTCAGTTATGCTGTTCCTGATGTTGTTAAATATGGTAAATAAATCTAATTAGCACACTAATAAAATAAAGTAATGCATTTATTAAACATTTAAGTGTTTATTTTAGTAACATTCCACTAGCCCTCATGCCTGGTGCCTTTTTGTGTTGTTTGGCCACAATTTTTTAATGTTTTCTTCCGTAATATTTCTAATCATTCAATCAATTTTTATTGTGTGTCTTTATAATCGGGGCTACAAGCAAACAGAATCTCCATCTGACTGCATGTTCCCGCTTCCGATAATTGCTATCTTGTTTTATTAATGCTGCCAACAGCAATGCTGCTACAGGACACATATATAACTTATTATAAACTTCTAAATGTTGATAGTGTTACTAGTGACGACACCATTTTAGAGTTTGTGTTCATCATGTGATACTTCGGCATAACTTTATTTTTTATGGCATGGAAAAAGTTAAATATCTGGGTCCGGTTTCATGAAGCGGCTAAGAGCGTTCTTAACGCTAAGATGATTGTCTTAGCAGCGTTCGAAATAGCACTTGTCTGTTTGTCCGGGACAAGTGATTTTTGGCCCGGACAAGTAAAATGACTCTACATGGTTATCCGGTGGACAAGTGAAAATTTACAGTAAATAGTGATGCATGCAACATTGCAAACTTTTTATTTGAGGAAATTCAAACGTAAATGAAGTTCGCTAGCAATCGCGCACGTGGCAATCTTGTTAGTGTGTCGGCGTCTTGTCGTTCCGCCGCCAGTGTGTTGTACATGTACTTCAGCGTTCGACCAAGTTTAGTGCCTGCGTTAACAGGGTCATCCGCTGAGCGCACGGACCTAGTTCTGTCACACGTGTAGGACAGACTCCGCATCAGCCATCGTTGATCGAGGCTGTATTTCATAAAATTATAAATCGTTCAGTTTGGCCGACGTACAACTTGCTTCCACCCACGGATAACATTTGACGAACTTTGGAAATAATAGACTTTGTATCGCTACCTGTTATTTGAATAATTATATAGTTTTAACCATTATTACGCCTAACCCACGGGGACTCGGCACTCTTCCAAGTCATCGAACGTCATTAGCCGATCCAGTCCCAAATCGATAAAAATGTTCAAAACTTGTAACTGGCTCTCCGGTAAATCTATGGTGATGGTTGATAAACGAAATATTAATGAAATTTCAGAAGTGTTGTGTCTATGTAACATTTATTCTAACCGTAAATTGCGAGTTTTTGAAGCCAAATTTTATGCAAGACGTGCAGCAGGGGAACCTACCGCCGTTGACATGTCGGCTTCCGACAACTACGGCGGTCTGCGCGCGGCAGCGACGTTACGTCGTAACTAAATCTATAAATTATATTCCGCCTGGTAGATGTAATTCGGGCACCGTTAAAACTGTTTATACATCATTGAAATGGTAATATAAAATTTAGTAAAAATATGCGTTTGTTTGCTCGTGATCAATTAAATATTATCTTCGTTTGTAAAATACAGAGAAAAAAAATTGGCAAATATAATTTTGCAATTTCAAAATTTGCAGATTAAATCAAATTGTGTCTTTGATCACAAGTCATTCAGATGTACATGCAACGAAACAGCAGGAACATTGTGCTTGTTGTCATAAAAATAAGACAGACTTTTTTATGTTTTTTTCCGAAGCTTCGAATCCCCTTGACAACCACTCGGACAAGTGAACATTTTGGCGGACAAGTAGATTTCAAAACTTACTTGTCTGGTGGACAAGTAAATATTCTGGCTTATTTCTATCGCTGCTTAGTAAATTATGTGATTTTTTAAAATATAAGCGAACATAGGAGTTTACGCAAACATGTGACGCTAAGTAATTGCGTAACTTTAAGTACGCTTCATGAAACCAGTCCCAGGTCCTCTATACTGATATAAGACTTAGCGAAGCTGTGCATTTATCTGCCGGAGGATTTACCAGATGTACCATCCAAATCATCATGAAGGCATAGGCCGATGGTGAACCTCTGTGAAGTTGTGACAAGGTTCGTTTTATAGCCCCAGTTGATGCAGAAAATTCATAATCATGATGACAAATGACAATGGTGGATTGCCTAATTTCTTTCCGACCAGTTACAAAAAGCTATCTGACATTTAAATAGCATTTTATAGTCCTGTCTTTGACAGGTTAACTCAGTAAATCACCGGATGTTCTTCCTTTGTTTTCAGTCAAGCAACAATTCGGTGTTGCTGCGGTTTGCTCCAGTCCTCTTTGTAGTTTTTCTGTCCGTTTTTGGCAGCTACTTTGCTCACCAACCTGTCTACATTCTGGAGCAGTCTACGTAAGTTATCAGTGCCACTGTGTCTGCACTGATGACAAGACTTGCTTGTTGCATGATGACACTGGCAAGACAAAGTGTCACAACTGCACTTGCATACAGTGGCGTGTTCTCACTTCCTGTTGATGATAACTCATCTGATCTATGCATGTCTACATAGAATGTTAAAGGGAGCCAGTCTGTTCCTCTACCCGGAATTAGCCGTAATTTTTAGCAGGAAATCTGCTGTGTAGAATGTGGGAAAATGGAAAGTCGTTGAACATCAAAGGGTAAAGTGGTTAACTCGGCCCACCTCGGCAATAATAAAATTATTGCCAATAAAGTTTGTTTTAAAACTGGGTGTTTTGTTTACCGTTTGAACATTCTCCGGTTTTGTACCTTCCAAATTGCAAACATTGTTACGGGTTTACTAAACACAATTTTCCAGGCAACGTACCTTAAACATAGTTATTATGGTCATAAAACATTATATATTAAATAGTAAATGAACAACTAGGAACAGACTGCCTCCTTTTCTGTTGGTCATCGTTCTTACATTGATTGATTGCGTTTTGTTTCTGACACTGTTGTTTGTGTTTGTCTTTCAGCAGCCCTATGCCTTGTTGCTGCAACTCTCGCCCATATTATTTATGATCCTCCTCTCACTCGTCAGTAGTCTGCTCATGTCGGACCCCCTCTACAGTCTCCAGCCAGACCAGTAAGTAACTCACCATCTACTGCACTCGCTCAAGCTTATTATTTGCTTCAATCCGTTCTTGTTGTACACGTATTCAAAAACACACACATACTCTTCTGTTTAGTGAGGGCAAAGAGAATGTCACATGGTATATGGCCACTGGTATATGATTTTGAATGCAAGTTTTTGTGCAGTGCACCTCCTAAATGCAGGTGGTTGTCTTGATCAGAATTGTGTGCATGTTCGAGAGAGTTCGGGTATGTTGGTGTAGTTAAATAGTGGTTGTGGATAGTGGCCCGCCTGCTATCTTGAACCTACCTATCTTTTTCAACAGGAATGGAGAGCTATGATATAATTGAACATTCAGTTTTGCATTTGTGATGGATCTAGTATAAAAATTCACCTTTAATGGAATATTGTATGCAATTAATGGGCACACTCCTTATGAATTATTTTAATTAACTGTCATATCATAAAAACTACTACTACTAAGAGTAAAAGAAGGTCAGATATTAAATATTATTAAACTATCTCAAAGTCAGTGTAGTAGAGTGTAGTAGACTGTTGTCATCATTAGGAAATGATTATAATTATTACAGAATAAGCATAGCAATCATATTTGTTTCAGTAAATACTCACATGAGCGAAAGACACACAACCTAGTCATTCCATACTATGTGAAGCCCGGCTTCAGTACAGACTACAAGGGCAGCATACGGCAGTTGGAGCAGAGTGTCGAAGAAGATTATCTGTCAACACTGCGGTCAAATTGTTTCCGAGAACGCAGCTATAGTGAGTTGGCTTGCCATTATAGTAGTGATACGTTGTTGTTGTTTTTAACTCGTTTTTAAAAGAAAGACCCTGTTTTGCTGTTATCAGTTGTGTTTAATTTAGCATTACCACATGTAATACATATTTAATATCACTGGAACAACAAGGTAATGTTCTTTACAATGGCATAAAGTTTAAAAAAGTATTCCTTTTTTTGACAAACTTACTGTTCATGATTGAACGATGATCCGTGCCAAAAATGTCATGCCCCTCAACGGTACGGTTTTCACAAAAACAGGCCGCGACAAATTGAAAACCCACACTTGTAAACCTATTTGGATTATCTTGAAATCTGTTCGACCAATTAGAACACATGTTCATCTTCACTGCAGATGTTGCACAAAGTTTCCGCGTTACACCAAACGAAAGTTATGTCGAATTATCGTATAGAATTGAAATGTTAGTAATGTTATTGCTAAAATTCAAGTTCATGTATAAACACACCTACTTGTGATATTTTAAAAATGTTTACAAGTGCAGAAATCGCATTTTGTGCGACTTAGTTACATGGTTTTCGAGAACGGCATTGCAGACGGTGATGCTATGCTAAAAATAGTAACATTAGCAAGTGGGAATTAGGTGACATCTAATTATAGTAATTAAACTCTATGTAGTACTATGATAAGAAGCGTTAAATGTTAAATGATGCTTTTGAAAAATTGTCACACACAAATGAGGATTCCACATTTACTATGTCCGCCATTTTGTTTTATGATAATTACATAATCAATTCTGCAAATGGCAACTAAGAGAGTTCTAATGAAAATGTTTGTGTTATACTATTTTACTACAAATATTAATGTGCTTTTGGAAAAAAACGTATTAAAAAATTGGGATTCTACATTTAATGTCCGCCATTTTAGTTTATGCAGATTACTCCAACAATTATTCAAATTGTGATAATTAATTGATAGCAATGGAACAGTTTATGCTGTACTATTGTAAACGCATGCCATTACAGAGTTAATTACATGCTCAGAATAAAAAAAATTTCATAAAAACGTTGGGAATCCTCATTCAATATGGCCACCATTTTGTAATAATTATGCTAATGATGCACCAATTTTGCCAAAAATTTGCATTGAAATGAGCTATAATGAAACGAGATATGTTACACTTTCTAATACTCTGTAAATATACTCTAAACAATTAATGACATGACGTGAATTGCATCCTGTTAAAGTCTATGATCCAATATGTCGGCCGTATTATGCTAATTAGGTCATGAAATGTGCAAATTAGGTCAACGAAAATGCTAAAAAATTAATTTCTCTCTTTTAACTAATTACCTTAAATAATGACTTATCTGTTGTGAAAACAATGACAAAAATGGTAAAATAGGGGTACACCCTGGAAATACTGTGACCCTATTCTTTCTGTGTTATTTTTCATGCTCAACGTTCCAACAAAAACCCCTGGGGCAGTAACCTTTCCAACTTTATAGTTGTAGTAGTTGTCCGATTTTCATGAAATCAAAAACATTTACTTCAGAAGAAGCTCCTTACATGCATAGCAAAACATGTTTAGGTAATGCAGTTTTTATTTTTCATGTGGTAATGCTATTTAATTGTTCCAGTGAAATACACTAATTACCAGGCCCGGGTTAATTATTTTTTTATATTACTTAGTTTCCTTTCTATTATTATTATAACATGCTGAAGGCAATGGAATGTATTAGATGGTACTGTTAGATTACTATTAGGTGCCGTCCATAAAGTATGTCACCCTTGGGGGAGTGGTGTTGAGGTGGCCTTCATGTAGCGTTACATAGGGCTGGGGGTCTGGATAAGCATTTATGTAAGTCTTACCCAAGGTAATGAAACTAATGAGTAATGACTTCTTCCGAAAACACAGACAAAGTTGGGTGAACAAAAAACCACAGTAGGTGGACTCGAACCCCAGTTCTCTCAAATGACGTGATTACCCACCAAGTTGCCGTGCCCCTTATATGTAACGCTACACATATTAAATATATATATTATATTTATACTATTAGACATTTGATATTATTGTTTATTATTACATATATTTATATCTATACTTACATTTTGGATGTGAATTATATATCAGTAAACATGTAATGAATATAAAATTGATGTGTATAATATGGATGGTGTCTTCATCAAGACAGTTTTAGTGGTGTACATGCCAACGTGACAATGGGGTGGGAGGTCTCAAAAATAGCGTCACCTACTACGGATGGATCCTTACATTTGTTCATCAACTTTTTCCATGGCACTTTATAAGATATGCTTTTATGCAAGCAACAACACGGAGACAAATATAGATATGAAAAAGGCCAAATGGATGACATTTGTTTATTATGGGTAACCAGTGTATAAGCCTTTTTGGCACACTGTAATATTTAAATAAAAGAAATGTGGACTCTACAACCCAATGCCAGGCCTGTGACTGAGCCCATACTAGTCTCCTGAGCATCAGGCTGTTAGAGCCCACATTTCAACATATAAAGCAGCAGTGGTATTCCTAGAACAATTGAAAGGAATGACATGTAATCACAGCAGAGCTTGTTATGTGTAGTTAATTTTAAAGCCAACATGATTAACTAAGCCAACATGATTAACTAAAAAGTGCCTTTCTGAATACCACGCTATCTGCTGCCAAAAACACTAAATCTAAAATTATAATAATCCCAAATGTGGGGGTATTTCGCCACAGGTCACCGAACATGTGACCCCCCCACATAAACAAGATATTCTTTATTGTCTCAGGTGTCTTGGGTAGAACGGTCGTGACTGCATTATACAAAAAATGCAGCAAAATAGCAGATAAAATAAATATTATATGACTGCGACTGTGTGTTTCAGAAGAAAACATGTTGTGGCGAGCGCGTAATTTTCACGACAGTCGACTCTACCAGAAGGCTCAAGACATGAAGACGCCATCCTGCGATCGCCTGCAGAATATATACGGTGGCGCCTAAATGCAAGTGTTGGGCCTTTGCTGCAAACGTCACCCCATGCATGTGACTGTATTCTGCCTCCAGTTGTCAGGGCTGTATTTTGAACACATAAACTTTCTGCAAGCCAACATAATACGAGTAGCTGGTTACATTTCATTTTGATGGAAAGTCACAAGTTACTCTCATCCGGTGGTTTAGAAAAGTGAACAGTGTACTCGGTTGTTGGCTAGAAACATTGACAAATGGTTGTCTTTTTTGGTGCAGATTTTGGCACAAATTGTATAGTATCAGCAGGATCTGTGCACAAATTTGTATCACCATCAAACTGATTATGAATGGGCCGTTAGAAGGTTCTATGAACACGTCAGGGTTTGTGCCTGTATATTTATTTGTTCAATTGCATCGATGCACAATTCATTTTTAACAATGGATTTTATGTGTTTTTACCGACAATGAATGACCGTTTCTTTTACGACTGTCCTAAAGACAATGCGGATTGCCTTCAAGTTGAATACTTTGCAGATAATCTGCAGATTTGTTAGTGACAGTAAAAATGTATTAAGTAACCAGAGCGACATTAATATAATCTGTAAGTACATCCTTTCACAGCTGTGTGTGCATTGTTATCGATGCTCCGAGTTATGTATCACAACAAACCAACCACATCTGTGATTGTGCAAGATAATTTTGACACCATACTTTAACAGTTATTGTCCCCAATATTAGTGCTAGTTTTTCGGGTTGGTGGTTTGTTGCCTTGTACAAAGGTGGATTTTGAATGCTTCAAACTACGGAATTAAAATGTAACTAATTAGTCTGAAGTTAACATTATATTTTACTTTCAACAATGCAATCCTTTGCTGATTGAAGGCACAAAACATGCAGTGAATTGGTTTAAGATAACCAGAAACTTAAATAAATCACTTTAGCATTTTGTTCTCCCTCCTTGCATGGTTTGAAAACTTCAGATTCAAGAGGGATGATGTTATAAAGAAACATTTGGTTGAGATCAATGTAGATGATTTAATATCAGTGCCAGTAACAAAAAATACGGGCTACTTGCATCAACTTGATATAAATGTATTGTTGATCGAAATCTTGTTATTAATGTACAATGTAATATTATGACGACTTCCTTTGTGATCCACATTAGATTTTATATCCTATCAGTACAAAGACATTTGTCAACCAGTTTGTGTGTGTGTTATGTGTCCTAGCTGTTGTTAATTCTGTCCCCTTGGTTAACAGATGAGTGTATATAGTGTATCAATATTGTTAATATATATGTTGCTTTATTTCCTGTCCAATTATTATTATTGTAAATCCTCAGCGAATAAAAATTTTCACAATGAATGCATTCCTGTATTCTTCTTAATTCTTGTGTCAATATGTTGACAATTGAACATTTAAGTGAACACACCCAGCCTTTCAGGTCTCGACAGTACACGGCTTATTGGCTGGCTCATCAACATTTTGCTGTTAACAATAAATTTTACTCTAGCTACGGTCAAAACAGAGATGTGCATTTTACAAATATTCCAAAGATTGCTCCTAAAAATGCTCCTTATTAATATGACAACGCCTGGCCATTCTTTAAGCAACACAAACAGTCAAAGTATCTAACTACATATTAATTTGTGCCCCATTTTAAGTATAGATCCTGTTTTTCACAGCCAAAGTCTTCAAATGTAAGCAAAGAAAAATTGGCGAACAGCATTGTCTATTCATGGCATATATTATAAAACACTTCAAATACGAGCAAAGAAAATATGCTAATGGATATTGTTTATGGCATGTAATATGCAACACAATCACAGCATATTTTACTGTGTCTCAAATGTTAACATTTGCAAAGTTTGTTTGCTAGTAATGTTTAAAAAATTGAGTTGTATCTTGCTCAGATAAAACCTTCAAAATGCCCTACTCGATGACACAATTTAATTGAGGTAGTTGATGGACTTTATTACTTTGTTACTGAATATTTTCAAAACATTTTTTGACACTGGTCGGTGTGCCACAGGCGCACCATGTCCCCTCATATATAACATTTGCCTCCTTTGTGAGCCAACATTTCAGAGGTGGTTGAAACGGTCAACAGAATACCATGCAGCCCAACTCCGAGTTCAATCACTGTATGGTCTAGCATTAAACCAAGGAATATGCACAAAAACATTTATTTTTATTACATACAGTTTACATAATACAATGAAACAATGCAATACTCATTAACGTACTTTAGAATTGTATTCTGCCTTTGCCTAGGCTGTCCGAGATCTTGAAAAGCAGACAATGGTTAACAAACTATACAAAGCAAGAATGCCAGAGGTCAAGAAAGGGCACTTTCAATAATAAAAGGACAAATGGACCAATTTACTTATTACTAAGACTAGCTAGATAAGCTCCATTTAGAGGCCATAGTATGTTAGATGACCACTGGACACATGAAAGAGGTGTACCGTATTCCTTCTCTTAGTTTACCACCGTAATTAGTGTACACCCTTTTTATCAGCACCCGACACTGTGACAACAATCTCAGATGCAAAGCTCGACAGTTGAATCCATCATTGTAATTTAACTTAACAATGTCACACTAGACTCAAAGTGCAGTGATGAAAAAATACCGAAAGGTCCACCTAAATTATCAGAACTTTTATTGGTCTTATATCCTGTTGCTCATATGAGATGCATAAATTGCCTGCCAGTCACGTGCCGAGATGGCTGTACCCAGGAACGTCAGGCCCCCCCAGAAAATGGGTGTATACCTCTGTACGCTTATTGGAATGCCAAATTTGAATGAAAAAACACAGTACGTTTTTGTAGGAAGACAAGTACTTACATCATTTGGAGTGCACAGCAAATTCTTGATAGAAACCCATAATGATGCATACTTTAGAATTTAGGGTCTATCATGGCCATTGAAAAAAGCCTGCACTGCCATTTTTGGGGAAAATGCAGGTACACATTCAATTATAACAATCCAAAACGAGGCTGACTGCAATTTTCTGTGTGGTCTATTTTGGTAACAGTACATTGCCAACAGAATTGAGGGCTTTGGAAGATACTCAAACATGCCCGGTATACAATGTTGTACCCCGCAGTTACGAGTTCATAGCTAGATGTGTTTGACTGGTTCGTTAATGAGGGAACTGGTTGCTTATGTCATGGTACAGGCATCGTGAACTAAATGGCGCATGCGGTGATGCCGTGAACTGCTGTTCACATCTTTGCTGTTTTGTTTACTGTTTCAATTATCTTAAACTACAAGTACTGGGGTAAATCGATTTCCAGGGAGAGCTGATTCTTTTGATTGGAATACTGGTCTCATTTGAGAAAAATGGCAGGAGTAAGAATTATCAATTTGTTGGAATACCAGCCTTATGTTTTATTTGAACGTGCTGCCACTGCCAGAATGCTTCTTCCTTGAATGGAATTTTACCAGAAAGTGCCACTTTAAGCTAGTAAATTTCCAGTTATATAGAGAATGTGATTATTTCAATGGAAATATCTCGATGGAAATGTATCTAAAATGTCCAGACAAAAAGCTTACACAAATTTATTTATTTTGAATAAATGCTAATGCACTGTTGAGGCAGGGTGAGGGAAAAGGAAACAATTAGAGTAAATATCCTCCATTTTGTTTGCTTAATAAATAGCCTGGTATGATTAATAAAACTTAAGTGAAATTTTGTGTGGCATAAAAACACTACAGGGCCCCCTGTAGGTTCTAGTGAGTGTAAGTTTTGCACCACTTGAAAGAACTGAACAATTATGCCATCTTGGAATGCCAATGTAAATTGTCTCTAGCAGGTTTGGATAGATCCAATAGTCCTTATTTGGTAAATGCTCTCTGGTGTCGGCCGCGATCTCGACGGCCGTAGAACCCAGTATTGACTGGCTGGAGGAACCTGAAACAGGGGTAAGATAGATAGAATTTAGGTAGATTATTTGTTTGGAATTGTATAAATCTCACAAACAATAATAAACAAGTGTAACAGGCGGTGAGATGATACACAATTCCGGACTACAGGGGTAAGATGGGCATATCATACAGGCGTAAGATGGGCATGTGATACAGGGGTAAGAGGGCCATGTGACAGGGGTAAGATGGGCATGTGATACAGGGGTAAGATGGGCATGTGATACAAGGGGAAGATGGGCATGTGATACAAGGGTAAGATGGGCTATGAAACAGAGGTAAGATGGGTATGTGATACAAGGGTAAGATGAACATATGATGCACCAACAGCCAATGCTAGCATGTCTAACCTTGAAATATCTGCATACCAACACCCTACCAAGTTGATATAATCGTGACTGTTGTGGTCTAATGTGTCGGTAGCAGCAGAGGTTTAATGTGAACTTGAACCAGTAAGGAAAGAAGCCACTGCAGTGCTGGTTCCACTACGGTGGGCTGCTGTATTCAAGCATAATAAACCATCGGCCAGAAGAATCTCACGCAGAAGTGCTTACCAGGTTGAATACAGATATGGTACATAACCCCTACATTGACTTACCTGTCATCGGAATCTTTCATCTTCGCCCCACTCCAGTAGGGGGAGCCACGTCCACGCCCGCCTCGAGGGAAACGCATTCCTCTGTTGGGTTCGTCCCTCCTTCTGTCCATCCTCTCCACAGATGGGGGGCGGTTGTCGCTGGGAACACACCGTCGATTACCACAAACACGTCTTCACCCCAGTAATGGGTTTTTCAGTAAAGGTATCCAATTTGTTATAAAATAACTTTCTAAATATCTCTAAGAACCGAGGCAGAGGTAATACTGGCGCGAAGTTTGTAAATAAACATATCATGTAGTGTAATTATGTTTTAGTCTGTTGACTGTCCAAATATCGTTTAATGAAGCCCATTGTAGTACATAACCAAACCTTTGATCGACAGTGCCACGCTCCACCACCCAGTAACTGGTAATGGAGAAGGAAACAAAGACGTGTGTTGTGTGCAATTTACAATACAGATGACATATGTTGGCCGGCCATGTGCGTACAGCCATGTCAACAATCAGACAACAGAAGTGACAGACAAACAATCTTTGCATCAACACATAGACAAAAGATTACCAGAACACCGCAATGACTATGGATCTTCCGTCTTTGCAGAACTTTGAATGTATTCCATTAATATGACATTGATAGAATTTAGAAATTAAATTACAATAAATCACCGATTGCACAGTCATCACTCAACTTCTCAAGTCAAGGTTGGCCTTGGTCTGGAGATCGTTGTCACATGCTGATAAAAAAGGGGTGTACACTTAATTGGGCATGTACGCTAACTACAAGTGTAGTATGAATACAGTACCTCTCCTATATCATATCCTAACTAATACTCACTATTTATCATCCCCATGACAAAACAAGACATCAATGCAACTTACTTTGTTCGTACATAACCCCCATAGTTCTGGCGTGGGGGTCTGGCAATCCAGGGGGCTCCTGCACCCCCCTTGACAGGGCTGCCCCCCTGGCTGTTGAAAGCACCTCCGCCACCCATGTGTGTATTTCCACGTGCGTTAGTATTGCCACCCCGAGGACCATTGCCACGCATTGTGTAGCCTCCTCTTGCAATGCCTACAACATATAACCACGGGCATTAGTACTAAAAGGTAAAGGTGTGTCATCTCTTCAAGAGAATGGCTAGTTTTGTTAGAGGGTATAATAATTAGCAGATATGTGTTTTGATTGACTGTGACATTTATAGTTGACACCGATTTACTACTGAGTGTACCAGCATTACAAAAACATAACGATATATGCATAACTGGTCTGCATAAGTTGCATTTAGGAATATATATATATATGTATACATAAATATATATACACATATTTACATATAACTATATATATATATATACACACGCATTTTCTAAAACATTGCTCTTACTATATTTTAGAATAGTGCTTTTACAATTCTTAATATTACTACTTTAAAGTAATCACTGGTCAAATACTGTGCAAGCGCCATGAGTGCATCTACGGCAGATACCGGCACTTCATTATTATTATTACATAACTATATATATACACATAACTATATATATATATATATAAAATAAATGAAAAGAAGAATGAAACGTGCCGCCATCCCGGCGTCCATAGTTTCCAGGTGGACTGAAGAAGCGCCCTCTGGTGAAGCCACGTCCCCGATCAAAGCCGCGGCCCCGATTCATCTCCTGTGTGATAAATAACACAGTAATAGCAGCTAAATTAAATGTGTATACATATTCAGCATCAAATTTAATTAAAAACTATTCTAGGCAATTTACATTTAAAATTAATGATAACTAATGCAATAACATTTTTATTTATCATTATACCATATAAATGTTCAGAACTAACAGGGCTTAAATATGCGCTGACGAATTAATTATGAACCTGGAATGGAAGTAAACAGGCTGTCATGTGTGAAGTGAGAAAGTGTGACAGACCTTTGGCATGCGGCGAGGAGCATTCATGCCCGGAGGTGCTTCATTCTCCATCTTCACAAAGTCGTCCACATGCATCGATGGTGGGCGACTAGTGTTGGGGGCGCGTGATCGGAATATATCGCTACGGTTCGTATTGCCACCGCCACGGCCAAAACCCCGGCCTCGCATTGGAGCAACTGAAGGGAGCCAAATAAAACGACAAAATCATAAATGTTTGGAATGTATATTTAGGTTGTGTGGATGCTAGAAGACCTATAATATCTTAAACGAGAACGATCGATCTGACAGATTGCTATTGTAATGTAGTACACATTTGTACATATTTTTGGGAAGGCAAAGCATAATTCTAATTGACAAAAATTTCTGGATCCATTAAGAATATGTAATAAAGAGTGGGAATTTCATTCTATGGGAAGAACATCTGTGGAATCAAGACCCATAACATCTGTGGAATCAAGACCCATAACATCTGTGGAATCAAGACCCATAACATCAATATGCACGAAAACATTGCATTGTTTAATACCAGCAAAAGTCGTACACATTTTTTTTAAAAGATGCAAATTTGTGACTAATTTTTCATACATTTCTTATTTAGCATTTGTGGATGAAACGCAAAATAGTTGATATAATAACTTAATCATAAGAACCATGCCAGAGAGAGAGAACTTTCAAAATGACTCTTGCATTAACTGAATGTTGATCAACTACACTATACATGTGCAGCACCACTAGAAGTGTGTTACGTACTACTAGCAGTGTGTTAAGTACCACTAGCAGTGTGTTGACCATTTCAGTACTACAGCCCTGACCAGCAGTGACCACTGCATACAGCTTTCCCAGTGAATATGCAAGACAATGGACAACATCACTTCAAGTCAAGATTTGAGCAACAAAAATGCATTTTATGAATAGGAATGTTATATATTTTCGGAAAGTATGACAATCAGCGAATAAAATACGCCATATAATTTTACATTCCATCGTCATGGTAACCAGCAATCCAAGATGGCCGCCAAGATTTCAGCATTTTTGCAGTTGCTGAACACAGTTGTATACCAAGTTCGCCGACATCGTTATTGTGTCAATCGTCAACATCCGATTCTTCGTTAAAACTATCAAATAATCTGTCCAAAACATATGGTGGTAAATCGCTAGTTGAAGTAATGCCGTCCGCCATTGTGGCCACCGCAGATTTTTATAATCCATCATTACAAACCGCGAAAATCTCTGTAAACTATTATTCAGCGATAATAAACAATGACCACTACTGAATAGCTAATTTATTTGCCTTGACAACTGTATACAACATGTGGTTCCATGTAGTGAATAAGTATGAGTAAAAACGATTTGAATAGCAGTCATCGTCAATGCCGAATAACCGGCCTGTCATACTGAAGCGTCACAGACAGTGCGGCCTGTCATACTAGCAGTGTGTTAAGTATCACTAGCAGTGTGTTAAGTACCACTAGCAGTGTGTTCAGCACCACTAGCAGTGTGTTAAGTACCACTAGCAGTGTGTTAAGTACCACTAGCAGTGTGTTCAGCACCACTAGCAGTGTGTTAAGTACCACTAGCAGTGTGTTCAGCACCACTAGCAGTGTGTTAAGTACCACTAGCAGTGTGTTAAGTACCACTAGCAGTGTGTTCAGCACCACTAGCAGTGTGTTAAGTACCACTCGCAGTGGGTTAAGTACCACTAGCAGTGTGTTAAGTACCACTAGCAGTGTGTTAAGTACCACTAGCAGTGTGTTAAGTACCACTAGCAGTGTGTTCAGCACCACTAGCAGTGTGTTAAGTACCACTAGCAGTGTGTTCAGCACCACTAGCAGTGTGTTAAGTACCACTCGCAGTGGGTTAAGTACCACTAGCAGTGTGTTAAGTACCACTAGCAGTGTGTTCAGCACCACTAGCAGTGTGTTAAGTACCACTCGCAGTGGGTTAAGTACCACTAGCAGTGTGTTAAGTACCACTAGCAGTGTGTTAAGTACCACTAGCAGTGTGTTCAGCACCACTAGCAGTGTGTTAAGTACCACTAGCAGTGTGTTAAGTACCACTAGCAGTGTGTTCAGCACCACTAGCAGTGTGTTAAGTACCACTCGCAGTGGGTTAAGTACCACTAGCAGTGTGTTAAGTACCACTAGCAGTGTGTTAAGTACCACTAGCAGTGTGTTAAGTACCACTAGCAGTGTGTTCAGCACCACTAGCAGTGTGTTCAGCACCACTAGCAGTGTGTTAAGTACCACTCGCAGTGGGTTAAGTACCACTAGCAGTGTGTTAAGTACCACTAGCAATGTGTTAAGTACCACTAGCAGTGTGTTCAGCACCACTAGCAGTGTGTTAAGTACCACTAGCAGTGTGTTAAGTACCACTAGCAGTGTGTTAAGTTCCACTAGCAGTGGGTTAAGTACCACTAGCAGTGTGTTAAGTACCACTAGCAGTGTGTTAAGTACCACTAGCAATGTGTTAAGTACCACTAGCAATGTGTTCAGCACCACTAGCAGTGTGTTAAGTACCACTAGCAATGTGTTAAGTACCACTAGCAATGTGTTAAGTACCACTAGCAGTGTGTTCAGCACCACTAGCAGTGTGTTAAGTACCACTAGCAGTGTGTTAAGTACCACTAGTAGTGTGTATCTTACCAAATCCACGACTGTTTCCTCGCATTCTGCTTGTGTTGATTGTGTCGTGACTTCTTCGGCTTGCTCTGCAATAAGTGTGCAACAAATAATTCACTACAACTTCTCTCCAGACCAGACAATGGATTATTTAATTGAATCAAATAATTGTTATGACAACAGTACACAACTGCTTGGATGTGGCTAAAAACATTAGCTTAGCCACTGACTGCTATGAACTTGATTACATGTGCTTAGCCACTAACTGCTGTGAACTTGATTACATTGTCAATACAATTACCTGGTTTTGAATTTTTTTAAACTGATATACATACAACTCCAGCTAAACATTCATGGGGTCGGTTTCTTGAAGTGGCTAAGAACATTCTTAACGATAAGATTACTGTCTTAATAAATGATGCACTTTTTAATAAGTGAACAAATTAATTTACATAAACACATGATGTTAAGTAATTGCACAACTTTAAGAACGCTTCATGAAACCGGCACCTTTTGTTTAACAAACGATCAGGCACCTAGTACTTAGAGTTGAATACCGGGTCACTGGCTCCCTGTATTCTAATTGTAACATCTATTAAGCCACCAAGAATTGTACTTCAATGTGTCACTTTATGTGGGTGGGCTTCATGCTCCTATACAGTGCTATCCAAATACTTACTGTCACCGACAGTTGGTTTCTCTCTACATTATCTCATCCATCACTCATAAGTTTGTTGATTACATCATCAGTGGACAATTCATGTACAAGCAAAATACAAATTTGGGGAGAATAAGTGGTATCAAATTATCACTAGTATTCTTTAAAATGACCAATGAATGTCATTTAGTTTTGTGTGGCTGCAGGTGTAATCGACTTCCTCACCTTATTTTCTTGCGTGGCTTTGGAATGGCAGCCTTTGATGGCAGAGATCCTTTTTCCAATTCAGCTCGCAGATCAAACCCAATACAGTACTTGTGGGACATTTCGTCAAGGTCACAGGTCACCTGAATGTCAAGGTTACAGGTTATGCACATGTATATAACAGGACAGAAAACATGAAACTAAAACAGCTATTTGTATCACTCAAAAGGACATAAATAAGCTAGAAAGAGTGCAATGAAGAGTGACGAAGCTGATTCCTGAGCCAAGAGATCTTAGTTCTGAAAGCTGCCTAACTGAATGTGGGTTGACATACTAGAGATGAGGAGACTAAGAGGAGATCAAATAGAAGATTTTAAGATATTTAATGATTATACACACATTTATACAAATATTTTGTCAAACTTAAAAGCGGTGGTGGAATCAGACGACACAATGCAGCATTAGTAAAGGAACACTGCAGGTTGTACATGAGAAAGTACTCATTCTCATAGCGCACAATAAATGGCTGGAACATATTATCTAACGGTCACGTTAGTGTTAAAAAAAAACACTGACATGTATATATCTGATAAGAGCGAGTTATAGATAAAACATTTTTGGACTCTTGATAAGCCCTGCTTGTCCATATGTCATCTGGAATGCATAGCTTTGGATGGCAGTCTTGTTAATTTTTTAAATGTTGAAACAATGTTTATCAGTATATACATTACGTTGCATTTATGAAGTGGAGATAATAGTAACAAAGCCAGCATGAAGACAGAATTAGGACAATTAGCGATTACACAACATCCGGTCTCGTATCCTAGCAATGGCCCTGCCAAAAGGTACACCAGCATCTATTGCAATCAAACAAGGGAAATGGTCCACTATTATTTAGCTGTACATCTTTGGCCGGTCACCTGAAGAACTTTTATGTTACTGTCAGGCTTTAGAGGTGGTAGTATCCATCAAAATACTGCTGCATCGTTTGGGTCTCTTAGTAGACTACGCACAGCATTCTGTTGTGTATAGCCAAGATGGCGGATCATCTTGACGACCGGACACCAAATAAGGGCATTGACGTACGACTAATGGTGACATGGTGGCTAGAGAACAGTGCCTAGACGAACCCCATCTGGCTCCTGGTCTGAATCATCCCCCATGGTAGTAGATAGCCAGTAGGCAGCATTCAGGCGGTCATCTTCCTCCCCATCGGTCAGTACGTACGTAGGGCGCATGTTGAACTGATTGACAAGGCTCTCAGTAGGAGGCAGCACCGGTTCCACAATATCTACAACGACCGATATAACAATAATGGTTGACAGAGATGACATGGAGCGACGTACAACTGTCATGACACTGGATGACACAGACGACATGGGCTGATCTATAACTGTCATGACACTGACGACATGGGATGATCTATAACTGTCATGACACTGGATGACACAGACGACACGGGATGATCTATAACTGTTATGACACTAGATGATACAGACGACAAGGGATGATATATAACTGTCATGACACTGGATGACACAGACGACATGGGATGATTTCTAACTGTCATGACACTGGATGACACAGACGACATGGGATGATTTCTAACTGTCATGATACTGGATGACACAGATGGCACGAGGTGACCTGTAAGTGCTTCCACAGAAACCTACGATGAAGTGGTTCTCAAGAAACCTACCATGAGCTGGATGCTCCTCGTCAGAATTGAGAATGCCAACTACTGTGTTGACACTGTCATAGACAGCTTTCAGAGTTTCCTCTTCTTTTGCATACAGCTGCAAGTAAAAAATCATAATAATGATATCCTACATTCTAAATGTACTTCCAACTTCACCAGTGGGGAGAAAAGGTCATTCCACAATTTAATTTATGCTGTGTTTGATTTAATTTATGCAGTTGTACGTAAAGCACCGTAGAGCATTTTATTTTAAATGGATTCGGCGCTATGTTAATTTTAATTATTGTTTTTTTTTATTATAATTGCTAAATCAAGATTTCATATTGTAATTTAAAAAAATAACATATCTGCATATTGTGCAATCATCAATCATAAATAAAGTATATATTTAATAGTGTGGGAGGCACATATTAAACCAGCTTCATGGCAAACATGGCAGCCAGCCTGATGCTGTGAGTGGGCATGTACATAATGACATGAGAAACCAACTTTGAAATGTGACCATTATATTTCAAAGTTGAGTACCATCTATGGTCGGAGGTCCTTCTCGGTGTCAGGACTGACATTTTGGAACAATCTACCTCTTGCTGTCAGAGACGCCAACTCAGTGTCAACATTCAAGACCTTTTGAATGTGTGGCATTCAAAAGTGGCATTCAAAAGTGGCAAGTTACCTTTCCGAGTCCTATGTTGCTCTGAACGGAGCTTTCGACGTCTTCACGACGTCTTCATCAGCGTTGGTCTGCGCCACTCTCGGTCGTCATGTGACTCTGTTGGTAACTGTCACATGACAACACTTCCAGGAAGAAGGAAAATCAGTGAGGCGATTGAAATCAGAGAGAGGCGACCAGAAATCAACAGAGATTCCGGATACAACCTTCCCGCGATCTTCTTGGAAGTGCCGACATGTGACAGTTACCAACACAGTCACATGAGGACCGAGAGTGGCGTACATCAACGCTAATGAAGACGTCGTGAAGACGTCGAAAGCTCCATTCAGAGCAACATAGGACTCGGAAAGTTAACTTGGCACACTTTCAGAACTATGAATGTAACTGAGCCCGGAAGCAACTTACATGCTAATTCAAGACGTTGCTAAAGATGCATCTTTTCCATACAGTGTATACAACACTCTGTTGCTAGCTGAAGTGACATTTAAGTGAATTTAACTATTTATGTGTGTTTAACTAAGTTAATAATTTTTATTTGTTTTTAATTTGGCTTGTCTTCTTAATGTTTATGCCTATCTAATTTCTGAACTCAATTTAGCTGTGTTTTCAACTTATTTGTTTTATTTATTTAACTTATTCATTTAGCTTGCCTTACTTTACTTGTTTTATATTGCCAGGGCCTTGAACAGGTTTTTAACCTGGACTTACAAATGTATCCTAATAATAAAAATAATAATTACAAGAAGCCTACCTGCAGTAGTTTATCGAGGTCGTCAAGAGGGTGTGTCACCTGTCTATCCGACCACTGTAGCATCTCCTTCACTTGGGCAAAGCTCAGTGTAAATGTGCGCTCAATGCCCGATGGTGCATCGACAGAGTCTGGGGGTTCAGGCAGGGACACAAGGAACTGGATACACTCAGTCGCAGACGACAGAGTCGCGATGCAGTCAGAGCTATCCTTACTGAAGGTGCTGTTGATTTGGAAGAACAACTTGTAGAACGCTGTCGGCACCTTCTCTAGAGCACTACAACAATGACACGGGTGTCATCAGACCGTTTGTGAATGCAACACACTGCAGCAATATTAGCTATTTTTGTAAGCTAATAATACATTCGAGGCGCACTGTATCAAAACATGATATTCTACCATGCGAATGCGTATGCAGAGTTACTATATCGACACACTGTCATGATCATGGTGATTAATAAAAAAAATTTAATAAAATAAATTAATAGAACTACACAAATTAGTCATATTAACAGGATTAATGAATAATTGTGTACATTATAGAGATTAAAAGAAGATCAAAGATAAAAGAATAGCTTTAATCGGCTTAAATATTGCATTGCTATAAACACGTGTAAATGATGTAGCTAGATTAAAAAAAATAATTTGTGATCACCGGTGATTTTAACAACTGTGCCACTGCAGCTCACAGTAGTTATAATAACTGAATCAGTGTGTTCATAACACAGCCAGTGCCTTGCAAGTTGTAATAATAAACTTATATAGCACCCACATCCCCAGGAATCTGAGCTCAACATACAAAAAGCATTACACAGAATCATGAACAAGGACAAGCAAGAATCATCATTAGAGCAAGGAACCGACTAAGGTTAGGGTGGGAATGCAATTTCAAATAAACAAGTCTTCAGTTTTTTAAATAAAAGATAGCTATAGTTTCAGATGATTTTAATGTGATAGGGAAGTGATTCCAGAGTTTGTGATTCCAGGCAAATGTCTGTAGTATAGAAGCATAAGTAGAGGCCATGTATGTACCGTTTGACGTGGTAGAAGCCATAGTTGTGGTCCATGAGAAGGGCAAGGGTGCGGAGGGCTGGCAGGATGGACGAATAGCTGTGGTCACGCTGCTCTATATGCTCTACCAGGCCCACACACAGCTGCTGGAGCAGCTCTGCTCCAGGCATACCGCAGGCCAGCTACAACATAAACATACAATGTGACACACTGCTCCAGGCACACTGCAGGCCGTCTACAACACAAACATACAATGTGACACACTGCTCCAGGCATACTGCAGGCCAACTACAACACAAACATACAATGTGACACACTGCTCCAGGCACACTGCAGGCCGTCTACCACACAAACATACAATATGACACCCTGCTCCAGGCACACTGCAGGCCATCTACAACATAAACATACAATGTGACACACTGCTCCAGGTATACTGCAGGCCATCTACAACACAAACATACAATGTGACACACTGCTCCAGGCACACTGCAGGCCGTCTACCACACAAACATACAATGTGACACACTGCTCCAGGTATACTGCAGGCCAGCTACAACAACACAAACATACAATGTGACACACTGCTCCAGACATACCGCAGGCCAACTACAACAACACAAACATACAATGTGACACACTGCTCCAGGTATACTGCAGGCCATCTACAACACAAACATACAATGTGACACACTGCTCCAGGCATACTGCAGGCCAACTACAACACAAACATACAATGTGACACACTGCTCCAGGTATACTGCAGGCCATCTACAACACAAACATACAATATGACACACTGCTCCAGGCATACTGCAGGCCAACTACAACACAAACATACAATGTGACACCCTGCTCCAGGCATACTGCAGGCCAACTACAACACAAACATACAATGTGACACACTGCTCCAGGCATACTGCAGGCCATCTACAACATAAACATACAATGTGACACACTGCTCCAGGCATACTGCAGGCCAGCTACAACACAAACATACAATGTGACACACTGCTCCAGGTATACTGCAGGCCATCTACAACATAAATATACAATGTGACACACTGCTCCAGGCATATTGCAGGCCATCTACAACATAAACATACAATGTGACACACTGCTCCAGGTATACTGCAGGCCAGCTACAACAACATAAACATACAATGTGACACACTGCTCCAGGCATACTGCAGGCCAGCTACAACATAAACATACAATGTGACACACTGCTCCAGGCATACTGCAGGCCATCTACAACATAAACATACAATGTGACACACTGCTCCAGGCATACTGCAGGCCATCTACAACATAAACATACAATGTGACACACTGCTCCAGGCATACTGCAGGCCAGCTACAACACAAACATACAATGTGACACACTGCTCCAGGTATACTGCAGGCCATCTACAACATAAATATACAATGTGACACACTGCTCCAGGCATATTGCAGGCCATCTACAACACAAACATACAATGTGACACACTGCTCCAGGTATACTGCAGGCCATCTACAACACAAACATACAATGTGACACACTGCTCCAGGCATACTGCAGGCCAACTACAACACAAACATACAATGTGACACACTGCTCCAGGTATACTGCAGGCCATCTACAACACAAACATACAATATGACACACTGCTCCAGGCATACTGCAGGCCAACTACAACACAAACATACAATGTGACACCCTGCTCCAGGCATACCGCAGGCCAACTACAACACAAACATACAATGTGACACACTGCTCCAGGCATACTGCAGGCCATCTACAACATAAACATACAATGTGACACACTGCTCCAGGCATACTGCAGGCCAGCTACAACACAAACATACAATGTGACACACTGCTCCAGGTATACTGCAGGCCATCTACAACATAAACATACAATGTGACACACTGCTCCAGGTATACTGCAGGCCAGCTACAACAACATAAACATACAATGTGACACACTGCTCCAGGCATACTGCAGGCCATCTACAACATAAACATACAATGTGACACCCTGCTCCAGGCATACTGCAGGTCATCTACAACATAAACATACAATGTGACACACTGCTCCAGGCATACTGCAGGCCAGCTACAACACACACATGCAAGGTGTCACTGCACAATTAACCACTATCGTAGCCGAGTGCAATGGCTACACTGAGCTGGCCCTCTTCACTCAGACCAACAGTTACAAGCAATAGCCTGCATCTCTCTATGAATGCTGGGGGAAGAGGAAACCAGTGTGCACATTGCCACAACCACCATGCATGCACTTGCCTGTCATTTTGAACTGTCAGGAGGTTCAAAATGCTCAAGTTCAGTATCGACAGGGGCAGGAAGAGCTTTATTCCTACCGCCGGTTCCGACATGCTGGAATTGCATAGTTGACTATCTAATTCTTATTGAAGTAATTTATGGCATTATATATATATTACAGATGAATATTTTATTAACCCTTTACATATATAGCACTGTTGTTTATGAAAGTCGACCACACAGAGAGTATTTCCCCATAGGGACAATAAACAAAATCATATTTTACCTGCTCTGAGAATGACATCTTCGTCTCTGGACCTATGAGTGTCACTTCAACGTCACACAGTGACTGGAACATGGACTGCAACAAAATAACATTATATGATACATAGTTATTTTAGTTACCTAAAAATACAACTTATTTTATGGTCATTAGCACTGGGAAATGTTACATTGCTTTACGATGCAAACAAAACTGTTGATTATCTCTCTCGATATATCAGTCAAATTTCTACAATGATAACTACGTGTTTAGGAGGAAAATAAAGAATGACATCCTTAGAATTAAATCTGCATGGAATTGTGACATCAGCCAGCAGCTTTCCACAGTTCTTCTCAAGCTTGCCATGTGGCCTTTGTCATGTGACATGCTAATAGACATGCAGGTCAAGATTTAACAAGTCCACCAATGAAGACCAAGAGATTCAGCAAACCTAACTGGACAGGTAGTCAACACGTTTCTTTAGAGGTAAAAAAAATAACAAATATGTAATTTTAAATAATGCATTTGTCAGGTGTCTCCTTATAGCAATAAATATAGAATTTTAACTTTCAAATCAAGCTAATTGCATAGGAGTCGATGAAAACATGATCCGTGAAAAGTTGTAAAATGAAAAAAACAACAATGTTCAAAGACAAAATAACAAGTATTTATTTCTTTATTAATAACTTTTAAATGTGTATCTGTTTTCAACACTCTTGCCTTCTCTGACTCAGACAGTTACCACAATGGACTCTTGAGCATGGATATGGCTCATCTTGTCGTCAGCGAATGAGTTCTTGTAGCCGGCCAGACTAAATGCTTCTTCCTGTATGTGTGAAGGTCGTTCCTTTTCCTCTCCCACAACATTCAGTAGTCGCACAAGTCGCGGCAACACGTCCAAATACTTCTCATCACTCTTGACACTGAAACACCCAACACGTCCAAGTACTTCTAATCACTCTTGACACTGAAACACCCAACAAGTCCAAGTACTTCTCATCACTCTTGACACTGAAACACCCAACACATCCAAGTACTTCTCATCACTCTTGACACTGAAACACCCAACACATCCAAGTACTTCTCATCACTCTTGACACTGAAACACCCAACACATCCAAGTACTTCTCATCACTCTTGACACTGAAACACCCAACACGTCCAAGTACTTCTCATCACTCTTGACACTGTAATACCCAACACGTCCAAGTACTTCTTTTGACATTGAAACACCCAACATATCCGAGCAGGACAAAATGACTAGGTGCATATCAAGTGATCTAAAAGTGAGAAAATGCAATTGACCTATACATTGCTGTTAGCCTACATCACAATAAAACAATTGTGCAGGACCTCCGTCAAGCTTTGACTTTGCCAATAATGTTGCTTTGCCTTATGTTTTATCATAAAGAAACACAAAATATACACCAAAATGTCACGTGTTCGGCATCCATTTTTGCTGGCTTGACGAAGGTTTTACCAGGCAACAGGTCACGTGATGGATAGGTCAACTGTATGAAATAACAAGAGGTGATTTTGTTGTCACAAGTTCCTACTCACGTGGCTGACTGACAGAGGTGCAGCACTGCCGCCTTCACCGCCGGGTAGCTGCAGAGGAAGGCCAGGAGCTTGAGAATGCGAGCTGACTGACCAGAGCTCTTCACTTCCTCCTTGCGCAGTCGGTCTTCTGGCTTCGTCTCCTCCTCAGTAGTTGCCTTGACCAGCGGGGGCTCCATGGGTAGCCGCCCCTTAATACTGGCGTCCATGCTCTCCAAGAGTGTGTCCAGTAGACTCCTGACACACACACACACACACACACACACCTTATTGCATTTGCTAAACATTAAAGGCTAACTAAAATTAACCTTTTTTATTCTAAATCTCAATTAAATAATAATAATAAGGTAACTTCTTTTACACCTAATCCTTGGAAGCCATGCCCAGAGACGCATCAAGACAAAAGGGTTGGTCGATCTCAGAATCAATAAGCCGTATTAACGTTGTCAACAGATGGATCAATACGCCAGGGAGCTAAGGTGGGCATGCAATGTTATAAAGGTAAGTTTTTAAATGATAGTGAAATTCTGTAATATTATAATCTAACACTAAGAATAATTGCAGTCGCAGAATTTAATATTTTTTATATCACAGTAAAGATAATATTACTCACAAACCATCACTGGGTGTACACAGGATGTTTAACTTTTTGAGTTATTGCCATTTGAACATCATAGATGATTAAACTTGCAATGGGATTTAATATTTTTTATATAACTGTAAAGATAATAATCTTATCTACAAATATGCCAGTGGATGTACCCAGGATTATTTTTAGTTTTTCAGTTATTGCTGTTTGAACATGGCAAATGCTTAATCCTGCAATTGATATGCAACCACGGATATAATGCAAGGTTGCGCATTCGCAATGTTCAAAAGGCAATAACTCAAAAAGTAAACACAATTCCTGTGTACATCCAGTGACTCATTTGTAAATAAGATTATTATCTTTAGGGTGATATCAACCAATATTCAATTCTGCGACTGCAACTTCAGACACAGCCTGAAATACCAACCCATACAGTCGCACACAATGCTAGAAGCATGGGCCCGCTCAGTGGCATTTACTCCTATCGTGTCACCAACATCAAACAAGCTTGTTGTTTTGACACGCAAATGATCATGTTTGAGCAGGCTTAGTGACAACACGGTTCGCAATCAACAGACTTCATATTTGGCTCATTACTTGACAAGAGCATTAAGTTTACGTATACAAAGTTTCAAAGAAATAAAAAATCCATTTCACTTTGTCTTTAATTAAACCACTTTCAAGAGTGAATGTTTGCCAAAGGAAACCATTGGAGTGAAGATTAAGAGGACATTTACCTGACTATGACGAGGGCTGTTGGAGCAGCAAGATCTGCGAGCTGACAACACAATCTTTTCAGCAACTGCTGCAGTGGCTGACAATTGGTCCCTGCGCATACAAACAAAACATTCAGCTGTCATCTCTGTAATCCACAAAACTAAAACAATAAGAATACTAACATCAGTATACTTCTATAGTTTGTCGCACCTTCTTATCACATATCATTCCAGGTGGAGGGAACTATCTGGAGTGATATGTGATAAGAAGGTGCCACAAAAGATGAAGGTCCTGCTCTACAAAACGGTAATTAGGCCGACACTTCTCTATGGCTGTGAAACGTGGCTACTATCGACAAGAGACGACTGGCAACAATGGAGATGAGAATGATTAGATGGGCAATGGGTGTAAGCCTGCAGGAGCACCGGAGGAATGAGGACATCTTGAAAGAAGCCGATGTGGAGAGCATTGTTGTCATCATGAGGAGAAGATGGCTGGTTTGGTTGTGTGAAAAGAAGGAAAGAAAGGGAAGACATAAGAGCCATCATGGAGATGAAGACAGAGGGGAAACGAGCGAGAGGGAGGCCCAAGTTGAGATGGCAAGACGCAGTGAGGAAAGATTTAAAGGCATGGCAGATGAAGAAGAATGGGCTCAGGACAGGAAGAAGTGGAAGAGACTCTGCAAAACCCGCCACCATGCACAGGGAGAAGGCGGCGAAAGGTGAGAAAACAGTATAGTTCTATGGTGCGGTCCCATGCGCTAGTGATGACCCTTGCTCGTTCGTGTTCAAGATTTTTCCTAATGATTCTTGTATGTTGCACCTATGAGCTCAGATTCCCGGGGAAATACATGCAATAGAAGTGTATTATTATTACAGAAACCTGAGCCCAGAGACGCAACAAAACCAGACTGGTTAGGCATAATGATGAAGAACATACAAATGTAGCATGTAACCTAAATAACCAGTATTTGTATTTCTTGTCATCCACAATGGCACAACATACTAGGTTGAGTCTACTGAAGCCTTTGTTGTCATCTATTGATGCGACCCGGCAAGTAGAATATAAATGGGACAGTTTCATAACTGTTGAGGTATTTGTTAAATATTCTAACATCTTTCATTTATCTAGTTACTTCTTTATGATATGAAGTATCATAAAGAACTACACCACATAAAACTTGCCAGTGATTATTGAGATGATTAAGGGATCATCTAAGAATGTCAACGTCCAATATCAGACAAAATTACTTTCGAGTGGGGGAGAGGGTCAGAGACAATTTTGTGTGTGTGTCAAACAACAACATTTTACACTTCGTACCGATACTGTTATGTATTGGTACCATCATATCCCTGTTTACACACTTTCATCTGAGGGGGTTGGCGGGGGGGCTGAGGTCAGATGTAAGTAATTTCATCTCATATCGGACATCAACATTCTGCGATGATCTCTTCTTTATGACGAGATATTTACAATAACATTTTTTGAAACTACATCATATGACTGACCAGCGAGTTGTCTGACTGTGTCTTGGAGGAGTGCAGTGAGGGGCTGCAGGTGGACACTCCACAACTTGCGACTGTTCACGGCCACTGTCACCTCCTCACCACTCAACGGCTGCAACGGCAACTTGTCAGTTACAAGAAACAACTCACTGCTCAGCTATGCTTCAAATAAACAAATACAATATAGTATAATGTATTTCCATCTACGAGTTAAAGTACAATCTCTACAGAGCTGTTCATATTTGCTTAGTACAAAAGAATGTGATTATACACCAGGGACCAGCATGAAGCATACTAAGTAATGCACTTATTTAGTGTTTGCATAAACCCTTGTTTGCTTATATTAAACAATTTGCATCATTTATTCAGTGTTAAGAAGAAAGTTCCTAGCCACTTTGTGAAACTGGCCCCTGTGTTATTTTGCAAAGTTTACACAAGCACCTACAACTGTAATAGTTTACAATGCTTACACAACTGTCTGTGTGTGCAATACTTTACAATGATTACACAATTGAAATTTTAATTTCAAGGAAAATCAGTCTGTGTCGTATTTTAATACAACCACACGGTTTAAGTATTAGTAAGGAAAGAACTATTTGATGTAAGCTAAAACATGAAGACAACAAAGAAAATGTTGCTAGCCACTCACATCTCTTGTCTGTATTGGTAGAGGCAGTGGAAGAAGTTCTGACAGAAGCGTCACTGCACTGATGAATGTGTAGGGGGCAGTCAGGACATAGCGCAACACTTCCTGCACCATTAGTGTCCACAGACTGCCGCTCAGGGCTGGAAGGCAGTAAATGTAATGAATGTGTAGGAACACAAAATATTTATTTGTCCCAAAATACACATTGCAACAGAATAATTGTTTAAATAACGGATACAATGTATGGTAGATAAACAAATGATATGTACCATCGTTACTTATTGTGCCCTTTCTACACAACGATATCCCTAAAAACCTCAGTTCATGTTTCACAACTTTTTGTTCTAGCGTAACATTGGCAAACGTGCTTTCTCTGTACCTGCACCAAAAATCTGGA
>OZ023210.1:42777978-42877158 GCA_963995525.1 Escarpia spicata
ACTCTCTCCACCAATCTGTCTCCACTCCCCTCTGTCTTCTGCTCTTATTCTCCACTCCTCTCCCAATCCTTCAAAATCTCTCCCTACACAGCCCTCCCATCGCAGTCTCGATCATACACGTCATGTGGTAGTTTCTTTACAACCATCTTATTGATGTTGTCTATCACTGTGTGGATGTGCTTATGTGACACAACTACGACATGGTCATCATGGGAAAAAGTGATGTTTAAAAAAAATGGGCACTGACTATCTGTGTTCATTTGTGTACGACCAATCAACATTGCATTGTTATTATAACATATAAGCTGTTGTTTCTTGATCAGAGGGGAGCCTTGCGATGTATATAGCGTGATCATATATATATATATATATATATATAATATAGAACCCATGAACCAAGTAGACTGACCTCTGTTCCACGGGCCTCAATCACTGTAGACAGGGTGGTCTTGACTAGGGCAAGGGTTGGTCTCACTATAGCACTGATGACCAGGCCTCGCAGGCCATGCTGGGGTATACCCTGTTGCCATGGCGGCAGCATCAAGTCACCAAGTTTCTACAAGAAACATAGAGTCAGTCAGACATGTGGATACTGGTGAGTGAAGCTGATGAACAGTCACGGCTGACTTGTGACTTAAATGACAGGTCATGTATGAGTCATTCAGATGGAAGGTCACATGTGAGTCATTCAAATGGGAGGTCACATGCAAGTCATTCAGGTGGGAGGTCACAAGTGAATCATTCAAATGGGAGGTCACTAGTGAATCATTCAAATTGGAGGTCACAACTGAGTCATTCATTTGGGAGGTCACAACTGAGTCATTCATTTGGGAGGTCACAACCGAGTCATTCATTTGGGAGGTCACGAGTCATTCAGATGGGAGGCTACAAGTGAGTCATTCATTTGGGAGGTCACGAGTCATTCAGATGGGAGGTCACAAGTGAGTCATTCATTTGGGAGGTTACAGGTGAGTCATTCAGATGGGAGGTCACAAGTGAATCATTCAGACAAAATGTCACTAGTGGGTAAATTAGATGATAGGTCACTGTTCAATCATTCAGATAACAGGTCATTAGTGAATATATAAAAACTGATGTGTTCAGTCGCATATATAATATACTACAGTAGAACCTGTCTTGGGTGACCATCCCTAGGCCCAGGGAGGGTGGTTTCAAGACCAGGTAGGTCAATTAACATTAAAATGATGGTCAAGGGGAAACATGAAAGTGGTCGCCAAAGTCAGATGGTCATCCAAGACAGGTGGTCACTCAAAACAGGTGGTCGACCAAGACAGGTGTTCGCCAAAGTGAGGTAGTCATCCAAGAGAGGTGATTTTCAATGACAATTGGTCGCCCAAGATCATCAACGTCAGGTGGTCAGCCAAGACAGGTTCTACTGTACAAAAGGATGACAACGCTACTGCACTATCTCACCTGAAGTATATTGATGAAGACACTGAGGCAGTCTGCACTGAAGAACTCAATCATGACATACTTGTACTTGAGTTCTTCCACACGATCTGTAAGTAAATGAACACTCTCACATCTGATTAAAACATTAAAAATATTTCAGTCAACTGTTTTGTACCAGGAGGTGCAGGAAGTGGTTTGTCTGAAACATGCGGTAAACACATTTCCTGTGCATCTCTTCAACATAAGTCGGTGGTATGTTGTCCCCGTGACGTCATTGTTGATTTTCCGTCCATCTATTTATATGAACACGGATTCCCAGCATTATTCTGCATGAAGACCAAACTTCGAGTCTGACTCTGACAGGATGATCTACGAATCTGCCTGTCCAAAACTGCTTCATGAATTGGGTATCTGATTTTTAAGAGATTAACTAGCCATGCCTGTACTTTTTATTACTATTTATGGCGTACGCTTTCATTGAATTCATTAATAAGATTATGTATTATCGTTGAACCGAGTGTACAATATTGTTTTTATAGAGTCTATGTATTTTATGTTAAAATGACGGGGATACCTTGACGATCGTCTCAGATGTCAAGGGGTATGCAGGCCAAAAAATATTGGGAACCGCTGACGTAAATCAACATGTTGTACTCTGTAGAATGTTGCGACGGTTTCTATACAATTTACAAGGTTTGGCAAATGTAGAAGTTGTTTTTGCAATCAGCAAAGCACAACCTTAATTTTTTGCAACAACTTTAATTTGGTGATGGGGTGCATGCTCATGTCAGCAGGGTTGTTACAGGTTATTGGACACCCTGTTCTACAACTTCGGGGTGCTTTGAAACATTTGTTTCATGGGCCCTCCTCAATTCTATTTTTTCATTAAAATTTTAGATTTCAAGAAATATATAGGTTAACTGGCAAAATGTTATTAACTTTTTACCATTATGGTGGTGGTATAATTATGATGTTCAATGGCCTGACATGCCAAATACAACTCCCATAAAACTACAAGCACTGAAACGGTTAAACAGAGCTCCATCAGTAGAAAATTAACATAATTATATAATACAAAGAATAAATTAATACATTTTTATGTAAACAAATTACTACAAAATATGATTAGGCAAGTGGCCAAATACCAAGTTGACAAGAAATATATTCTAAACATCATGCAGGTATGCTTACAGGTATTAATTCAACTAAAACTAAGTCTGCTCTATAATCATGACTGGAACATTTGAGCCGGGTCGAAAATCCTGGTAACGCTCTTGGCCTATTTTAATACACAGCCCAATCTAGCATTGATTCACGTAACACGTTCTGGTCATACAGCAATTTACACAGCACATATAAGACACACGGTTTTTGATAGGCATCTTTTATGAGACTGGATTTTGCTGGTCTATTTTCATAAGTACTTCACTCAAAACAACTTGTTTAACAGTTTGTTAGCAGAAATGCAACAGAATATGTGTTAGAGATTTTGCACATAGATATCTTATGGAAGAATTGGATCAGGTATTTGTTAAAATGCAAAAAACGATTAAACACACAATTTGTCCCCCATCAGTGTATATAATACTAATCAAACTATATATATATATAATATATTATAGATATATATATATAGATATATATATATATATGACAGTGTGGCCATACCTTCCTTGTTGTGAGTCGTTGGTGGTACTGCTAGATGACACATGACCCGCAGTACTGTAGCCAGTCCTTTGGGCAGTTCGAGGATGTCGTCGTTATACAGCTTCAACTGTTGGATGAGTTGATCGAGATGTTCGGCGGTGATTGAGAGACTTGCCTTGCGCATCGGCTGCATCCAGTCAGTAAGTTCCGTCATCCACTCTGACATCTTGCTTGATCCAGACGATCCTGCATCTGTCAACAGGCGCGGCAGATGTCACATTACATATAGTAAACGTAAATTCTTATATAATGCAGTATCCAGTTGTTAGGACTGCTCAAAGCACTTTACACTTTACTCCCTGGCAGACCTGTTCAATCGAAAACCATCTCGACTTTTCTAGGAAGCATTCAGCCATGCTGCAATTAATGAGCGAAGACTATTCATACACAACAATCGACCACTGTCTATAGCCAGGTACTCAATCATACAGCTGAGTGAACTGGAGCAACATAGAGTGAACGAACTCGCCAAAGGTTCGATACGGCAGCACAGGATTCAAATCTCGGTTCTTTCGATTGAGAATCCATTGCTCTAGCAACTGCACTCCATATATTTTAGTTGATGTCGATGTATCAACTGAAGTGGCAACATGAAACGTACAAATATTAACAGTATGAGTGTAGAGTCTGTAGACATACCTGGTTCAAGGAATGCGAGTATCTTCATTGCAAACTTGCTGAGCCATTCAACCTGCTCTGTGTGTCTGGCAGTCAACACCAGCAGCAGGACCGTGTAGTGATGACAGAGGGACTTCTTCAACTGACTGTCTCTCTCTTCGTCACCTGTCACATAAAACTGACTTCTTCAACTCTCTCTCTCTCTCTCTCTCTCTCTCTCTCTCTCTCTCTCTCTCTCTCTCTCTCTCTCTCTCTCTCTCTCTCTCTCTCTCTCTCTCTCTCTCTCTCTCTCTCTCTCTCTCTCTCTCTCTCTCTCTCTCTCTCTCTCTCTCTCTCTCTCTCTCTCTCTCTCTCTCTCTCTCTCTCTCTCTCTCTCTCTCTCTCTCTCTCTCTCTCTCTCCTCTCCTCTCCTCTCTCCCCCTCGCTCTCAAGCCCCCCCTCTCTCTCCTCCCTCTCCGGGTAGTAAGAGTTAACACATGTAAGAGTATTACTCTGTTTTCACTGTGACTAGCCTGTATTAGTGACCAAGTTTGCAGTTGTCATCAAAATCAATAAACATTGTGACAAGACAGTGAATGCTACTTTGCCTTGGACGAGTGTTACACAACTGGTGCATTGCAGGTGTCTACACCCACATATTAAAAATAATAAAATCATACTTATGATAATCGACCGTAATGTCATTTAAGAGGAAATGGTCGCAATTACAGGAAACAATGTGCTGGTCTGGCGGAGGTACAAACACACTGCTGTAGTGTCATACCTGTCACTTCTATGAATGGCAGTAGCACTTTGAGGTTGTCGTCCAGGCTGAATACAAAGGCAACAGACTCGCGGCCCTGAGAGGTGAAGGTCATACTGTAGAGACTGTGAAGGATGCCAAGCACTTCTGCATCATCCACGCCTTTCTGGCACTTATCTGCAGCCAAGATACATTTTCACAAATAAATGTATGCTTACGTCACCTAAAAATAAAATATTACTATAAATTTTCATGTAACTGTATAATTTTTTGTAACACTACATCTAATGTTTCAACAATCATAGGCTTACTTTCATTTTGTTTGTGCAGCAGAGTTGCAAACATTGAATACTAAAGCAGATTTGGTAATATCACATGAGACACATTTGTAAAGAATGAACTTGATACAGCCTATACACTGTTTGAGTGGACACTGACTTGTTCTCAATGTTTCTACTGGGTAAACCGACATGCAAAGTGGTGGTTTGGAAAAGGTGCACACCTTTCGTGCAGAATGCCCGTGTAAGGCAATGCCTCCCAAAAATGAGAGTAACAAAATCTTGCATAATTTTCAAAGCACACTAACTGAACGATGGACATGATTAACACATAAATACGCATAAATAAATACCTAGAATTAAATGTTATGCACACATATATTTCAATCTGTATCAGTGAGCACTGAACAACTCGATCATTACATACATAGATAGACACAGCTTGTGACTGCATTGCGGCTGCCTACCCTTGGCATGGTACTCTCGCAGCTGGTCAATGTACTGGATGGTCTGTAGACAGTAGGTGAGTTGGAGACCAAGTTGCTGGGCCACACTCTCCTCGTGACCATCTTCCTGGCTGTAGTCCTGACAGATACACACGCAATAAACACATGGCTGTCAAGGCAACATTTACTGTCAAAGCCAATCTTATCTTTTTACACAAGTGTGTGCACTCCCAACTAGACTCGTCCTATCTGGTAGGGGCTAACCAATGTCAATGTCCTTCATGATATCTACGAAACTACACTCCTTTAAGAGTTTCCAATAGCAGAATCAACATTAGGAAATACTCTGTTTTAAATAGATGTAAGTAAGTAAGTAAGTAAGTAAGTAAGTAAGTAAGTAAGTAAGTAAGTAAGTAAGTAAGTAAATTTATTTCCTCATCCAGATAATATACAACACAATTCAAGAGCAATGTAACACAGATGAGGTGGCTACCAGAGAAGTATAACTTATCGAGCTGGTAGCCAATTAAATCAAACTCATATAGGGTACTCCCACATACATAATATTACGTATATAAATGTTGCATTCAATTGCAATAGCTTCAGGTTTACGACTTTTGTAAATTAAAGCTAGAGATGTTGTACCAATATAAGAACAAATTCACAAGCGAATTTCTTACAATATGTAATTAGATTTAAACTTTAGTTAATGCCAATTATAAAGCTCCTGGCTTTATGCTTAAACATATTTAGCGTTTTCGAATGTTTAATGTCTACAGGTAGTTTATTCCAAAGACGAGCCCCTATTACTTTCAAGGAGTTCTCTCCAGTTCTATAATTACATCTATGTATATATAAATTGTTCTCCTGTCTGGAACTTCTGATTATGAAGTCACTATTGCATTGGTAAAATTGGTGGAATAGACTAGGAAGTTGATTCGTACGCTGTTTATACACAAATATTAGAACATTTAGTTTAAATAGTTCCTGAACTTTAAGTATATTAAGTTCCCTATGCAATGCTGTGGCACTGTCACGACGGTGACGTTTTGCTAATGTTTTAAGTAATAAATTTTGTAAAACTTGTATTTTAGATAAGTTAGTTTTACAAGCCGATCCATATAATTCAATCCCATAATTAATATGGGGAAATACATAGGCATAATATAATTGCCTGACCATATCGGCATTTATGAACGAGGCCATGTGATAAAATAAACCTGATAACTTAGACACCTTTGAACAAAGTTCCTTAATATGTTCCGACCATGACAGCTTACAGTCTAGATATATACCCAGATATTTGGCAGAGTTAACCCGTTCAATGCGTTGGCCCTGAAACAATAATGGCACGACTTCACGTTCCATATGTCTACTGAAGATTGTATAACATGTCTTACTCAAGTTTAGAGTTAGTTGATTGTACCGGAACCAGACACTAAGCGATTCTAACTTCTCCATAGCCGTATACACAGTATCATTGGCATCCATTCCAGTAATGAACAAGCTAGTATCGTCAGCAAACAATCGCAAAGATACGTGATCCATAGCACTCGTTATATCATTAATATATAATAGAAATAACACTGGCCCTAAGATGGAGCCCTGCGGAACGCCAGCTTGAACATGAGCATATTCTGAAACTGTGCCATTAATGCTAACACATTGCTGTCTATCTCTTAAATAATGTCTAAACCATTTACATACATGACCTCTTATTCCACAATGATCCATGTATGACTAGTTTAAACACATTGTATTTAAGTGCTCCAACTTGTGATATATTTTCAGGAGCTGAAACCTGTAGATCTTCAATTAAAAAACATTTCCATGTACAACGGATGTTTGCCTGTTGTATTTTATGTTTATATTGTGTCTTTTTATGTCCTTATTGTTCATATTGTTTTTACTGTTTTATTATTGTTTTATCATTTACTATGTATTGTTTCAGTTTTCAGTCCTGTTACTGGGTCCACTGGACCTGTTAAAATCTTAATAAATACAATATAATACAAATACTCCACTGAAGCAATCAACAGACCTGTCCATCACGTAACCTGTTGCCTAGCTAAACCTCCATCAAGCCATCAAAAAGGATGCCAAACACGTAGTGTGCTAGTGCATTACGTTGTATATTTTGCTGAAAATCCAGCCCCAGAATTTGTCTTTATAACAAAAACATACGCCAAAGTTTTTTAAGTTATGACTGGGGATTACTGATTTATGAGATGTCATGCAGCAATAGTAATTTAATTCACGTATATAACTGTATCAGCACTGTTGGCAAAGGTAAAGCTTGATGGAGATCATGTGCAAAAATATGGTTGTGACATAGCGAAACTGCGATGTACTCGACACATCAATTATGTCAACACTGATGCAGTCAATCATCCATACACCCGTCTGTTGAATGGGCAGAATTAAAAGACTGGTGGTGTGGTGTTTAACACAGGTCTGTGTGATGCGCCAAGTGCTGTGGTGTAGTGTGTAGTGTGTAGTTTGTGCTTCATACTCTCACTTTCAGCTACAGCCACCAGATAGCTCCTTGGAGTGAAAAGGGAGCTGAGTGCGTAAGTCTCCCCTACTGGTACGTAATCTCTCCATAGACAAGACTCTAGCACAACCTCCTTGTGGTCCACTGTGGATACTGGACACCTTGTGGCCTAGGCTAATGTGCTCGGGATCTCGGAGGAGGTTGGAGCCTTAAAGGTTCAGTTTGCTGGGCCGACCAGCATGCGGATACGATGCTGTACCATTTCAACTCCTAACTAGGAGAAGGAAGGTGATCTAGGAGAAGGAACACTCCGACATAAAACCTTACTAGAAGGTCAGCCAGGGCAGCATTGCTGAGTGGCTATGACGTCCCAAGTCATATGATGGTACAAGTAAGGTAGTAACGGTGAAGGAGAGAGCTACCGCATACAGTCATCACAGCAGCAAGAAGACAACGAAATCCAAGGGGATTGTCTGGCCAGCAGCGATCAAAATGTGAAGTCCGGTTAGGCAGTTTGAATGTCGGTTTAGCGAGCGGGAAAGCAGTTGAGGTGGTGGAAATGATGGAGAGAAGGCAATTGAAGGTGCTGTGTATACATGAAACGAAATGGAAGGGGGATAGAGCGAGAATGCTGATGGATGGATTCAAGCTACTGCAGCACGCAGGAGGAGATGGAAGAAGTAATGGAGTTGGCATCATTGTATCAGAAGAGATCAGTGAGACGGTGGTTCGAGTGAAGATATGGTACGGACGCAGAGAAAGAGGAGTTCAGGGATGCTTTCGAAAGGATGTTGGGATTGGTGGAGCTGGAGGTGATGTTGTGTATTGCGGGAGACTTCAATGCACATGTTGGATAGTGGAACCAGGTGAAGAGGAGAGTGTTGGCGGACACGGGTGGGGAGTGAGGATAGAGAGGGTCGAGCTCTGGTGGAACAGATGGCTAGAAATGGCTTAGCAGCGGCTAACTCTCTTTTCCAGAAGCGAGAGAGTCACAAGATTACATACAGAAGTGGACAGGACAAGACTGAACTGGATCTGCTGAAAGTCTGGAAGAAGCAGCTAGGGAAGATTAAGGACTGCAAAGCTGTAGCTGGAGAGCATGTTACGACACAGCACAAACCAATGATGTTTGTTGGTATTGATGAGATGCGTGTTTAGATGATAATGGAATCAGCTGGACAAAGAGGCTGTTGAATGCATGTATGAGGCAAGGTAAAGTACCAGAAGAGTGGCTGGCAGGGCTAATTGTCCCAATATGGAAGAGGAAGGAAGATGTGCAAGATCCAGGGAAATACAGAGGCATCACACTTCTAAGTCACATCATGAAGCTGATAGAGAGGATCCTGGATGGGAGAATTCGGAAGGGAGAAGAACAGGAATTAAGTGAAGAACAACAGGGATTCAGAAAGGGAAGAGGGACAACAGATGCGATGTTTGCATTGAGACACCTGATGGAGAAGAGGTTGGAGATGCAAGGGAGAATGGCAGTGGGATTTGTGAACTGGAGAAGGCCTATGATACAGTCCCAAGAGAGATGGTGATGGCAACAGTGAGATGGATGGGAGTGCCAGAAGCAGAAGCCAGGATGGTGGGAGCAATGTATGAAAGAACAACAGGAAGAGGTGTAGCTGGATCTGGGATGTCGGAAGAGTTTCCAGTTAACATCGGATTGAGGCAAGGAAGTGCCCTAAGGCTATTACTATTTATCATGGTGATGGAACTAATCAGTAGGAAGATCAGCATTAAGGATGTTCTCAGAAAGACTATATATGCAGACAATCTAGCCATAGTAGCAGAAAGCAAACAACAGCTACAAGACATGTTGGAGGAATGGAACAGAGTTTTCAAGAAACACAGACTTAGAATGAGCCTGGAGAAGACAAGTGATTTTGGTTGGACAACAAAGAGAGAGGAATTGGACAACAGGTTGGATAGGAAATTAAGCAAGTGGACAGCTTTGTGTACCTTGGAGGAATGGTTATGGTGGATGGGCGTTCAGATGTGGAGGTGCAATGCCGAATACAAGCAGGAGCGAATGCTTGGAGAAACGTAGAGGGAGTCATGATGGACAGAAAAATCTCAAAAAAGCTGAAAAGGGAAAATCCTGAGAGTGTGTTGCACCAGCATGCATATATGGTCTGGAGACGGTGGTGCTGACAGAACAACAACAACAGAATCTGCAAGTTTGTAAGAACAACTCGGTTAGAAGAATAACAAGAACAAAGAGGCTAGACAGAATGACCTGAGAAAAGAGGTTAGAATGCAATGCAGTGTAAAAGGAGGATAATTGAGAAGCCGGATGAGATGAGCAGGCCACTTGGCAAGGATGGATGAGATGGACAGGCCACTTGGCAAGGATGGATGAGATGGACAGGCCACTTGGCAAGGATGGATGAGATGGACAAGCCACTTGGCAAGGATGGATGACATGGGCAGGCCACTTGGTAAGGATGGATGACATGGGCAGGCCACATGACAAAGATGGGTACCAGAAAAATAATGAAGAGAGCAGAGGCGGAACAACTTAAAGGACACAGGAAAAGACGATGGCCACAGCTGAGATGAGATGACTGCATGAGGAGGGACATGAGAAGATCAGGGGAGGATGAAAGATGGAGAGATGGACAGAAAACTGTGGAAGGAAAAGACACAGAGAGTGGTTCAGCTTTACTGTACTTGACCCTCACCCTTGTACAGCAGGGAACAAGGAGAGCAACAAAAAACAACTGTCTAGATTCATAAAAAGCATATTGACTGACAATATATTAGTAAAGTTCTTATATAGCGCAGTATCCAGTCCTCAGGACTGCTCAAAGTGCTTTACACTTTACTCCCTGGCAGACCTGTTCAATCAGACACCATCTCAACTTTTCTGGGAAGTATTCAACCATACTGCAATTAATGCACAAAGACTGTTCGTACACAAAAGTACTCATTCACGCAGTGAGTGAACTGGAGCAATGCAGAGTGAACGAACTTGTCCAAGGTTCAACACGACAGCAAATGATTTGAACCTGCGTTCTCTCGATTGAGAGCCCAGTGCTGTAGCACTACCACACCGTGCTCCACAAGCACAATGCAATATTTTGTACATCACTCACCCCATTCTGCGCGAGAACACGCACAATGCCATTTGTAGTGTCAGGTTGTGAACTCAAGTACAGCAGCGTTGACTGTTGCCGTAGCATCTGCGACATCAGCTGCCGTACCATAACAAATGTGGGTGCATGTGTACAAGTGGCTGGAGATGACAGTATGACGAAGATACATTCAAGGAGATGGCTGAAACACAAGACAAATGTGTTGGAAACTATACGTCAGGAAACAAAAATATTACCTGGATGAGATACCGTATTCGTTCTATTAAGCGTACAGCACACTTAACAAATATTTGGATACAATAGGATACGAGAACACTGTAAAGTCTAATAATTTATGTGGACCTTTCAAATTTGTATTTCACTGAGCTTTGAATACAGTGCAACATTACCGTATTCGTTCTATTAAGCGTACAGCACACTTAACAAATATTTGGATACAATAGGATACGAGAACACTGTAAAGTCTAATAATTTATGTGGACCTTTCAAATTTGTATTTCACTGAGCTTTGAATACAGTGCAACATTGGTAGAAATTAAAATACAATGATGGATTCAACACTCAAAGTTGGCATTGGAGATCGTTGTCACAGTATCAGATGCTGCTAGAAACAGGAGTGTACGCTAATTAGGGCATGTACACTGACTGAACCAAACAGTACCAGGTCAGCTAGTGGTGTTATCATGACTGAACCAAACACTTCCAGGTCAGCTACTGGTGTTACCATGACTGAACCAAACAGTACCAGGTTAGCTAGTGGTGTTACCATGACTGAACCAAACAGTACCATGTCAGCTAGTGGTGTTATCATGACTGTACCAAACACTACCATGTCAGCTAGTGGTGTTATCATGACTGAACCAAACACTTCCAGGTCAGCTAGTGGTGTTACCATGACTGAACCAAACAGTACCAGGTCAGCTAGTGGTGTTATCATGACTGAACCAAACAGTACCATGTCAGCTAGTGGTGTTATCATGACTGTACCAAACACTACCATGTCAGCTAGTGGTGTTACCATGACTGAACCAAACACTACCATGTCAGCTAGTGGTGTTACCATGATTTAATCAAACAGTACAATGTCAGCTAGTGGTGTTACCATGACTGAACCAAACAGTACCATGTCAGCTAGTGGTGTTACCATGAATGAACCAAACACTACCATGTCAGCTTGTGGTGTTACCATGACTGAACCAAACAGTACCATGTCAGCTAGTGGTGTTACCATGAATGAACCAAACACTACTATGTCAGCTAGTGGTGTTACCATGACTGAACCAAACAGTACCATGTCAGCTATTGGTGTTATCATGACTGAACCAAACACTACCATGTCAGCTAGTAGTGTTGCCATGACTAAACCAAACACTACCAGGTCAGCTACTGGTGTTACCATGACTGAACCAAACAGTACCAGGTCAGCTAGTGGTGTTATCATGACTGAACCAAACAGTACCATGTCAGCTAGTGGTGTTATCATGACTGTACCAAACACTACCATGTCAGCTAGTGGTGTTACCATGACTGAACCAAACACTACCAGGTCAGCTAGTGGTGTTACCATGATTTAATCAAACAGTACAATGTCAGCTAGTGGTGTTACCATGACTGAACCAAACAGTACCATGTCAGCTAGTGGTGTTACCATGAATGAACCAAACACTACCATGTCAGCTTGTGGTGTTACCATGACTGAACCAAACAGTACCATGTCAGCTAGTGGTGTTACCATGAATGAACCAAACACTACTATGTCAGCTAGTGGTGTTACCATGACTGAACCAAACAGTACCATGTCAGCTAGTGGTGTTATCATGACTGAACCAAACACTACCATGTCAGCTAGTGGTGTTACCATGACTGAACCAAACAGTATCATGTCAGCTAGTGGTGTTACAGGAAGTGAATTAAACACTACCATGTCAGCAATTGTGTTACCTTGAATAAACCAAACAATATCAGGTCAGCTATTGGTGTTACCATGAATAAACCAAACAATATCAGGTCAGCTATTGGTGTTACCATGAGTAAACCAAATACTATCAGGTCAGCAAGTGGTGTTACTATGAATAATCCAAACACAATCAGGTTAGCTAGTCATGCCACTGCCACTAGCCACTGTATTGATGTTTGTTGGACTTATTGATTGATGCAACGACACAAGATACCATGCATTGAACATGTGGTAGAGCTGGGGGTAGGGGTCGTGTGGACGTTGTCTGATACAAAACACCACTTCACTTGGCAGTGATCGCTTCGGTTGGCTCTGAAATTGAGAAAACAATCAAAGTATGTTATATCACATCTTGGTTGGAGATTGACAGTTGCAACACATTAGTATTTGTTGCACTTCAATTGCCATTAACATCAGAATTATGCTGCACAGTTTGGCAACATGTTTATAATGCTGCAACTGATGCAGTAGTTGTAAGTTACGACTATTACAAGCTTGTTAAATGTAAGTCTGTAATACATTACAACTGTATTAATGTATGAATGTAAATTGCTTCATTCTTCACATAGTTTGAAGGAATAGCTTCACAATCAAAATCTAAGTAATGCTTCAGTTAAATTATTATTATTTTGATATATAATTATTTTAATAATACAGTGGAGTTTCGCTTACTATTAGGTTATCAGCATTCTCGATGACCTTGCTTATCTCCTCCAGACAGCTCATGATGATGTCAAAGTCTTCCTCTGCGATGTTCTCTGGCATAATGGCTACTTCAGGTTCTCTTTCCATAGCAACAATCTCACCGTCATCATTGCTGGAGTGTTTGCTCGCACCTGACACCAAGGTGTACTCAGATATCCTAAAATGGATTCAGTAACATTACAACAGAATGAGAAAAATACATCTTTTAGGCACAAGTGTATATATTAGAAAACTTTCAGGTATCAGAAAATCGTCACATAAAATGACAAAATAAAACCTGTTGAAATGCAAGCACGCAAGCACACATGCATGCATACACGCACGGACGCACGCACACACACACACACAAACACCAACACAATCATGACTTATTTTTAATTTAAACTTCGTTCACATCCATTTACATGTGGAGTAACTATACTTATACGTAGCACCGGCATCATTTAAACTGTTGTCCTTTGCATGATACACAAACTTCACTCAAACTTCAATCTTATAAAATCCGTCACAACAAACCACCCCTATTTTTTACAGCACCCCTAGATTTCAAAGTAAATCTTAAATTACGGATGTTTGACAAGTCCCACACAAAATACATTATAAAATCACTGAACTGAACAATTTAACATACTATTAAATATGTCTTAACAATAATGTAGTTCACAAAATCATATCAACAACAAAAATGAAAGAAACAAGCAAACAAACATTGGTACACATGAAACTGCTACAGCTATAGATGGTGATTAGTAGGAACACAAGAATACTGTACTTAAGCAAGAATCAGACAGTGGTCTTACCACTTCTCATAAACATCTTCCATGCTTTCAAATGAAATAGAAATGACAACAATTAGGCAACTGTATACAATCAGATTTGTAATTTGGTATTAAAGGTGGTCTGTCTACAAACATCTGTACATTTAAGGTAACAGAAACCATTTCATACTATGTAACTATTGGAAATACTGTGCAAATTGTATTACTTGATTCCATGCTTCTAAATCAGAATCATGGCAAAATTAATATTGGTTCAATTTGTACACATAACTCATTCATGGATGGAAACCAAACTTGATTCATAGTAAATATTTTTATGCATCAACAAATATTTTGTACAGCCGAAATCAGGTTTATAGGCTTTATACCTGTGTAATACCATAAATACGACAATTATTTTATAAGAGGAAAACATCAATATACTTTATGGGTGTTTGGAGACATAATAAAAACATACCCCAATGGCACTGATTGTAACAACTCAACTCAACAACAATTGTAAATTGTGGAGGCAGTGTGGTATTATGTTTGTCTGCACTATAATCTCTTCACCATAAAGAACACATCGTGAGGTGCCCAGTGTGAACTTTATTTAAATGTGCACGCTATGACTTTCTTCACCAAGAAACCAATGTTGGTCGAGATTACACATCGCCTATTTCATTATGGTACAGACATGTAGTGACGGGCGGGTGTATTCAAATACACTTATCAAATTATGTACACAATGATCTCTGCTGACTATTGCAAGTCTTAGATAAAACTGTAAGCAATTATAAACTGTTTTGTAATGGAACCAATTGCAAATTTTATTTGATTATTTTAATATTTTTCTAACCCTAACACAAACCTTTGCCTGTTACTGTAGAATGGCACACACGAGGGCTGTTAAGTGAAAATACAAAGAAAAGAGTCATGTAAATTACATTACAGATCATAATTCAAATGTATCTGGTTGGTGTCTATTTCAGGTACAGTGAAACCTCCCTATTAAGGTCACCCTCGGGACTGGACAAGAGTGACCTGAATAGCAAGGTGACCATATTAGCGGGATTATTTTTCCTATTCTTTACTGTTACAGAAATAGGCTGGGACTATCCTATGGTGACCTTAATTGCAAGGTGGCTGCATTACCAAGGTGACCGTAAGTCAAGGTTCCACTGTAGTTGTGTTGGAGCGAATCCATGCATGTGATGACTGCCTCCGTGCCCTATTCCCTAAACATGACTAGATCAGCGACTACTCACTCTTGTACAGTGGTCACGAGTCTGATGAGAACCTCGTAGATATGAGCCTTCTGTAGTACGGCTGTCAGAGCTGCCACTGTACGGACAGTCTACAACAACCACATGCAAGACACTGCAGCATCAGACAACAGTTAGGGATCATCCCAGAACGCCGATGTGCGATATTAGACAAAATTACTTTCGTTTGGGGAGGGGGTCAGAGGCAGTTTTGTCTGGCGTCGGACATCAATATTTTATGCTTCAGACCGATACTGTTAATAAATTGATATTTGCATATCAGTGTTCACAAACTTTTGTCTAAGGTGGGGGGCTGAGGCCAGATGAAAGTAATTTTGTCTGATATCGGATATTGACGTTCTGAGATTTAACATTGGAACGAGGGTTTTCTCAGTTGCCCACTAACTCTGTTAATTCACCGCCTGTCAGTGATAGGTCAGCAAGAAGCATAACATAGTTTGACAATTCTTCCTTTTAAACTCGCTCCTCGGTGCATTCAACCATCATTTGATAATTTAACTAAACATTGTATACTGAATGTGACACTGCATAGCCCTTTGATTTTGACACACCTCTCAGCTTCAGTTCTGAAGGACTTTGGCGTGACAGACTTGCTGTGATTAACATTATTAGCTAATTTGTTTCATGAACATTTCATAGTTATCTGACAACATACTGCACCTTCTTAATGATCAAAATACTGAAATGTTGCTCAAATGCTACGGAATGCATCGGGAGTGAATCTCTCACCTCCTTCTTCATCAAGACCTGCACCAGTCTCTGGTACGCTGTAGGCCTTGCTGTCGTCGTCTTATCAACTTCACTCCAAACATCAATCACTTCTGTCTTTACAGTACACAACACTGGCAAATCAGCGTGCCCACTTGGTGTTTGCTGGACAAACACAAATTTAGAATTCAGTGACAGATTTGTAACGGCTGGGATTATGGCAAATGCAACAACTTTTTAAACATGATACATTTACGATGATAAGTATATCATGCAATGTTTTCTTTTCATAGACTCCATTGACATTAGTATCCATCATCTTGTATCAACGATCTTCAGTAATTATTCATATGTATTTTTTAATGTGAACTAAATTTGGAATTGTAGCTACAAGTTCTAGTGTCTTCCAAATTCAAGCGCAAAATTCAAAATGAAGTTTTCCTGTAAGTTGTACCTGAAGTGGGTGTTGAGAGAAGAACCATTGTAAGCCGTCGCTGAAGCGAATAGTGCTGTCCAGTGCTCGCACTATGTGTAGCTTTAACGATGATGACATGTACTGGGAAGTGTAGAGGTCTAGCAGCCGATGTTGTATGTCCTTTCGCTGTCAAATCAAGAAAATGCTTAGTATCAAAGAAACGAACAAACAAATGAATGAACAAACAAATTAATCTCTATTTATTTCAAAAAACAAAGTGGTAAAATGTATCTTTAGGCAACAGACAACACAAGTCCAATGTAGCAGAGAATCGAAATTGGCCAAATGAATGACATTTATTTATTGAATTTGGACTGCTTGTTCTGCTAAGAATGTGAGCTCTAAAATCCAAACCTGATACGACACTGAACCCTTGTACAGTGTCGCCCTTCCGGTTTCTCAGACCCCACATTCCTAGTCTTGACAATAATAATATACAGGATTCGTCCCTACATTGTAATGGACTAAAACCACTACATGTATAAACATAAGATATGCCAAGAATACATACATTCCCCACCAAAAACACAAATTTGACTTAGAAAGGAGGGTAAATTCGCCTAACCTACATAAACATAATTCCAATTATCGTTGGAAAAACAGAATGCCTGTCAGTGCACTAAAACCCCTAAACTAATAGAGGATAAACCCCCATGTTCATCTATATTGCAAAGAAACGTGGGGAAAGTGTCATGACATTTTCCAACTTTCTTTTCTACCAACGATGTACAGTAGTATTTATTACCTACACATTCAATGAAAGGAAGAAAGGTGGGGAGGGGGGGGGCGGATTTCAAATCATCAGTGAATGTAAAATACGTCTACCACTGGGTAACTGCTTGACCGGAGTGATAAGACATAATTTCTTGGCTCTGGATTAATCCGGTGCTGTGACTGGTGGATTATCTCCTTATAGAAAATTAATTTATATTTATTTCAACAAAACAAAGTGGTAAAATGTTTCTTTCTTATATATATAATATTTCTATTGTTTATCCTTTTACATTAACCTTCCATACCCCAGAACAAACTGCACTCCAATTCCCCACAGAATTTGTATAAATTCAGCAAATATATTTGTGCTTAATTTTTGCACGTAACTTTGCTCTACTTCATTTTTAAATATGACAATTAACAATTTATTTTTTTGGACAGTCTAAATGGACAAATGAGAAAAAGCATGTTCACATTTTATTGAATGCAATTTTTTTATATTCCGATACTATGCATCACCTAAACCAGTAGCTATTGACAATAACCAACAACCAAGCCAGTAACTATTAACACTAACAACCGCTGGCACCTATGACAGTAATTAGTGACACAAACCACAACTGTGTGACACCTAAGCCAATAAAAACTGACACTAACCACAAATGCTGACACTTAGGCCACTAATCTTTGTCATTACCTACAACTGTTGACACGTAAGTCAGTAAATCTTGAAACTTACCATCAACTGCAGGTTGATGTCAGCGCTGGTGGAGCAGAGGGCGTCAGAGAGTCGCACCCCCATCTTCAGGTGTCTCACCTTGTACGCCGTCTCAGGCTGGGCAATGGCGGCATCCAGGTCCAGCCCCTCCACTGTCCACTCAATCAGCGTCTCCAACACTTCTGTCTCACACGGTGACAACATTACCAACACAATCAAGGTCCAGCCCCTCCACTGTCCACTCAATCAGTGTCTCCAACACTTCTGTCACACACAGTGACAACATTACCAACACAATCAAGGTCCTGCCCCTCCACTGTCCACTCAATCAGTGTCTCCAACACTTCTGTCACACACAGTGACAACATTACCAACACAATCAAGGTCCAGCCCCTCCACTGTCCACTCAATCAGCGTCTCCAACACTTCTGTCACACACAGTGGTGACATTAACAACACAATCAAGGTCCAGCCCCTCCACTGTCCACTCAATCAGTGTCTCCAACACTTCTGTCACACACAATGACAACATTACCAACACAATCAAGGTCCAGCCCCTCCACTGTCCACTCCATCAATGTCTCCAACACTTCTGTCACACACAGTGACAACATTACCAACACAATCAAGGTCCAGCCCCTCCACTGTCCACTCAATCAGTGTCTCCAACACGTCTGTCACACACAGTGACAACATTACCAACACAATCAAGGTCCAGCCCCTCCACTGTCCACTCAATCAGTGTCTCCAACACTTCTGTCACACACAGTGACAACATTACCAACACAATCAAGGTCCATCCCCTCCACTGTCCACTCAATCAGTGTCTCCAACACTTCTGTCACACACAGTGACAACATTACCAACACAATCAAGGTCCAGCCCCTCCACTGTCCACTCCATCAATGTCTCCAATACTTCTGTCACATACAGTGACAACATTACCAACACAATCAAGGTCCAGCCCCTTAACTGTCCACTCAATCAGTGTCTCCAACACTTCTGTCACACACAGTGACAACATTACCAACACAATCAAGGTCCAGCCCCTCCATTGTCCACTCAATCAGTGTCTCCAACACTTCTGTCACACACAGTGACAACATTACCAACACAATCAAGGTCCAGCCCCTCCACTGTCCACTCAATCAGTGTCTCCAACACTTCTGTCACACACAGTGACAACATTACCAACACAATCAAGGTCCAGCCCCTCCACTGTCCACTCAATCAGTGCTCCAACACTTCTGTCACACACAGTGGTGACATTAACAACACAATCAAGGTCCAGCCCCTCCACTGTCCACTCCATCAATGTCTCCAACACTTCTGTCACAAACAGTGGTGACATTAACAACATAATCAAGGTCCAGCCCCTCCACTGTCCACTCCATCAATGTCCCCAACACTTATGTCACACAAAGTGGTGACATTAATGGGACAATCAATGTCTAGCCCCTCCACTGTCCACTCCATCAAAGTCTCCAACACTTCTGTCACACACAGTGGTGATATTAACAACACAATCAAGGTACAGCCCCTCCACTGTCCACTCCATCAATGTCTCCAACACTTCTGTCACACAAAGTGGTGACATTAACAACACAATCAAGGTACAGCCCCTCCACTGTCTGTGCCATCAATGTCTCCAACACTTCTGTCACACAAAGTGGTGACATTAACAACACAATCAAGGTACAGCCCCTCCACTGTCTGCGCCATCAATGTCCCCATCATTTCTGTCACACAAAGTGGTGACATTAACAACACAATCAAGGTACAGCCCCTCCTCTGTCCACCCCATCAATGTCTCCAACACTTCTGTCACACAAAGTGGTGACATTAACAACACAATCAAGGTACAGCCCCTCCACTGTCCACTCCATCATTGTCTCCAACACCCCTGTCTCACAAAATGTTGACATTAACAATACAATCAAAGTCCAGCCCCTCCACTGTCCACCCCATCAATGTCTCCAACACTTCTGTCTCACAAAGTGGTGACATTAACAACACAATCAAGGTCTAGCCTCTCCACTGTCCACTCCATCAATGTCTCCAACACTTCTGTCTCACACACAGTGACAACGTTAACAACACAATCAAGTCCAGCCCCTCCATTGTCCAACACTTCTGTTCATAACACAAATAACTGTATCCAACTATTCATTAATAAAAGAAACATTACAGTATAATCTCTTCATTATGCTCCTTTAGGCCCGTAGTGATGTTCCCAATTCTCATGATGATTCATTCCACACATTCAATACTAAAGTCTCCTCACTATTATTGTTCTAGTCCCGTGGGTGGTCTTAATACAGGGATTCGATTACCCTAACAACTATTATTTGCCAACCGAATTACTGCATTAATTAGTTCTAGATTGTTTACATGGAATAAGATTTTAAAATAGCAAGTCAAATACTTTAGTACAAACCTTTATTATTGGCAACATGTTGCAGATAGACAAGGCCAGGAATTAACAAGGCAGGTACACCTTCTAGGGCTTCTACCCATCTGAAAAACACCAATGTCACCAATGAAGCAATATTGATTGTACCGACAGCCCATATTTAGTAAATGTTTGAATGTTACTTTGTATACAAGGTATGTAGTGCAAGAAACTGATTGAAAGCTAGTCTAAGTTTGTTTCTTGGCTTTGTCCAAGCACCATACAAATAGTTCTCCAAGGTCACACATGCAGGTGCCCAACTTCAACATGTCATATCTTAATGGCAGTGTCCTTGACCTTCACATTTATGTTAATTACTTCACAATTTGTACATAAATCTGTCTGTCTGTCCTACCTGTCTGTCTGTCCTACATGTCTATCTGTCAGTCTGTCCTACCTGTCTGTCTGTCTAACCTGTCAGTCTGTCCTACCTGTCATCGTGTGGTGCTGTCTTGCATGTGTCTACTATCTGTAGCAGCTGCGTGGCCTCCGCAGGCATAGCAGACACACCCTCCGCACGCAACATCCTGTGCATCTCCACTTCGTATTCAGTCAGGGATGGGTCGATGAATGTCTACAATATAATTAGCATGTTTATTTTTAACAACACGACAAGCATTAGGATCAATTTCTTTTAAAAAGACCCATTAATAATAATTCAACATACAGTTGTCCTCCCTCAAGCAGCCCCTTTTGCCAAAAGGTCACCAACAAATAGCAGCCAGATTTCTGTTGCATTAACTGTTTTATTATTAAAACAACCCCTCTAGAGCAGCCACCCAACCACTAACACCAACATAGAGTCAAATTTTCGATATAGTTAGTCTTTCAAATATTTTATTCAGTTTCTACATCTGTTTACCTCAAGTGGAGCAAAATCGCATTGGCATGGATTAAAGCTCGATATGGCAAAACTCCACGGGTAGTCACTGTCAATGTCCCATTCTCGCTGAAAACAAAAACAGCACCATAGTAAACTACTTCAGTCTAGCAAATATAATTTAACCATTCAGCAGTCCATATGTGATTAATAAATAGGTTGCTAGGATCTAGGATAGCAGGCAAATGTTTTCTTGATCGCTCGCTCTCTCTCTCTCTCTTCCTCCCCCCTCTCTCCCTCAGTCCCTCCCCCTCTCTCTCTCTCTCCCCCTCTCTCTCCCCCTCCCCTATCATCTTTACTCAAATAAATTCAGTGATAGCAAATGAGAATTTAGCTTACAAAATTGTGACATAGTTGATACACAAATTTGGTATAGATGGAAAGTTCTGTTATTGGCCAATCTGGCAAATGTGAATTCAGTGGACTGATTTAATGCAGCAGATCACAATTATGATTTCAAAGACCATGTCATTAGTTTCATGGTGCTAAAGATGGTGGTCGCTGTGACTGAATTACATGCATTAAAGGTTACTAAAATACGAACCAATCTCTCGTGAATATCAGCATCATCAAACTGTGATAACAAGTTATCCTCATCTGATGAAATGTCAGAGTAACCAGCTCCATCTGCCTCCTAGAAACAAGACGGTGAAACATAACAAACACACACCTTTCTCTTTTAACACACACAATCATTCAGTAGCTTTTGATGTCACATTGATCTAAAAAAAATTATAAAACAATTATTATACAAAGTCAAACATAAAAAATATTGAATTGTCATACTTTTTGGCTTAACATATTGATGTGTACGTTTACCTTAGTTTATTTATTTGAACACTATAATATAATAAATTTCATTTCTATGATTTTTTTTATTTCTTAATTTTAATATTGTTTCTGTTTATATCAATATTCCATGTTATATTTATAATTTTTATAACAATATAGTATACATAATTTATCTATGACAACAAGTATTGTTTTATTATAACATATTATTTGTAACATATTTTAGATATATTTATTTGTAAAGTGCAGAGAATTATGGTTGGATGTGGCACTATACAAAAAAATTAATATTATTCCAATATTCGAACAAAAATAAAACATTACATTGCAACAAAACCTGACATACTTACCTGGATCTCGCCATCAGACAGTGCTGTGTACATCTGTTCCATAGCTGCCTGCTGGTCAGTGTCTGTGGCCAGGGGGTCACTCATATCACCAATGGTCAAGTCTTCTGACAGTTCACCTGATAACCACATTCAATGGAAGATATCATACAGGGATGTGACCAACAATTGACCAATAAATCTATTGTCAAATATTTTAGGCGTCAATTTTGAAGACAGATATATGGCTGGTGAGTACATTTAATTGGATCTCTTTTCATAGTTTCACAGTTTTAAGTCTCATCTTGTGTTTTGTTAATACTACACGGGCACTGCAATCAAACTAAAAATAAATGTCCATGCTGTTGAGTCAGGTTACCTTACTGGATTCAACTTTAAGAAACTTCAATTTATAAAGGTCAACGTTTATAAAAAAAGTGCAAAATTCTTTGAATGAGACATGCTCACGAATGCATGCACACACACACGCACTCACACTACTGTTTAACCAACTTTATATCATGCCTCTGACAGTCATCTTAATTGAAGTGATGTCTGTGAATGCGACTGCTCCATGGTTAATATTCCATCATTCCACTTCATACAAATGATGGTCATTATCATTGTGTCAATTCAACGATATAATTCAAATATGATCAAAGGATGTTTTATAATTAGACATTCATCTTGAAAATGCTTCACACAGGTATAAATGTTATTCTAGCGAAGTCAGCAATCAGCACAACGAAACGATATTGTTATTTCTTTAACTTGTATGCTGTGCTGGGCAGGTGGAGAGTTGGAGAGTTGGCAAAGAAAGTAGTTGCGCGGAGAGTGGAGGGGAAAAGGGGGCGAGGAAGACCTAGACTGCGATGGGAAGACTGTGTAAGGAGACTTGGGAGGAGTGGAGAACCAGGGCGAAAGATGCAGGTGAATGGAGACAGTTGGTAGGGAAAGCAGTGCAAGATCAATGAGGGAAAAGAAGAGAAAAAGATAACAACAAAACTGATGATCGGAATCGAGGCCAGCCTCACTCCCGACAGACAGGGAAACAAGAGAACATTTTTTTTTTCAAATAGAGAAAGTGTGTTGCTAAAGTTGTAAGACTAGTTGAAATGATTTCACTGTACCTGGCTCTATGTCCCCGACGCGCTCCTGTGACTTTGTTTGACTGCGAGAACTCTGTGATGCCGGCGTTACTGGACGATCAGGTGATTTTGACACCGAGCGTGCATTAGACAAGGGTGAAAGAGGCCTTTTCCTAGTGGCTGGAGGTGACTGCAGATTAGCACCATCTGTGGCGGCCTCTCTGCCGTCACGCGACTTGCGACACTGTCTGTAGTCCCTGTCCCGCGACACACTTCGCGATCGCCGGTCATATTTCCGACTCTCACCTCTCTGCTCATCTGCAGAGTCACTGTCCCAATGGTCTCTTTCCCGTGGGTCGCGGGGGCATTCTTGTGGATCCCCCGCCCCAATGGGGTGAGGGTGGTCGAGGGGTATGTCACGGGGGGCCATGCCAGAACCCCTCTTGAGCTGTTCGCTGCCGTCATGGAAGTTATCGCTGGCACCCCCTGGTGATTGTGACACAGTGGCGTGTTGTTTCGGGGGCATATGTTGTTGGGGGGTGCTAGAAGGGGGTAGCAACATGTGCTCCCTGTTCTGTGGGGTAGGAAGTGAAGTGCATTGTTCCCTGGGAGACACCCCATCCCAATCTGATGCCTGCATGGCAGCAACTGGCGGGGGGAAGTCACAGGGTGGGAGAGATGCCCGTGGCAATACGGGGGGTGGTTGAGAGAAGTCTGGTAGGGGGGTATGAGGGAACTCTGGTGGCGGCCTCGAGAACTCAGGCAGTGGCCTCGAGAACTCAGGCAGTGGCTGGTTAAACTCTACTGGCGGCGGACGAGAGAAGTCTGGGTGTGGCAAAGTCTCTGTTGCCATAGCAACCGCTGCAACAGAAACAAAACATTTTAAATGTCTCATTATTCAAAATGAGATGCTTATATATAACCACATATCTACTAAGGTTGTTTTGAAAACACAAATTAAGAAACAGAATGCATCCAGCCACGTTGGGTCGATCTGTCTACCATCTTTGACGATTCATATGTGACACCATCTGCTGCATAACATTGTTTTACATATCATTTGAATCCTTACTCTACGACAATTTGTTCCGCATCAGACAAGATTTGGACCTAGGTGATATTTGGACCTGGTGGTTCAAGTATCATAGCGAAATATGGAACTGCCCTGATATTTGGATCCCCTTAAAAACTACTAATTATTATATGTGTTCCACATATACATGTGATGCATTATTATGAATCATGTCAGGTTTTACTTTATTTGTTTGACTGACCAATTATTCAAATTTTTTATAACTTTGGAACTGTACTAACATGGTCATCCAAGTATGATACCTCAAGACAACGTCACATGATTTTTATATACCAGTCCTTAACATCGCATTGGAATCTTCACGTGTGCTGAGCCAACTTGTGATGTCAGCTACATTTAACGTTAGGATAGGTCAAAATATCATGGCATAAAAAATGGACCTGTATTTATAACTTTTGAAGTAGAAGTTACTAAACTTTTGAAGTAGAAGTTACAAAACTTTTGAAGTAGAAGTTACTAAACAAGTAATATGCCATAATGACGTATGATGTATTCGACACAATGTTTTTGGAAACCTACACATTTTTTTTTAAATATTATTTTCTGTACTGTATCTTTTCGGACAGCTGAGAATTTAAGTGATGACACTAACACGTCTGGTGTGTGTCCGGGGTGATTTCGTGAGACTTACCCTGAGCATGTGCGCGGGGCTGTGGGGGAGGTGGTGGAGGTGGTGATATCACTTCCCGTTCGACATTCGTCAGGGTGCCATAGACAGCGAGAGTGAGTGCAGTGTACCAGCCTTTCAGTATCAGTCCATCAGTCGGAATCTGGATTAGGAATGAGTGCAGTTCCACCAAGGACAACCATACAAACTTTGCTGGTGACAACATTCAAAAGGAGGCCATCTGTTCCTAGTTTTTATCATTTATTAATTAATATAATGTTCTTAAAACTATACTAACCATGTTGAAGGTATACTGCCCGCCAAATTGTGTTTGGTAAGCCCGTAACAATGGTCGCAATTTGAAGGAACGACCATGAGTATATATTCAAACAGTAAACAAAACATCCAGTTTCAAAACAAGCGTTATTGGTGATATGGCCGATTCAGGCAGAGTAAACTGCTATATCCTTTGATGTTCAACTTTCCCACATTCAACACAGCTGACTTCCTATTTCAAATTACTATGCCCGCTAATTACACGCAGACAAACACACTACGTCCATTTAATCCGATTGCATCCCGGTGATCTGAAATAAATTCCATTGGCAGGTAGACAATGAAGCTACTGTCTTATCAACAGACCAACAATTATTCATCTACTGTATTCAACCTATTACGCATACCGTATATTTACATAATGTTGTAACTTGTAAATATATTCATATATCCAAGGTGCATCTGTTCAGCTGTCCCAGATGACAGCACTCCATGGCGTAAACCACAATGGCATCTGTTGAGAATGTATATCGATCCAACTTGGCGAGACATTTTGGTCAACTATCTGCAGCTGCCACATTTAAACTTACAAGTCAAGCATTTATTCAAGCCATTTTGTAGACACTTACAGGAGGCTATCCATAAAGGTCGTCACACTATTTGTACACATCTTTGGCCCCACACCCCTTACACTTGCATATTATGGCAAAGCTATCCCTTTTAGAATTTCACATTTTTATTAGTAACATTCTGGATTTTTCTTTTTATTACCAGTCACTCCCAGACTGAATGAACACTTACATTTCCATCTGTTTGAAACTCTATCTCAACATTCTTCTGATATTCCAAACTGAAAAAAAGCAATACTGATTTGTAAGGCACCAAGCAAGTTATGAGTTTTGTGAGCAGAATAGTACACATTAAAACAACTAAGATGGCAGCGATAGTTTACAGTTGCAAGTCGGTTAACTTCTTTATTCTTATAAGTTACACTATCCACTAGTAGCAAGTTGCTAACTGTTGCCTATTGATACGAATGTGCATAAAGCACATTCCTTTTTTATCTATGAGTAGTTAATTTTTTTATTAATAGGTATAACTATGCCTAAATGAGGGTAACATTACCATGCTAATATAACGAACGATGTAAACTTTGCTGACAGTACATATACAAATTACACTTATTTGTAAAATAATAACCAGTGTGAAATTAAAACAGGTGACATTAATGTTAGGACTAATAACTATGTACTAATTACAGACAGAATGGATACTCACACGCCAAGTGTCTGGAATGTCGCTGCATTCGGCTTATTCAAGTTGTTAACAAATAACTCCAACTTAAACGAAGAAGGGTTTGTAGCTCTGAAATCAAGTACATCCCAACATATAACACTGAGCTGTGAGCACAATAATTATCACATATAATGTAATCTTAATATACACAGACGTACATGTTCCTCTCTTTGGGGGTGGGGGTGCTGATTTTTGGCACAAAGGAAGACATTGACTTGAGTCTTGAAGTGATTTATCTTCCTAGTTTCCCTGTCCCTCTTTCTCTCCCTTCCTCCACCCCCTCCCTATGTCTCTCTCCTATATCAATCACATATTATGCATACATTTTTTGACTATCGAATGGATATCATCGTGGCTCAAAGTCGTTTGTATTGCTGTGCAAAATGACCGACATTTGTACGAAATGCAAAATGGCTGTATCGCTTAGTCATTTTACAAAATGACAAAAAAATTCAGTCATTACATGAGATGACAGGACACATGGAATTAACTTTTTGTATGCTTAAACTGTGTCACTATAAGTTTTGAGTAAATGTGGTACATGTGTTTGCGTGTGCATGTACGCTATAGACTCAAAATGCATAATCAGTCATTTTGCAAATATAAGTCATTATGCAAAATGACTGACATTTGTATGAAATGCAAAATGACTGTATCGCTTAGTCATTTTACAAAATGACAGAAAACTTCAGTCCTTACATGACATGACAGGAAACATGGCTCTGTTATTACAGTACATCTATCTGACAATTACCAGTGACCATTTCATACATACTCGTAAGGCATAACAGTGTAATCATGTTTCTTATCACTGAAATTTGAGAAAGTGTAACGAGAGCATGGATCACATAAGCCTGTGTGAGTTGCTACACACCCCAGTCTGACTCCTCCCGGCACATCCACTTGTACCCTAGTTCCCAAGGGCACCACACGCACTTCACTGACCAGCACCGCACGTGGAAACTGCACCAGGTCCACGTTCAATTCCTGCAAAATATCATTCAAAACTTTCAGGGCGAAACATTTCTGATGACTCTCAACCCACCACATAAATGGAGTCCAATACTTTTATGCTATTTAAATACAAATGACAATTATTATTTAATTAATGGAAATGCAGATATAAAAATTGTAATCGATTGTAATCACAGATGTAACCGTAATTAATTTTTTTCTAAGGCAGTGTATTCATAATCATCCTGTAATCGTGCAATCAGACTCGATTACACCTAATCTATTTTTTCAAACAGTGATTAAATAATAATAATAATAAATAATAACTTTATTTAGAAACTAAAATCCAAAGTAGAACTATGTTCAGTAGTGTTGACAATAGTCGCTAGAAATTATATAAAAATAAATATAATAATAAGACAAGTAAAACATATAAATAAATAAATAAGGCTTTGTTATACAAAACTGAACTAGAGAAACTAAATCAAAGATGACATTGATGTAAAATATACTATGTATCATCAGTAGTAAAAATAAGTATATATATATATATATATATATATATATATATATATATACACACACTTATAAATAAAAACAATTATATACTAAATTGCAAAACAAATATATTATAAATATATATTAGTTAATTAATACATAATAAATAACTACAGTAATACATTATTAGTTTCAATTAAAATTTCAAATAATAAAATAAATATGGGGTATGACGACTAAAGTATAAAATTATGACAACTAAACATTAAAAGTGAGTTTAAAGTTGTGTGTTTTAAGATGAGCTTTAAATGTGTCCATGCACTGTATCAGTCGTAGATCTTCCAGCAACGCCCAGAGGGTCAGGTCCTGTGCACGAGAACGAGCCACGGCCGTACCGCTCAAGGTGGTGCCGTCAATAGTCCACGGTCAGTTGACCGAAGTGCGCGGCAAGTACGATGAAATCAATGACGCGAGGTAGGCCGGCGTTTTGTCGTGAAGGGCGGTGAATACAACCTTATACTTATAACTAATACTGGATGCACCATTTCACCGGCAGCCAGTGCAGGCTATTCAGTGCTGCCGTGATGCTCTGTTGATCGCCCTGTCTAATACGTAATACGACTCTGGCCGCAGAGTGTTGTACCATCTCAAGGCGGTGGAGTAACCGGTCGGATATTTCGTACGTGTCATAATACTTTTGATTCCAGTATATATACACATACATATATACACATGCATGCATGCAACCATTCAAGAATAGAAACCACTTGTAAGTCAATAATCACAGAAACTCTGGTGCACTGGTCAATAATCCCAGCACATGGGCCATGGCTAATTGCAATTTACTTTTATAGGTTGCTCACTGGCCAGTCACAGCTAGTGTTTGCACAGATCCTTCTGAAGGATTAAATCCTTTGGTTTTATTCAGTTTGTCAGAAGAGTCTTGATATGCCTGCTTCAGATCTGGCCTGGTCATACTTGGACCATGGCTAATTGCAATTTACTGTTATTGGTTCCTCACTGCTAGTGTTTGCACAGAATCACACAAATCCTTCTAAATGATCAAATCTCTTGGTTGTATTTAGTCATGCCTGCAGCCTACCCTTTGAAATACTGTATTGCCTACAGTTGGTCAACAGCGCAGTTTGTCAGAAGAGTTGATATGCCTGGCCAAAAAAATGTAATCGTAATCCTGTAATCGTAATCAATTTTTTTTCCAAGTGTGTAATCGTAATTGACTTTTCCCAAGGCAGTGTAATAGTAATCATAAGTGTGTAATCGACCCCAGCTCTGGCGACTTAGGCTATTTGTTCGGATAACGTTTTCGCACATCTCATCTATTATGTCAGCAGCAGACTGTCGTACAACTGCTGTGATGGCCGATAGGTCAAGGCGCTAGATTTGAAATCCAATTAGATCTTCCCATGTCAGTTCGAACCCTGCGTGCAGTGAATTATTTTACATGATAATGCCATCCTGTTGCATTCAGAAATAGTCATTTAATTAACATACAGAATAATAATCCCCCAATAGTAATGTTTCGTAATTGATGTCATTAAAAATGTTCCCTTACGTCTTCATTAGCTGGCTAGTAGCTAATTACTAGCTATATCTATGCTTTGTGCAACATTGGTAAAATTTAGCTTGGTGGTTACACTGTTTTTTGAATGCTCGGTGGACAATCAATCAATTAAAAGTGCAACGAGCGTAATGCCTATTAATGGACAGGGTTGTAGAAGAAATATTTTATGTAAATTAATTATGTATGCAGATGACACACTACTTCTGGTGGTTAGTGATCGTGACACTGAAAAGGTGGCTTCATGAATGAAGTTTCAAACTGCTTCCAATGGTTGACTAACAATCGATTAACAACGCACATGGGCAAAACAGAAGCAATTGTCCTTTCATTAAAACACAAAAAAACATCTCACCAGGAATTTTGTTATACAATGTCAAGGTCACGATATTAAACATGACTCTGTCAAGTACCTAGGTGTGAAGTTGGATTAGACACTTTCTGGTGAATCTATTGTGAACTCTATACTGAATAAGTGTACATCAAAGCTAAAATTTATGTACAGGCATGGTAACGTACTACATGAAAAATCATATAAACTACTTACATCTGCTTTGATACAACGTCATTTTGATTATGCAGCGTGAGCCTCATATTTGGGCATATGTAAGAAACTCAAACAAAATCTACAAATAGCCCAAAACAAAATGGTATGGTCCCCGAACACATATTGGACAATATGAACTTGACAAAGTTTTTTTTTTAATACTTCTGATCGTGTCAATCAACTAATGTTGAATCATGTGTGTAATGTATACAATGGTACCGCATCTGAATATTTGTGTAACAATTTCACTCGAGTAAGCACTCAACACAGTCACTGTACTCCTAATTCTGAACATAACTTTGTCCTGCCTATGGTACATGGTGTAGCCAAGAGCAATTTTTGCTACAATGGTGTCAAGATCTGGAATGAGCTGCATGCTCCTGTCAAATGCCTGACAAGTAAACATGTTTAAAAAAAGTGAAACTGTATCTAAAGAAACGGCTTCTTGCTGAAGAGCAAAGTAACTTTTGATATTACTAAGATGTAATATTATTGAATCATATTCTGAAACAGTATTATTAAAACAGTATTATAAATGTTGGTTCTAGTTTTTAAAATCTAGATCCTGTGTATATGTATATTGTATAAGTTGACCTCTTGTCGCACTATATCTGTAATATGAACCACACTGGGAATAAGTGGAAACACTTTTGTGTGCAATCCATCAATTTATATGCATATGTCTGTACAATATATACTATGAATTATAATTAAACTGAGATGGATGTGGTGGTGGTTATAGTCGTGTGTTCTAGGATTTTGAAACTTTATCAGCATTTGAATCAAGACTGATTCAGATGCTCCGATGGCGATGCATAGATTGTTGATCATAACAACGTCATAACTTCATAAGCAGTCTTTCATCCGATTTGTCAAAAATTTGATTTCAATGTTTATGTAAACAACCTTTTATTTATCTGGCCAAACGGTATATATAAGCGTCATCTTGATAACTTGTCAAGTTGGTTATGAGTAGCTTTCCGGGCTATCTAGATTATCGCCAACACTACGGTAGTATTCTACGACTACGGCAACGACTAGGCCTAGGCGAGGGGGACTGATCTACCATCACACACCTATTATCACTCATCGGAAAGCTTACAACACTTGACGCTTCTCCATTTCAAAACGTTTCGGCCGTTAAAACCGACTGATATGCTATTACTGCAATAATTACAATACCTCAGTGTTTTCGTGGGCAAATGTATCAAAAAATAACAACTGATTCTTCTCCGATTCCTGCATCGTCGAGCAAAACACATCTAATGAACGGATTCGTTTTACCACTAGTTTCGCCACCTGCCGGATGACAAAGAGAACTGAAGAAAGAAAGAGACGTGTTGTAGAAACAAATCAACGAGTCCGAGGTGGCTATGTATAACCTTGTAGAAAAAACACTGCTCATAGTACATTGTGTTTTAGTTTAGAACGGTCCTGTTTTATGAAATATGGCACGTATTCCTGTGTTCGAAGATTATTTTATCTCAGAGAGGACAGGGTTTATGCTGGAAGAACCACTGGTAAGCACTGGCTCCTACTAGCTGCCACTGGCACTGTGGCAGTGTCACTGCTCATAGACATAGTCTAATATAGTTTTGCAAAACATTCTGTAGAATAGAAACCTATATGAGTATCGACATTCTGTAGACTTCTGTAGAATTGGTGTGGCCAATTTAATTTTCTATAAAATTCTATGTAATATTGTATTTTTTAAATCTGTAGAATTTGTATGGCCACTTGAATTTCCGAAGACTTTTATGGAATTATATTATTTCTATAAAGTTTAGTTACCATCAATGCCAATACAAATATGCATTGTTAGTTTAAGCGAAACTAACAATCCATTGTTCTTTCAATAATAACTTGTCACACAAATCAAACTAGGTACATACTGTTAACAGTAATTACCAGAAATTAGACAAACGTCCAGCCCTGACAGTTAATAGAGGAAGGAATTCCCCAGAACTAGTACTGTTGCATTCCAAATAAGTGTAGAGGTCGGAATAGTATCGGGTGAAAATGTCTCCAAATTATAATAATATAATAGTAGTAGACAGAGTGTATTCTTGAGAGACGAAGCTTCTGGAACTTTGGTATACATGTCCACTAAAAAAAAAAGAGTACAGACCTGATTAATAGTGTAGGGTGGATATTTCTTGGAATTACAATAAGAGCATAGGTTGGAATACTACTTTAGGGTGGCAATTCCTTGGAATTAAAATAAGACCATAATTAATGCAGAACAAATGTAGAGTGGAAATATTTCATATTTAATCAACTCGTGTATATTTTTTTGTATTAGCCAAATTTAAAGTAATGCTGGGGCACTATATTTTAAGAAAATATGTTTTGTGATCCAGGCGGATTATCAGTGCATTAAATTCATTAATTTATCCACCCAAAGTATGGTTATTCATAAAATAATTATTAATTTATTAATCATGGATTGTTTGAATTTGTTTCATTATGGAAACTGTTGCCATGGCATATCAGTTGACGGAAGCTAAACACTACTAATTTATATATCATAGTGCAGCTTTGTCCTTGAACAAGTTCTGTAATGTTGATTGTAGTTGCAAGTTGTTAGATTGTAATAACTTGGTTAGGTGCATAGGCCAACGGAATTGCCTTTTGTTTCCCATTAACATTGACCGACTCTGATTATCGTTACTTTTTGAGTACTAAGTCATAATCACAACAATCATAAAAATTATATTAAGCAAATCACTAAAGTCATCACCACCCTACCTCTGCACTACTAAGTAGTTTATCAATGTTGCTGGTGATATATGACGAAAAACTGAGAAGTTTAAACTATTGAAATGCATGTAAGTGAATAGACACGCAACCAAAATGTCTGAGTGTGTAACAAATAATTCTATATAACAAAATTGGAAAGAAACACTGATGTACTGGATCAAGCATCCTATTGAAAATACAATTATTAGCTTATATTGACCAGTCAACAAATTATATAATTTCTTTTTATAGGAAGAATTACCTGAGTACTTTGATGCTTGGAATAAACTGGGGAAAAACATTGCTTCACTGTTGGAACAACACAAACTGAGAGATGCGGTTGACCAGGTAAGGTAACAGTTATTGTACAATACAAATGGCAGTCACATGCAAGCAAACCACACCTGTTAATGGTTCACAGGATCTTTTCAATTAAAGGGATGTAGTTTGTTCACCTACCCAGAATTAGTGGGCATAACAATTTCTAACTGGATGTCTGCTATGTAGACTGTAGGAAAGTGAGCATCATTGAACTAAAGGGTTAATTCAGTCCGAGATGAAGGTATCTTTTACAGATCCTATCAAGTATGAATTTAATAGAATTCAGTATCAACCTACACACTTGTATTGGTTGTTTTGCCATGGAATCGGATAACTCTGGTAATGTTGCTGCTAGATGCCGCTGCTGGAAGCAGACAGACTGAGAGGACACAAACAGAGGCGCCTGGCGTACATGCTACTCAGCTTTATGGGAAATGGCTATGTCTGGCAGGAGGGTGACGCAGGAGTGGTGAAGGTAAGGCCTGTTGTAATAGTTGTATAGTCACCTACTCGGTTTCTGCCCTATCTGAGTTTCTGCCTCATTACGATTATATAGCTGGATCTCGTATTAAATACATCTTTAGTCAGATATATCGGACATGATGAGCAAAGGACGTCTACAAACTTGCAACAACAAGGTTATTTGTCTCAAATTAAAACGAGGCAAACAGGTTTTTGACAGATATTTTGATAGCGAACGCAGACCACGTGACTACAGTGCACCATATCAGTGACGGTGATATAAACAACCGTAATATTTAAATTTATCAGGCGAAATTGTAAGCAACTATTCACCCTAATCACCACAGGAAAGTTAACAAACAGCCCGTGGAGTTTATACAGTGAATGCTCTGCAATTTGTCACACAGTGATGATTTTGAACACGATGAGGCAGAAACCGAGTGCTTCCGTATGGCACGTGAAGTGATTATCGTCTTACAAATATTGTAAGTATTTCACTAAAAACAACTCGTTTGATGCTTCGTTTGCATGCCATTGATGAAATAAATGGTTCTGATTAATAATATTGATACGTTGCTGAACGATTTTAAAAAATTTTGGTGAGAACTGCATATTATGCTTGTGTAAGGCAGAAACCGAGTGGTCCAGTATACTTCTTTCTTTTCTGTATCTTACCTTCTGCCTCACCATCCCTTCTCCCTCTCACTATGCCCTCTCAGTGCATTCACATCTGGCTGTGCCTTGGCGCATGTAGAATGTCTGTGTATATAACCAGTGCATTCACATGTGGCTGCGCCTTGGTGTCATGTAGAATGTCTGTGTAAATAACCAGTGTGTTGACATAATACTGTGCCTTGGTGTCATGTAAAACCAGTGCATTGACATGTGGCTCTTGGCCCAAGTGGAATGTCTGTGTTCATAACCAGTGCATTGACATGTGGATGTGCCTTGGTGTCATGTAGAATGTCTGTGTAAATAACCAGTGTGTTGACATAATACTGTGCCTTGGTGTCATGTAAAACCAGTGCATTGACATGTGGCTCTTGGCCCAAGTGGAATGTCTGTGTTCATAACCAGTGCATTGACATGTGGCTGCGCCTTGGTGTCATGTAGAATGTCTGTGTAAATAACCAGTGTGTTGACATAATACTGTGCCTTGGTGTCATGTAAAACCAGTGCATTGACATGTGGCTCTTGGCCCAAGTGGAATGTCTGTGTTCATAACCAGTGCATTGACATGTGGATGTGCCTTGGTGTAATGTAGAATGTGTGTGTATAACCAGTGTATTGACATGTGGGTGTGCCTTGGTGTCATGTAGAATGTGTATGTATAACCAGTGTACTGACATGTGGCTGTGTCTTAGTGTCATGTAGAATGTCTGTGTCTATAACCAGTGCAGTGACATGTGGCTGCACCTTTGTGTCATGTAGAATGTCTGCGTGTATAACTAATGCATTGACATATATGGCTGTGTACTGGTGTTATGTAGAATGTTATTGTCAACAACCAGTGTGTTGACATGTGGCTGTGTCTTAGTGTCATGTAGAATGTCTGTATATAACCAGTATAGTGACATGTGGCTGTATCTTGGTGACATGTAGAATTTCTGTGTGTATAACCAGTGGCTGTGTGTTGGCATCATGAAGGTAGAATGTCTGTGTTTATGACCAGTGCATTGACATATGGCTGTGTTTGGTGTCACGTAGAATATGTGTGTATATAACCAGTGCATTGATGTGTGGCTGTGTTTGGTGTCATGTAGAATGTCTGTGTATATAACCACTACATTGACATGTGATCTGTGTCTGTTACTAGTGTGTTGACATGTACATTGTGTAATGTACAGGTGGTGCCTCGACAGTTGGCTGTGCCTTGGTGCAGTGTTGCAGACAGCCTTGGTATCAAGCCAGCTCTTTCTCATCCATGCTTTGTTCTTAGCAACTGGAAAGTGGTTGAACCCAGCAAGTAAGTACCTTCCATTTCTCAGGATTTTGTTATTGAAGTTCAACTTTAACTCTGACCTCATCTTTCACTAAGCTGTATGAATGAGTACCTGGCTATAACCAGTGGTGGATATTTGTGTACAAATAGTTGTTGTGCATTAATTGCAGCATGGCTGAATGCTTCCCAGAGAGGTTGAGATGGTGTTTGATTGAATAGGTCTGCCAGGGAGAAAAGTGTAAAGCGCTTTGAGCAGTCCCAAGGACTGGATACTATGTTATAATTTATCTTTACTTTTTACAGGGACCTACATACCATTTGTATGCTGCATTGTGTACATGGACCTACAGACCATTTGTCTGCTGCTTTGTGTACATGGACCTACATACCATTTGTATGATGTTTTGTTTACATGAACCTACATACCATTTGTATGCTGCTTAGTGTACATGGACCTACATACCATTTGTATACTGCTTTGTGTACATGGACCTACAGACCACGTGTATGATGTTTTGTGTACATGGACCTACAGACCATTTGTATGATGCTTTGTGTACATGGGCCTGCAGACCATTTGTATGCTGCTTTGTGTACATGGACCTACAGACCATTTATATGCTGCTTTGCATACCTGGACCTACAGACCATTTGTATGCTGTTTTTGTGTACATGGACCTACATAACATTTGTATGCTGCTTTGTATACATGGACCTACATACCATGTGTATGCTGCTTTGTGTACATGGACCTACAGACCATTTGTATACTGGTTTGTGTACATGGACCTATATACCATTTGTATGCTGCTTTGTGTACATGGACCTGCAGACCATTTGTATGTTGTTTTGTGTACATGGATATACAGACCATTTGTATGCTGTTTTGTAAAAAGGGACCTATAGACCATTTGTATGCTATTTGGTATGCAGGGACCTACAGACCATCTGTCAATTGCCTGGTGACCAACACACCAAGCTCTTCATTCTTCTTACTGCCCAAATTGAACTTGATGCTGTTTCAGGCCTCAAAGTAAGTATTATTTAATTATTATTTAAAAATTGGTTCATGCTGTTCCAACTAAGAATTAACACTTTGATGCATGGTTTTATTTTACAGTTTTGTACAGCATACAAACAAGTTAGGTACCTTTAAAATAATACTAAATGCATTGTTTTGTAATCATGTATTCATGTCTGTTCACAAATCAAGCTACTGTCCAGTGTTACGTTGAGCTACATTCGGTGGGTGTGTGTTTCTCTCAGGGCATTCTGGGATGCATGCGATGTATTGCGAGTGCGGATGAGAAGGGAATGGTGGCAGCTCTGGAGGAAGTGAATGGCTCGCTTCAGAAGATGACGAGCACTATGACACAGCTCTCCCGTGAGTAATAGATCATCTAGCAAATATTTCGCATCAAGTACCAGCTATTTGTGCAAAAATTTTTCACATAATTATTAACATATTTACCTTTCAAGAAACTTTTTTATTTGTATTTTTCGACAAAGTTTCTTGAGAGTTAAATATGTCAAATAATATTTACCAAGAAAACAGATCATCAATCCAATGAAGGATTTTCACATAAATGTACAGAAAATGATCCCATGAATATGACAACATGAACAAATATAAGGACACATTTAAAAGTATGATGACTCTTCCACAACTAATGTGCCAGGCTAATATTAGTGTATACATGAAAGTTGTTTTGTTATTATCAATGTCATGTGAAAAATGAATTGATAATGTAATCTTGCCAAATCAAAATTTGTGTGTTACATCATCTGGAAAAGGACTAGTTAAATTAGCATGTCAGCAGTTTTGGTCATGCCAAATTTAGTTAAAAAAATCATATTTTTAAGTGGCTATCATTTATGTATCAGATACTGTAGTTGAATACTATAGTTGTTTTATAATTACTACACTGGGACAGATACTGGGTAAAAAGGTATCCTTGGCACCTTAGCCACCACTTGGCAAAGGTGTCAATCTGGGGATAGTCTATGCACTGGCTGGTAAAGCCACATGTACCTGCAGGGACTGACTGATTACACCTTTTTACAGGTGCTGAGTTATTATTCTCTTGAATCCAACCGACGAGCGGAACCGCGAGGTTTAGTTACTTGAATTATACAACAATCTGGCATGTAAACATTGTAATGCAGAACAAACAAACTTTGAAAATGCCTGATAGGAATTATACCAGTCATTTAGTCAAAAGACTGCAAAGAACAGTATGATCCAGTCTGTTTAATACAGATTATTAATTATTATATATTTAAATGTGATAACATGTACTTTTTGTTGTTTCAGTATGTTGGTGTTAAATTGATCTTATTATTTTTGTTTGTATACTGATACAGTAAAACCTGACTACTAAGGTCACCCGTAGGACTGGGCAATAGTGACCTGACTAGCATGGTGACTGTATTACAGGGGCTGATTTCCTATACTTTACTGTAACACAAATACAGTGGGACTGTTCTAGGGTGACCTTAATTGCAAGGTGGCTGTATTACTGAGGTGACCATAAAGTGAGGACTAGCCAATATGCATATCATTGCCGTCACATCAAAAACAAGTATAAAACACACACACAAATAAAATGTACATGCAGTGTCCCCTTTTTCTAGAATGAACAGTATACATGAACACTACTTTCTAGTAACTAACAGTCATATGGTCTCTTCTTTTCCAATTCCAATGACTGTTATGACATCTAACTTAGATGTAACTAAGACAAGTGACATAAGCAGGTAATTTGTTATCTGCATGACATTTTGCAAGTGTTCATCACCAGTTTTACTGTTTATGTTGATTAATTATTTGGCTTTCAGGAGAAGTGGACCCAAATGTTTTCTATAAGAAGATTCGACCTTTCCTCTCTGGGTGAGTCATATTAGACAAATATTATAGATATTTAAGGCTTAAACCAGGGGCCGGCAACTGTTTTGAATAGGGGGACAAATAAGTGACTTGGACCAGGTCAGTGGGCCACACATTTGTTATTGATTATTGATGATCGTTGACAAATTGTCGTGGGAACTGATGTTCTCATGAAAACAATGCCAGACAGGCCTTGATATGCCACAACTACAGTAGGGCGCAGTAGCCAAGTGGTTAGAGTGCTGGACTGTTGTTCAGAGGAACCCTGGTTCAAACCTTGGTGCCACTGGGCAGTGGTTTGGTTCTGGTTCAGATGCTGTGTCGAAACTTGGACAATTTTATTCACTCTACGTTGCCTGTGCCCTTCATAAGCTGTTGGTCCCTTCAGTCTGGTGTCTGTGCCAGGGGAAGTAAATGATTCCAAGCAGGGAATTGTATCATTGAAACGTATCATGGACTCACTGAGCGAGTATCTCATTCTCTAAACTTGCAATGCCGGAATAATCAACTTAATGATTGTGGGCCAAAACCAAACCAAGCCAACCAACCAGGCTCAGGAAGCAACCATACTCCACAGCAGGCAGATTGCCAGAGAGGCTGTTCTCAATAACAAAAATGTCACAAAGGACCTAATAGTGATCCAAATGAAAGGGAGGTGCAATTTAATGACAGAAGAAAGTGAAGAAAAATGTATTAAATTGATAAGAGCTACGTAAAGACGTAAACACACTAGTAAAATGTTAATATGACTGCACTTTAACTCCTACATGCAAGAACCGAGAAAGACAAATTAAACACAAAAATGTGAATGCTTTATTGAATATTGGTAGCCGTTACATTGACATTTCTCTCAAACAATCTTGTTTCTTTGACGTTATATCATACTTTTGCAAAAGTATACCTTCTTGGCTGTCTAAAAATATAAATGCATTTGCATCGTTTTACTGCCTTTCCATGTTTTTAGATGGGGTGGAACGCAGTCACCTCTTCCAGAAGGTTTGATGTATGAGGGAGTGTCGGCTGAACCAACACAGGTACCAGTATGTGTGAACATTCATCTGGCAGGTACAGCCAGCAAGTGTCATGTAAACATCTAGCAACTTTCACTTTCCACAATACAGTGTATTAAAAATGTCTTTTAGGCTAGCTAAGCATCATTGCAGACAGGATGCACTACAATACTGGAGACTTCCAGTCACACAAATCAGTTTTTTCAATGTCGCACATGGTCAAAACTATTATTTAGAGAAAAACAGGCATAAACGTTATTGTTATGCATATATCAAGTAATTATAGGTATTTGTATTAAGAATCTTGAAAAATGCTATTTGTTGGAATGCGTTACATGTCAGGCTATTGGAAAATGATAAAACCCAAAAACAGCAAAACATTATTTTAGGACCAGTGGCTGTCCTTAAGGTGGTGGTTGAATAAGTACAGCTGAAGCCTTGCACCCTCACCCATGGAGCACAGTGGCGCAGTGGCTAGAACATCAGACTCTCAATCAAGAGAACCCAGATTCAAATCCTGTGCTGCCACATCCAACCTTGGGCAAGTTCATTCACTCTACATCGCTGCAGTTCACTCAGCTGTATGAATGAGTACCTGGCTATATACCCTGGTGGATAATTGTATACGAATAGTCTTTGCGCATTAATTGCAGCATGGCTGGATGCTTCCCATGGAAGTCAAGATGGTGTTCGATTGAACAGGCCTGGTAGAGAGTAAAGTGTAAAGTGCTTTGAGCAGTCCTGAGGACTGGATACTGCGCTATATAAGAAATTACCTTTACTTTTTACTCGCCCACTGCACTCACTGTGACACGCCCGCGCACCAAGTCTTACGATATGATTGAGACCTACTCTAGACAAAGTCAAGATGCATTGAAACACTCTTCCAAAACTAAACATGTTTGATTCTTGAGACTCACTGAAGACTTGCTTTAACACACTGGCAATGGATTGAGATTTCTCATTGATTATCTGCATGGTTTTGGTATCTTGATTGGCTGATTTAGTCTTATCATCATGTGTACATTCCGGGTTGTTTTATTTATTTGATAATATACTCATATCTAATACATCAGATGAGTAGGCCTTCTGATGTGATTACATATGCCTATTTGTTTTACATATTTTTACATCCACATTGTAAGAAGAAAAGGTAATTTACAAATTCTAAAATAATGTTCTTATTACTTTCTAGGTGATTGGTGCAAGTGCTGCCCAGAGCTCTACACTGCAATGTTTTGATGCAGCCCTAGGGATTATCCATGAACCAGGCAGGTATTATCTCAGTGTGTCACAGAGATAATCAACAATCAACATAACAATAATAATAATAATTATTTATTTCTTTGCAATGGTGAGATTGAATAAAATAGAAGAAACATGATAAAACATTCATTTACTAAAACTAGTACATTTTGTAAAAAATAAATTAAATTTTAAAATGTAAATAAAATCTCATATCGATGTTGTGTAGACATTTATAATTTCTACAGACTCGATCTTTTGGCAGTCACATCTCTGTCCTCATTGCACCTTCACAAAATTGTCCTGCAGACTGACATGTATAGGCCCTTTCACATAGAGTTCACAGCTAGAAGCAAGTGGAGAGTACTTGCTCCTGGCTAGTAGTAGATAGTAAACATGAAATCCCACAGATGTCCGATGCATGTTCGCATATGGTTCACTGCAAGCAGTGTTGATGTACTATAGCGGCTAGAAGCAAGTCCTTAACCAGAAATAATTTGTTGCCAGTCTTGAATTAATAAAAAGTGTACATTTTAGCACTCAAGTGGCTTGGAAGACAGTGATGACCATTATTGGCCAGTTTAGTTTTTTCAATGACAAGCTAATGTCATTTTATCCATTTATTTAATACTAATCCATTCAGTTGGTTTCACTGCCAATTGTGCTAATACCCCTAGACTTGGAACTATTAGTTAATCAGCCAGCTGGTCCCTCTAAATTCCACCTGTCATATCAATTGTAATTACCCGTCTTCGCCAGTCATCTGCCTGTCTTGAAGATGGGCAGACGGGTCCCTGGGTACACCCCTGGCTAGGAGTGAGTAAATGAGACTTGCTACATAGCTGATGTTTGCCAAAAAATCACTCTTAGCCACAAGTAAATGCTCGGTTCAACAGAGTTCTCACAGTGTCAAGTTACTTCTAACTGCATTTGATTTTGTAAATACACAGCGACAAGAGAAACATTGATAGATTCTATGGTATAAATTCAACGACAAACTGGCACTGGAGCCGACATCCCACATACTTATGTTAATTACATATCAGTCTTAAGGTAACATACATTTATTCACATATGCCCTATGTCGACGGGGAATTCCAGCAGTTTCTTGTAACTTTATGAATTACTTGAATCACAGTGGTCTAACCTGAGAAAGGCATAGCAACATATAAGTCTATGACTTCAGCTATGTCCTTTCAGCTATGTGCATGTATTATGTTGTTGTTGAATAAACTTTCATTCATTCATTCAAGTCATTATATTTTAAAACATAGCAGAATCCACATTCGTACCCACATCACCTACTATATTATTACAAAAAAATCATATCTCGAAAAATACTTTACCAATTTTTGAAACTTCACATTTCAAGTTCTCATGTCATGATATCATAAAATATAAAACAACATAGATCTGAAAGTTGCAATTTTGGTACAATATACATTTGAAGGGTTTGCTGGCTTTCTGCGTGAATGTCGCAGCAACTAACTAACATTCACATAGAAATGTACAAGTAGCAAACTCTATGTGAATGAGGTTTATCTCTTGGCAGTCAGTACCAGTCAAATTTGTATTTTGTTGAAGCTGTAACAGGGTCCTCCAGATGTAATACTGTACATACTGTTATATGCTAGAGCATCAGACTCTCAATCGAGAGAACCCGGGTTCGAATCCTATCGTGTTGAACCTTGGGCAAGTTCGTTAACTCTACATTGCTCCAGTTCATTCCTTGTTGTTGTATGAATGAATACCTGGCTATAGACAGTAGTGGATATTTGTATACGAACAGTCTTCTCGCATTAATTGCAGCGTGGCTGAATGCTTCACATTGAAGTCGAGATGGTGTTTGTTGTTCGAATGAACAGGTGTGCCAGGGAGTAAAGTTAAGCCACTTTGTACGGTCCTAAGGACGGGATGCTCCACTATATAAGAACTTACCTTTTATGAGGTATGCTTTTATGTAAACACCATCCTTCATTAATGTATATATGGTTGCAGAAAAGCAGGCTTTCCTGGACAAGATGCGAGAATACATGATGCCAGGTCACCGTGCCTTCATAGAGGCCCTGTGGCAGGCCCCATCAATCAGACAAATTGGTAAGTCTGCATAAATGACCTATCATCTCGCTGTAATGTACTAACAAGCCATGCCTGCTGTTTTAAATGTACTAACAAACTATGCCTGCTGTTTTAAATGTACTAACAAACCACGCCTGCTGTTTTAAATGTACTAACAAACTATGCCTGCTGTTTTAAATGTACTAACAAACTATGCCTGCTGTTTTAAATGTACTAACAAACTATGCCTGCTGTTTTAAATGTACTAACAAACCACGCCTGCTGTTTTAAATGTACTAACAAACTATGCCTGCTGTTTTAAATGTACTAACAAACTATGCCTGCTGTTTTAAATGTACTAAAAAAAAAACAATCATGCTTGCTGTTTTAAATGTACTAACACACCATGACTGCTCTTGTTGTTCTAACAAACCATGCCTGCTCTTGTTGTTCTAACAAACCATGACTGCTCTTGTTGTTCTAACAAACCATGACTGCTCTTGTTGTTCTAACAAACCATGACTGCTCTTGTTGTTCTAACAAACCATGACTGCTGTAGTTGTTCTAACAAACCATGACTGCTCTTGTTGTTCTAACAAACCATGACTGCTCTTGTTGTTCTAACAAACCATGACTGCTCTTGTTGTTCTAACAAACCATGACTGCTCTTGTTGTTCTAACAAACCATGACTGCTGTAGTTGTTCTAACAAACCATGACTGCTCTTGTTGTTCTAACAAACCATGACTGCTCTTGTTGTTCTAACAAACCATGACTGCTCTTGTTGTTCTAACAAACCATGACTGCTCTTGTTGTTCTAACAAACCATGACTGCTCTTGTTGTTCTAACAAACCATGACTGCTGTAGTTGTTCTAACAAACCATGACTGCTCTTGTTGTTCTAACAAACCATGACTGCTCTTGTTGTTCTAACAAACCATGACTGCTCTTGTTGTTCTAACAAACCATGACTGCTCTTGTTGTTCTAACAAACCATGATTGCTCTTGTTGTTCTAACAAACCATGACTGCTCTTGTTGTTCTAACAAACCGTGACTGCTCTTGTTGTTCTAACAAACCGTGACTGCTCTTGTTGTTCTAACAAACCGTGACTGCTCTTGTTGTTCTAACAAACCATGACTGCTCTTGTTGTTCTAACACACCATGACTGCTCTTGTTGTTCTAACAAACCATGACTGCTCTTGTTGTTCTAACAAACCGTGACTGCTCTTGTTGTTCTAACACACCATGACTGCTCTTGTTGTTCTAACAAACCATGACTGCTCTTGTTGTTCTAACAAACCGTGACTGCTCTTGTTGTTCTAACAAACCATGACTGCTGTAGTTGTTCTAACAAACCATGACTGCTCTTGTTGTTCTAACAAACCATGACTGCTCTTGTTGTTCTAACAAACCATGACTGCTCTTGTTGTTCTAACAAACCGTGACTGCTCTTGTTGTTCTAACACACCATGACTGCTCTTGTTGTTCTAACAAACCATGACTGCTCTTGTTGTTCTAACACACCATGACTGCTCTTGTTGTTCTAACAAACCATGACTGCTCTTGTTGTTCTAACAAACCGTGACTGCTCTTGTTGTTCTAACACACCATGACTGCTCTTGTTGTTCTAACAAACCATGACTGCTCTTGTTGTTCTAACAAACCGTGACTGCTCTTGTTGTTCTAACAAACCGTGACTGCTCTTGTTGTTCTAACAAACCATGACTGCTCTTGTTGTTCTAACAAACCGTGACTGCTCTTGTTGTTCTAACAAACCGTGACTGCTCTTGTTGTTCTAACACACCATGACTGCTCTTGTTGTTCTAACAAACCATGACTGCTCTTGTTGTTCTAACAAACCATGACTGCTCTTGTTGTTCTAACAAACCGTGACTGCTCTTGTTGTTCTAACACACCATGACTGCTCTTGTTGTTCTAACAAACCATGACTGCTCTTGTTGTTCTAACAAACCGTGACTGCTCTTGTTGTTCTAACAAACCATGACTGCTGTAGTTGTTCTAACAAACCATGACTGCTCTTGTTGTTCTAACAAACCATGACTGCTCTTGTTGTTCTAACAAACCATGACTGCTCTTGTTGTTCTAACAAACCGTGACTGCTCTTGTTGTTCTAACACACCATGACTGCTCTTGTTGTTCTAACAAACCATGACTGCTCTTGTTGTTCTAACACACCATGACTGCTCTTGTTGTTCTAACAAACCATGACTGCTCTTGTTGTTCTAACAAACCGTGACTGCTCTTGTTGTTCTAACACACCATGACTGCTCTTGTTGTTCTAACAAACCATGACTGCTCTTGTTGTTCTAACAAACCGTGACTGCTCTTGTTGTTCTAACAAACCGTGACTGCTCTTGTTGTTCTAACAAACCATGACTGCTCTTGTTGTTCTAACAAACCGTGACTGCTCTTGTTGTTCTAACAAACCGTGACTGCTCTTGTTGTTCTAACACACCATGACTGCTCTTGTTGTTCTAACAAACCATGACTGCTCTTGTTGTTCTAACAAAACATGACTGCTCTTGTTGTTCTAACAAACCATGACTGCTCTTGTTGTTCTAACACACCATGACTGCTCTTGTTGTTCTAACAAACCATGACTGCTCTTGTTGTTCTAACAAACCATGACTGCTCTTGTTGTTCTAACAAACCATGACTGCTCTTGTTGTTCTAACAAACCATGACTGCTCTTGTTGTTCTAACAAACCGTGACTGCTCTTGTTGTTCTAACAAACCGTGACTGCTCTTGTTGTTCTAACAAACCGTGACTGCTCTTGTTGTTCTAACAAACCGTGACTGCTCTTGTTGTTCTAACAAACCATGACTGCTCTTGTTGTTCTAACAAACCATGACTGCTCTTGTTGTTCTAACAAACCGTGACTGCTCTTGTTGTTCTAACACACCGTGACTGCTCTTGTTGTTCTAACAAACCGTGACTGCTCTTGTTGTTCTAACAAACCGTGACTGCTCTTGTTGTTCTAACAAACCGTGACTGCTCTTGTTGTTCTAACAAACCGTGACTGCTCTTGTTTTTCTAACAAACCGTGACTGCTCTTGTTGTTCTAACACACCGTGACTGCTCTTGTTGTTCTAACAAACCGTGACTGCTCTTGTTGTTCTAACAAACCGTGACTGCTCTTGTTGTTCTAACAAACCGTGACTGCTCTTGTTGTTCTAACAAACCATGACTGCTCTTGTTGTTCTAACAAACCATGACTGCTCTTGTTGTTCTAACAAACCGTGACTATGGTAGTTGTTGTTTTAACAAACCATGACTGCTCTTGTTGTTCTAACAAACCACGACTGCTCTTGTTGTTCTAACAAACCATGACTGCTCTTGTTGTTCTAACAAACCGTGACTGCTCTTGTTGTTCTAACAAACCGTGACTGCTCTTGTTGTTCTAACACACCGTGACTGCTCTTGTTGTTCTAACAAACCGTGACTGCTCTTGTTGTTCTAACAAACCGTGACTGCTCTTGTTGTTCTAACAAACCGTGACTGCTCTTGTTGTTCTAACAAACCGTGACTGCTCTTGTTGTTCTAACAAACCGTGACTGCTCTTGTTGTTCTAACAAACCGTGACTGCTCTTGTTGTTCTAACAAACCGTGACTGCTCTTGTTGTTCTAACAAACCGTGACTGCTCTTGTTGTTCTAACAAACCGTGACTGCTCTTGTTGTTCTAACAAACCGTGACTGCTCTTGTTGTTCTAACAAACCGTGACTGCTCTTGTTGTTCTAACAAACCGTGACTGCTCTTGTTGTTCTAACAAACCGTGACTGCTCTTGTTGTTCTAACAAACCGTGACTGCTCTTGTTGTTCTAACAAACCGTGACTGCTCTTGTTGTTCTAACAAACCGTGACTGCTCTTGTTGTTCTAACAAACCGTGACTGCTCTTGTTGTTCTAACACACCGTGACTGCTCTTGTTGTTCTAACAAACCGTGACTGCTCTTGTTGTTCTAACAAACCGTGACTGCTCTTGTTGTTCTAACAAACCGTGACTGCTCTTGTTGTTCTAACAAACCGTGACTGCTCTTGTTGTTCTAACAAACCGTGACTGCTCTTGTTGTTCTAACAAACCGTGACTGCTCTTGTTGTTCTAACAAACCGTGACTGCTCTTGTTGTTCTAACAAACCGTGACTGCTCTTGTTGTTCTAACAAACCGTGACTGCTCTTGTTGTTCTAACAAACCGTGACTGCTCTTGTTGTTCTAACACACCGTGACTGCTCTTGTTGTTCTAACAAACCGTGACTGCTCTTGTTGTTCTAACAAACCGTGACTGCTCTTGTTGTTCTAACAAACCGTGACTGCTCTTGTTGTTCTAACAAACCGTGACTGCTCTTGTTGTTCTAACAAACCGTGACTGCTCTTGTTGTTCTAACAAACCGTGACTGCTCTTGTTGTTCTAACAAACCGTGACTGCTCTTGTTGTTCTAACAAACCGTGACTGCTCTTGTTGTTCTAACAAACCGTGACTGCTCTTGTTGTTCTAACAAACCGTGACTGCTCTTGTTGTTCTAACAAACCGTGACTGCTCTTGTTGTTCTAACAAACCGTGACTGCTCTAGTTGTTCTAACAAACCGTGACTGCTCTTGTTGTTCTAACAAACCGTGACTGCTCTTGTTGTTCTAACAAACCGTGACTGCTCTTGTTGTTCTAACAAACCGTGACTGCTCTTGTTGTTCTAACAAACCGTGACTGCTCTTGTTGTTCTAACAAACCGTGACTGCTCTTGTTGTTCTAACACACCGTGACTGCTCTTGTTGTTCTAACAAACCGTGACTGCTCTTGTTGTTCTAACAAACCGTGACTGCTCTTGTTGTTCTAACAAACCGTGACTGCTCTTGTTGTTCTAACAAACCGTGACTGCTCTTGTTGTTCTAACAAACCGTGACTATGGTAGTTGTTGTTTTAACAAACCATGACTGCTTTTGTTCTAACAAACCATGGCTGCTGTTGTTGTTCTAACAAACCAAAACTGCTTTTGTTGTTTTAACAAATCATGGCTGCTGTTGTTGTTCTAACAGAGCATGGCTGCTGTTGTTGTTCTAACAAACCATGACTGCTGTTGTTGTTCTAACAAACCGTGGCTACTGTTGTTGTTCTAACAAACCATGACTGCTGTTGTTGTTCTAACAAACCAAGGCTGCCTTTGTTGTTCTAACAAAGCATGAGTGCTGTTGTTCTAACAAACCATGACTGCTGTTGTTGTTCTAACAAACCATGGCTGCTTTTGTTGTTCTAACAAACCATGACTGCTGTTGTTGTTCTAACAAACCATGACTGCTTTTGTTGTTCTAACAAACCATGGCTGCTGTTGTTGTTGTTCTAACAAACCATGACTGCTGTAGTTGTTCTAACAAACCATGACTGCTTTTGTTGTTCTAACAAACCGTGGCTACTGTTGTTGTTCTAGCAAACCATGGCTGCTGTTGTTGTTCTACCAAACCATGGCTGCTGTTGTTATAACAAACCATGGCTGCTGTTCAGAAAGTGTATTGCATGAGGTAGTGTGATGTTGTGGCTGGCATTCATGAACATGTGTGTATGTTGTAGTGAAAGCAAGCAGCAACAATATGCTGCAGACTACCTACAACCAGTGCGTTGATGCTGTCCAAACATTCAGAACGTATCATGTTCAACTTGTTGCAAAGTAAGTTGTGTTTTACATTTTACAGATCTTTTCAGTGTGGTAGTCTTCTTGCTGAGTCTCGAGATAACGGTCTATTTTAAACACACTCTTCTGGTGCTTTTTATACAACTAGCTAGTTATTTTATATTATGCTTCCTTTTAAAATGTTTTTTCTAAATAGTGTTTTTCAATGCCTGCCGCGATGTGTAATTAAAATATACAACCAACGTTATAAATTGGCTAGTGGTGTGAACAATGTGTTAGATATCTTTTAGAAGTACAGTGAAACCTCACTATCAAGGTTACACTGTACTTCTAAAAGATGTCTATCAAGGTCACCCTTGGAACTGGATGAAAGACAATTTAGTGACCTGAATAGCAAGGTGACCATATTAGTGGGACTAATTTCCTATACTTTACTGTATGTAGAACTTATTTGGGACTGCAGGAGTGACCTTAATTGTGAGATGGCTCTATTACAGAGGTGACTGTTCCTAAGACATGTAAACATTGACTTTGTGCCAGTGCATATCATGACATGTTAACTTTATTCATACTGCTGTTCTTGCCATTGTTGTTATGGAAACATATTTAAATAATATGTAACATATCACCATCCCGCAGGTTTATTGTAACAATGTCTGACAAATGGAAGAGCCAGGATAAATACGAGGCTGTCTCCAAACAAGGCACAGGTGGACAGAGTAAGTATAGCAAAAGGAAATGGAAACATTTAATTTCATTATGGCAACGCTTGGAATGGGCATCGCCGATAATTGGTCACAACAGTACAGTTGGTATGGCTGCTAGTAGCGAGTAAACATGAAATCCCATGAAAAATCCAACACGCATATAGTTTGCTACTAGTAGCATCGATACATTTTAACGCGAATAAACAATGTTGGTTAACTAGCCACTGTGCTACAGAGGAACGCAGTGGCCAGAGCATTGGACTGTTAATCAAGAGAACCCAGGTTCGAATCCTGTGCTTCCGTTTCGAACCTTGGGCAAGTTCGTTCACTCTCCATTGCTGCAGTTCATTCAGCTGTATGAATGAGAATCTGCCTATAGGCAGTGGTGGATATTTGTGCACGAATAGTCTTTGCACAATAATTGCAGCATTGTTGAATGCTTCCCAGAGAAATCAAGATGTTCGATTGAACGGGTCTGCCAGGGAGTAAAGTGTGAAGCGCTTTGAGCAGTCCTAAGGATTTGATACTGCGCTATAATTTATAAGAACTTACCTTTCTATATCATGACATTGTACGAGATCAAAATGTCTTCTGAGGGAGCAATCCTGGTTGTGAGCTCTGTGTGTCAAACAACTGCTCTAGTATCATGAATCGTTCATTCCAGACCTTGAATACTTTTACAAGATATTTGTTGTTTATATATCATAAAAATATACAATTATTATTGTTTGGTGTGCGCGCATGTGTGTGTGCAAGTGTGCATGCGCAAGAGTTTATGAGTGTATGTGCGTGCGTACATGCGTGAATGTGTGCGCGTGTGTATAAACGGGATGATGTTTCCTCAGTTATAAAGCTGGCTACTTCTCACAGAGTTCGTCATATTTTTATTCCATAGGTCTGATGCCTTTCCTGAAGACCCTCCGTGATACCACCAGTCAGTACACACTAAAGGAGTAGCTACAATTACCACAAGAAACCAGACACTTGTCCCATCAAGGACCATTTTACACTGAACTTCAAAAATGCAATGAGGAGAACTGTTCAACTGCACAAAGTTCACGAGTGCAATGGGTTAGCACATCCTCGCAAGTCTGTGGTAGTGACTACGTTCACTGCCCCTGGCAGATCTCCAACGCATTGTATGGAAGTTACCTGAATCAAAGTCAACACTGTACCTCCTGTGAAAACAGTATACACCTGTCCAACCTGCGCACCAGTTGCAAGACGAACCACTCAAGTTCCAGGAATCCCAATATAATTAATTACCAATTCGACCATTATCACAAACAGCTGATTGGTATTATGCATTCAAATAATTACTCTACTTCCCAAACCACTGGAACTACCCGGCAATCGATATTATTGACTGTGCTTATCATCAGAGTTATGCAAAGCTATCTGCCAGGAGGTACTGAGACTGGTGTAATCAGCAGCTCCACCTGGTGTACGAGGATGGGGTAGAGAATTGTGGGTACAATCGATGAAGTACAATGTGTACACTTGCCATTCCTACGTCTTCCCGTACACTAATCTCTTAGACGTCTATCATATATCCAAGATCATTAGTCAGTGTACTTAGGCATGTAAGAACTTGTGTGGGCGTACGTGCATTCGTACGTGCGTATGCATAAATTTACACACATTTGCATGTATAACCTACACACGTGCATGCATGTGTCTACGTGCACGCAGTTCTGTGATGTGTATGTGCATAATAAAAAAGTCTTGTTCAGCTTTGAATAAGAACCATCTAGAAACTCGATTCAAGCGTGCACTGTAAGAATTGGAAACATGGTATTCGTGCATGTTTGATGTAATAGTTTTGTGTTTGTAATGTTGTACTGCAACATTGATTACACTTAGCGACTTGCCATTGTTGTTATATTTATCATTAGTGTGCATATGGTTTCATTCATTGGTACAAAATGGGACAATCATTAGTGTTAGCGTGGGCATTGACATTTGTTTAGGTCATGCATGCTGGGGAAAGATGCCCTCGGGGCTGGCTTTCAGACATGTGGCCTTTGGCCATACGATGCTGACATTTTCACCGATGAGGATCGACGACGTTACCTCTGCGGTTACTTATGAGGACACCTTGCTGTCGACCGATGGGCCATCAACAGCCTTGCCGTCAACCGCTGGGCCATCAACAGCCTTGCCGGCGACCACTGGATCAACATTATTGCTTTAATTGCCGCCGACCGCTGTATCATCAACAGCCTTAATTGCCATTGCTTAATATCGTCGACAACTTTGCCATCAACTGTCGGATCGTCGGCAGTTTTGCCATCGACACAAGTTGAGAATTACCTCGGTGAAACTCTGACCAAGACCAACATTTTTCCGCCCACGCCCGATCGAGGGTACGTATTGCAGCAATTAAGAGCTAGTCACGGTTCTGACTATAAATCTCCATACAAGAGCAAACTGGTTGATCTAAAGTCAGCTAAGCTAGGGGAAGGCGAACTCAAATGGGAAATCCAAACGGGAAGTAACGAGGGATGATCAAATGAAGCATGATCGCAATAACGAAATCAAAGCGAATAAGCGCCACCACCAGCAGTGAGGAGGGAATTAGCCGTGTGTCATTTGCAGCGAGCTGTTCGTGAACCGCGTATCACATAATATGAGATATGATATTATCACCATAGCTCGTGAGGTGACATTAATTGTCAGTTGTGGCAGAAATAGGCCCACAATTAATTAACGTTCATATGCCCAAACTGAGAGTCCAATATAGTGACTGAACTGCCAGTTGCATACCATTACATAACTTTGAATTATTCTAAAATTACATCATCTGACTGTGAAGTAGGGTGTGGTGTTAGTACCAATATTGTAAGGTACCCCCTCTAAAATATGGAGATGGTCTGAGTGAGAAAATTGCTATGTTTGATCAACTGGTTGATTCTAACCCCATATACATACCCCTTGAAATTGAGACCCCTCAAAAAGCAGTTTGGCCTAGAAAATGAACTTAAACATGGTGATAATATCAATATAACTAAATAAAAATCAGGTGAAAAACCATTTGCTGACATGTAGTCTTCAATAGACATGTAGCTATACACGGTAAATAGTGTATAGACACAGTAGTGATATGGTAGAATATTGCTGTTAATAGTGTTCAAACTGAGAATCATTACTGACACTAGGTCATAACGCTGGCTGCTGTGAGTGCTAAAGTGAGTGAGAATTACTGTACATCCGTAGCCTGGGTAATGTAATCCAGGGTGACCTCTGCATTCGAAGTTAGGTTGTTTAAGTACACATTCATATAAATGTTGGTCTTTCATGAGGCGGAACTGGTCACTTGTTTTTGGTATGGAAAGTAAAGTGTTCAGGTAGAGACGTTCTACTTTGATTCCCTCGTCTATGTCAGTGGCGCAATGTATTCAACTGCATCAGCTGATGTGATTGAATTGGCCGACCATGGCCTTCAGTGCATCCTCCTGTCCACTGTTAGATTAGCAATTTCTTTGTCATGCGGACACTGTTTGTTCAGTTCTTGCTCTCTTATATTCAATGCTAGCATGATTTCTGGTATCCTACCAACATATACCAAATTTTATTATCTCAGTACTTATACTGAACAATGTGCAATTCATAATTGTTATATATGCAATACATGATTGAATAACTCTACCTCCTTGGTTATAAATTAATTACTTAATTTAAAAACCGATTGTTTGGTATATTTAGTACATACGTGTGTAATATACAGGCATATATACATTTATTTTGTAGTGATGATTCACTAATTGTACTAGGAATGTTCATATGTTTATATAAGTTAAATAATGATTGAAATTATTTCATAGGGTGGCTCTTATGACAGCGACTATAATTAGTCTTAGTAGGAGTCTCCCGTCCCTTATATGACATAATCTTTTATTTTCCTATCATCCATTATATACTTACGACTTTGTTTTTACTCATGTCGATTCGATTGCAATGTATTGTATGGTATTATGTTTTTTTTATAACGATTTTGTTGTATTATGTATTTGGGACAAATCAACATTTCCTGTTCCTACCTCCTTTTCTTACCATATTGCCATAGTTCCTTATAGATCCTGGCTGTTATTGGTCAATCAGGTACTTGGCTTTCACTTCCGCTGCAGATACACTGCCAAGCTGCTTGGCACACCTAGTTGAGAGCTCATAGTTCACGAAGCTGACACTCGGCCATGCAGGTTGTTGACCGGCGGTCTTTCTAGCTTCTGTGTGTCCAAATGGAAAACTGATTACTTTATAGACTCGTCATAGTTCCCAAAGCTAAAGTGTCCTCCTTTTGCTTCTGGAATCCAGCAGCCAGTTTGTGGAATCATCTTCAGAAGCTTTATCATTTGGGTTCGGAAAGAGGTGGCTACATTGGTTGTAGTCGTCATCATTCCTTGTGTACCTGAACCTCTAATTGGATACATATTTGAAAATGTCTTCTTCTATTTTCAAGAGAGTAGTTGCATCCGGTACACCTGCTGCGATTTTGAGATGTTCTTGGTGTAAGTTGTGTCAGCAGACGTGCTCAGAGACATGTATGGTCCAACCAATGAGAGCCTCTGCACAGTGCATGACCTTCCAGAAGTCCACGTCCAAGAAACTTCTAAAGATGCAGGCTACCTGATTCGGAACACTCTTGGGAGTATGCCACATCGTCCACACGGTAGAGGCTAATTGTTCCGGTCAGCGTCAAGCGATTTTACTGCTCATCTTTGAGACTGACACACTTTTTTGCTATACAGTCAAACGCTTGGTAAGTGACGCTTGTTACCATTGTTCTTGCATTAACTAGAACATTTGAGTAGTAATAGTGTAGTAGTATTGTCCCTACCTAGCAAGTTATCTAGTTCTGCCTACCACTTGGGCACAATCCTGTTAAACATTAAAGTCGGGTGTACATTGCAGAGCAAATGATCAGGGATATGCTTCGAGTCTAGACTTTCTGCTACAATCTCATCCACATTGAAGTTGTGAGATGTCTGGTCTGTTGTAACAAAATAAGTTTTCTCAAAGATAGATTTGAGCTTAACCACTTCCTGTCTCAAGGATTTCGAGTACTGCCACCTTGAGAGCAGCTAAGTTGTTTCTGGACTCTGGAGCTGTGTTCATGGATGTCATATACTTGTAATTTGGATATGTTTCCATTCACAGAGATGTCCTGAACAGAACATTACCCAGTACATTACTTTTTGGACCAAATAATGTTGAAAGCTTCTTCCACGCTCTTGAGGAAACTGTTAATTTGTCTGGAAGAGAAGCTCCCACATATCTTAAATGTGTCTACAGTGGATGGTGTAGACATTGTAAAATAGTCACTGCTCTTCAATCAGTTCTGCTAGCAACTAGCGTCCCCTGAGCACTGGGCTTGGTCGCAGCAGATACAACATGTTTTTGTATGATATATTAGCCAGCTGAAAGCATCCCAAGGGAAAACTATACAGTCTACAGCAACCAGTGTCTTTTTGGACTGTGACCCTGTGCATGATGTGTCAGCAGTCATGGTTACTTGGCCTGCACATATACGATTCATCTTTACGCCATACATTTCATAACCAGTTCTCAACTCTTCGTCGTATTCTGATAACCCCTGCAAGGTAAATGATAGATAACATCTAGTAGATAATTGTGTTTACATTCCTCTGTTAACGGAAACGACTGCAAAAGACTGTAATTCTCATATTGAACAGCAATAATACAATTTTCGACCAAATCTGAATGGTTACTTATTTCAGAGGGTATGTATGTATGTTAGCGTCAGTGAACTGGTAAAATGTTGGCAGTTAAAAAAAATGTGCAGAATAACACCACTCGTATGTAGTCATATTAGTTGACCTTGAAGGTGTAGCATACTGTAGGTTCGATGCGTGTTTTGGATGAGATAAAACATTTTCACGTTGATCACGAGTTTGTTTCATGTCAATATTTGTATTTATACAAGAGACCTTATGTGAAACACGGAGATTGAACTGTGGTCGCAGTGATGCAGTGAAGACGGCTATTATATATAGTTATCTTTGCCCATGAACATTTCTGCGCTGCTTAGACTGTTTAGTTTAATCAATCCCATAGCAGTATACGTGGATATATTACAGACATTACTTGTTAATCTAGCTGTTTGAAGTTGGTTGTAATATCATTCATGCAGTAATGTGTTTCCCTGTGTTTGTCTTACATGTATATTAAATTCGTCTTAGCAGAATATATGTTCAAGCTTCTGCAGGTGTATCAAAAAGAATCCAATCGTCATGTAGTTAACAATATTTATTCAGGAAAAATGCAAAAACACAGAATATATAATGAAGTGTACCATCAAACAAGGTAAATGTCCCGATAAGTGAGAATGATGGATCGCCACTTTATCAGTCAATAAACCACCAACATTGGTAACCTTCCTGATACAGGAGAAGTGAAGTACAATTCGTTATTTAATAAACCACCAACTATTGTAACCTTCCTGATACAGGAGAGGTGAAGTACGATTCATCACTTCATCAGTCAATAAACCACCAAATGTGGTAACCCTCCTGATAAAGGAGAGGTGAAGTACGTATCGTCACTTCATCAGTCAAAAAGCACCAAATATGGTAAGCCTCCTAATATAGGAGATGCTTGTTCGTCATAAGATGTCGGTTCGTCATGACATAATAATAATATTTATAGAGCGCAATATCCATAATATGCTCAAAGCGCTGTACAATAAAATTCAAACAGGCGATTCAATGTATACTAATATAATAATAATAAAAGATAAAAGAAACTTCAGATAAAATGTAGAACAAATGATGTTGGTTATATTAAAACTATTAATTAAAGACAATAAATAAATAAAATTAGATAAATTATAAATTATACCTATTATTACTCTATTTACATATATGTATACCTATACATACATACCCACACACATGCCCGCACGCATGCATACATAAATAAATACTGATACATGCACTCAACATAATATATCTATATGTGTAAAAGTAAGATATGCAATAAAATGTCCTCAAATGAAATTAAATGTAAAAAATGTCAGCAGTATTGAGCTTTAAACATGTGCGTCTTTAGTGTCTTTCTGAACGCCGACAGAGTTCCCCAGCTGACAAGGACACGTGATTTCACATGTTCTGAAGGTGAATTCACGTGTTCAACTAGTTCAATTCACGTGTTTCCGTACGTGAATTCACGAGATTCTGTGAACAAATTTCAAGGTGAAAACACGTGTTTCGACACATGTTTATCTGGTTCACCGCACGTGAAATCACGTGTTTCCGTACGTGAATTCACGAGATTCTGTGAATAACTTTCCCGGTGAAAAAATGTGTTTCGACACGTGTTTATCTGGTTCACCACAGGTGAAATCACAAGTTTCCGTACGTGTAATCACGTGTTTCCGTATGTGAATTCACGAGATTCTGTGAACAACTTTCCCCTATAAAACCGTGTCTCATGCACGTGTTGTAACAGGCCCATTACTCGTGAAATCACATATTGGCGTATGTGAGGTCACGAGAATCTGTAAGCATGTTTTCCCGTGAAAACACGTATCCAAGACACGCATTTTAATTGATTCATAAAACGTGAAATCACCTGCCCTGACAAATGGTTAGGAACTATTGACGATATATCAAGTCTATTCGGATCCGTAGACGTCGATTGATACCTATTATAAATTAAGACAAATCAACAAGTAGAACACAACTATTTTATTGTAAGGCAATGAGTAGATAAGCTCTATTTTAGATAGCCAGGACTCCATATGTATTTGTATTTAATTTCAACGCGAATCTCTGTGTGAGTACAGCTAAAATTGTACATTGAAATCACCATGTGGAAGTGTCAGTTCTCCGAGTTAAAGAGTAAATGACACATGATATCCGACCCATGTCGTAACTTTAGTGGTGTAGAGGCTATGTGTAGAGACTAGGGGGTGTGGTGTAGAGGCTATGTGTAGAGACTAGGGGGTGTGGTGTAGAGGCTATGTGTAGAGACTAGGGGGTGTGGTGTAGAGGCTATGTGTAGAGACTAGGGGGTGTGGTGTAGAGGCTATGTGTAGAGACTAGGGGGTGTGGTACTTGCTGTAGTGCTGATTTGCTGCAGGAAAACGTTCTGCTTTATCTTAACTAAATCTGAAACACTAGTGAGGTTGCCTCGACAATCTTTATGATTCTGCCTAAACACAAGAAGGACATAGGACGTTTGCCATTTCAGGCCCATGTCGTTTGTTTATTGATTAGAGTTACGTTGCAGTAGTTGATCTACTCTTAGTTGTACATAATTATATACTGACATTGATTAGATACATACAAAGGTTGTGTTTGTTTACAAATGGTTTGTTTACAAAAAGCGTGTTTCTTAGAAAATGTCACACATTTAGCATTTTATGACTTTTTCCAGTTTTGTTTCGGCATGATAATTGAACTTTGTGGATTGATTAGATACATTTAGTTTGATCATTGTTTTGTTGATAACTATGTTTCTGTTGGTCGTTGTTTATTGGTTTCTTCTTCACCACAGTCGGGCCTCATCAGCAGCAGTTATCACGACGATTTATTGTCCCTGGTATAAGTCTTCTCACTATCGCTCTGTCTGTCTTAAGATAATTTGTGAAAAGGTGCGTCTTCAGTGCCACTTTAAACTGATTGACACTAGTGCATTGGCGCACTGTGAGTGGTAGTTGATTCCATGCTCTTGGAGCTGCACAAGAGAATGCTCGTTCGTCGATTTTAGTTCAGGTAGTGGGTTGTTTAAGGAGTAGCTGATCGGAGTGAGGCAGCGTGTCGGGTGATACGGAGAGAGAAGTGCTGATAGATATGGAGGTGCGAGCCCATGAAGGCATTTGAAAGTGAGAAGTAGTGTCTTTAAAATAATGCGACTCTTCACAGAAGCCAGTGCAGCTCCAAGAGCATGGGCGTGACGTGGTCTCGTTTCGACCGCATCGTTATGATACGAGCACATGCATTTTGGACACGTTGTAGTTTCTCAATTACTGTCGCTGGCAATCCATTAAAAAGACTATTGCAGCAGTCAATTCGCGAAATGACTAGCGCATGCACAAGTTGTTTTGTGTGTTCTTTGTCTAAGTATCGACGAATGCGTGCAGTGCTATGGAGGTGGTAATATGCATTTCTGCAAATGTTAGTTACGTGTCGCTCAAGGGAAATATTATAATCTCAGGTCACCCCTCAAGTTTCTGGCGTGTGTGTTGGGTAACACGCACACGTTTCCGATAGTTACACCGTCAGGAAGAACATTTTCGGTTGCTGATTTCGGTTGGACGATGATGATCTCCGTTTTGTCATCAATGAGTTTTACCATGCTGGTTTTCATCCATGCCCTAATTAGCGTACACCCCCTTTTAGCAGCATCCGATTCCCATGACAGTGACCTCAATGCCAACCTTAACTGTTGAACCCATCATTGTGTTTTAATTTCTACCAATATCACACTAGATTCAAAGTTTTGTGATGAAACAACATCGAAAGAAATTATCAGATTTTACAGTGTACTTGTATCCTGTTGCTCGTATGTGAGATGCATAAATCGCTTGCCTGTCATGTCTGCTGAGTTTGCTTTACTCAGGAACCACAGGAACCAAAGAAAATGGGTGCACACCCCTGTACGCTTATTGGAACACAACATTTGACATATTTCGATGTCTCAATTATTTGTTAAGCGTACTTTACACTTATTAGAACGAATGTATGTATGTATATATATATATATATATGTATATATACAGTGTGTGTATGTATATATATATACATGTTCTAAATATGACGTTAATCAAACCCACGTCGTGTTCAACATAGCAACGAATTTGAAAATTGACGTCAAAAAAAGTGCGCATATGACATCCTACGTTCGACTATACACTGTAGTTTCAACATAGCAATGAAAACGTTGATGATCTCCGTTTTGTCACCATTGAGTTTGAGCATGTTGGTTTTCATCTATTGACGGATACTGGCGACGCAGAGTTCTATTTTCGTGATGGCAATGTCGGGTGAAATATTATCGCTCAGGCTAAATTCTTGTAAAAGTTGGATGTCATCTGCATATATATGGTAAGCCATGCCATGATGGTTGAGTAGCGACGCGAGAGGAGTCATATATACAGTGAACAGCAATGGTCCAAGAACTGACCCCTGCGGGACACCGCAAGTCAGTCTGTGAGGTTTAGACTGCTCACCGGCAATCAACACCGTGTATTGTCTGTGTTGTAGGTAGGCAGCGAACCATGATAAATAGTGATCTTCGACGCTGGTGGTGTTGCTCAGTGTGTTTAAAAGAATGGCATGGTCAATTATATGATCAATTAGCAGCAGCACCACACCTTTGCGTTCGTCAATGCACCGAATCACATTGTCATGCATGTGCAGAAGCGCAGTTTCGGTACTAAAGTCCTGTCGGTAGGCTGATTGCAACGGCAATACAGGTTGTTTTCACGCATGTGTGCAATCAACCGGTTTGCCACAATCCTCTCGACTAACTTTGATAAAAAGCACATGTTAGAAATAGGCCGATAGCTTTACAACATTTCACTATCAAGACTTGCCTTTTTCAATATGGGATTGATGACAGCAACTTTCATTTCATCAGGCATTCCTTCCAGCAAACACTTGTTGATGATGTTCATAATAGGCGTTGTCATGACATCAGAGCACTCTTTTACCAAGTTTGAAGGCATCGGGTCAAGTTTGCAAGTCTCCATCCTAACATGATCCCCATCCTAACATGGTCCCCATTCTAACATGGTCCCCATTCTAACATGGTCCCCATTCTAACATGGTCCCCATCCTAACATGGTTCCCATTCTAACATGGTCCCCATCATAATGCGGTCCACATCCTAACACGGTCCCCATCCTAACACGGTCCCCATCCTAACATATTCGGGAAACCCCATTTTGATACGGTCCCATTTTTGTTAAAAGAAAAACAAGGAACGAGAAAGAACCGCTACTGAAAAGTCATTTGTAATTCAATTGTAACTCCATTGGTAGTGTAATGTGGTTATTATTGTTACTATGTAATCAGCAATCTAAGTCTGTGTGTCTGTGTGTCTGTATTCCTTGAAAATGAGCATGTAATTGATTAAATAATTACAAAAAGGTGTTAGTATTTGATTAGATAACTATTTTTTTTCTCAAAAATATGTGTGTTGTATAGATGTAGCATTATAAACATTCAGTAAAACGAACACAAGACATTAAATTTATGTATTTAATTTCCAAGTAATTACAGTATTATATATATATATATATATGGTTAATTTAATTGTTTATTTGACCGCCTAATTTAATACATGTTGTTTTCTATAGGATACTACTACAATGAAGCTGCTAAGAACGCAATGAAAGCCATGAAAGGTCGACTCGCGAACAAGTTCTATGCCTTGTCTGAGGAGGCATACAGTCTGGTCGAGGAATGATCAATGTCTACAGGTTCGGTCCTAGTTACAATCACTCTTGTCACAACTGACGGAATTTTTCAGAGGATCTCAGTCGATTGGAGATGTGCATCTCAAATTCGCAATAAAAAACAAAACAAAAATATGTGCCTATTATGAATTTATAAATTATATAATGTTCTACCCGCTTATACGTGTGATACTGTGCGCATTGTCGGATGACAAAGTTCCGAGCAAATGTGTGAAGTCGTTTGAGTTACACTGTCATGTTCTGTGGTTCGTCGCAAATGGCGTTGTAGTAGTAGTCTTTTGGTATAAACATTGTTTATGATTGTTGCACAAATGACAACAGCAGTTATAAAGAACATTTTGCATCACTCAGAGTGTGTTGCTGAATGTGTTATTGGCAGTTTTGCCGTCCGATCAGAAAACATTCTGATTGGGTTGATGCTGAGAGGTTGTCATGATTGACAGTCAGACTTTCTACAGCGAATGGATTAGCAGCAGATCTTTTATGTGCTGCTAATGGGACAATGTGTCTGATGACATGTAGCAGTGACATTGTGTGGAGCATCAGCACGCCTGGATACTTGTGCATGGAAATCAACCAACTGGTGATCAACAGTGCAAATAATTATTGTCAAGACTGTCGTTTGATTGATAGCTGTCATGGACTGATTCTTGTGGCGCTGATTGACAACATAACTGTACTTCGCAGTGGACAATAAAACTGCAGCTGCTAGAAGTGGATGAGTTTAGTCGTGAGCTACGTTATCTGTCATGTTACATTGAACAATGAGATAGCACAGTTGAGAAAGCTCTGTGCTGATGCCTCTAGTGTGATTCACGGCTGCCACTGGAACCCAAGAGCTGAATGGGAACTTGATTCATGAACTGAGTGCAGCTATGTTTTGTATTTATTAGATATAGAGCGTGCCGTCACGAGGCTTGACCGGAACAGACGTTTCTCAGCTTCAAGTGCATCACTGTGCATGTCACAGAAATGGTGCTCAAGATAATCAACATCTTTGGCATTGTGATTGACAGATGTGGTTGATTGACAGGTTGTCAATTAAGGTTGATTGACATCACCAGTTGTTGACGAAGTGTTGTCTTCAAGATGAGGATGCCAGGCAGTACTAATCAGCACATTTTGTTGCTAACTTCTATATGAATGATTGCTTTTGGCATTTAAACAGCTTCGTGTAATCTGTTGTATTTTGTTATTTTCACCGTATTTTTCCAGTTCACTACAGGCTGTGTATGGTTAATGTTGTTTGCTCTTGTAGCATCAAAGATTTAACAAGATTTTAACAAGATTGCCACACACAGAATTAACTCTAGGTGGCAGGTGGACAAGGAAGCCCTTTGTCTTATCGAGAGTCCAACCCTTTTATCTATGTATATCCCACCCTTCTGAGGTATGTGTCGATTTTATTTTAAAACATATTCACGCTACTAGCACCCACACAATCAGCAGAACTAAACTATCTAATCTATACTGCTCCTTTGCTAATGTAACTTCATGTCCTCTAGTCCTTCTATCTTTCTTAACTGAGAAAAAAATACTTCTATCGATATTTTCATAACCATTCAGTATTTTAAACACTTCTATCTGATATCCTCTCAATCTCCTGGTCTCTAGTGTTGTTAAACCACATTCTTTTAGGCGAATTTCATAACTAAGATCCCTCAGTTTTTGTATCATTTTAGTCGCTCTCCTCTGTACTCTTTCTAGCATATCTGTGTCCTTCTTGCGATATGGCCTCCACGCTTGTATACAATATTCTAAATGAGGCCTCACTATTGTTTTGTACAGCGGTATTATTAGTTCTTTTTTCCTTATATGCTATATTTCGCCTAATTAATCCAATGATTTGATTTCCCCTTGAAGCTGCAATTCCGCACTGTTCTGAAACCTTCACATCAGCACTAATGGTTAACCCTAAGTCCTTTTCTTTTACAGTAGTACTTAGTACAGTACCCCCATTGTATATTCTACATCTTCGTTCCCATGTCTCTTGTGTGGGGGCATTTACATTTCCCAAAGACACTGTTATCCGTTGGATCTCTGGCCAGTTGATTATTTGCTAATAATTGGTCATTATTTGCAATGTAGTAATAGTACAGTGTTGACTTATGTTGCCAAGTCACCTGTTTTGTCTTGCTTTTGTCTGATGATCTTCATTTACTACAGTTCTCGTGTTGGCTTATTGCTTCACATGCGGCGGTGAACATTGTTATAATGATATAGCTTCGTTGTAAGACATAACTAAAACTAATGTTTTGCCCATATTATTTTCTGGTAAAATATACCGCATATGTTATCGGAAGAGCTGATGGGTGTTGCCCACATACTCGAGGGATGTGGGGGAAAAGAAACAGTTGGGGCTGGAGTGATTGGTAGTGTTTGGTCCACTTCTGTCGTCATTGTAGAGTTATTCATCTCAATGACAAATCTGCATTTTATGATTGTAAAAATAATAAATGCTGTGATTTCTAGATGTCCTGTCATAGTGTGAGATGTGTGGGTCTATATATCTGTATCGACTGTTGGGGAAATATATCCATTGAGAACAGATGTGAATGGTGGCTGTTGTAAACCTAATTAAGCATAGTTAAGTTAATTGCTATGGTCTGGAAACCAGCTTTGTATCATTCTAATATATCCGTAATATACAAATGATAAGTTCATTAGTATACTTTCAGCATTGTTGTGCGTCTTACAAGTTTTGGGGCATGCATTTAGAAGTGGCTGCCAGTTGTTGTGTTTATATCTGCGGGTGTAAAAGAATTTGTCTGAGTATTGAGAAATGCATAAGCCAAGCTGTCTATGTAATCTTTCATTTCGTAGAATCTGTTTGCCATTTTGTAGTTGTTTGCTATAGTTTTGTTTGGTACTCAAATATCTTGGTTTGGTTATGCATAAGAAAGACACGGTTATCGGTGATACGTTTGTTGCAAATCTCTACATTCTGTTCTGCTGATTTAGTCATTTAATGTTCATATTTAACGTTCTTATTAAGTGGTCATATTTTACCGTACGTGTGGTAAGGTGAATTTGTGTTTCCCAAGTGGAATATAGTGTACTGTTCCTTAACAATCTAGAAGGGTCCATGAGTTAGATTTGTATTTACTTCTTTGTTTCTCCTCAAATAGTAAAGAAATCAGTTCTTACTAATAGAATTATCAAAGGTGCCAACAGACACACATGTATGTATTACATACAAAACTTGTATTCAGTTGGTGATACATTGCCAGAAATTATGTACATGGTATTGGTAAGGCTCTTGTCTCCTCCACAGTCAGTTTCCATAGCTACCTCAGAAAGATGAATCCATTACTCATGGAGGAATTCACTTTAATTTTTCATAAGAGCTGCTTATTGGCAGTTTGATCTCAACAGTCAAACCCAAAATTTATCTTACATGTATATATATATATATATATGTAAGATACATTTCATTCATTCATTCATACTCGATTTCACAACAAATTCACACAAAAATTATGCTTGTTACAAAGAATACTCGCCACCTTAATGTGAAACATCGATATATCTGAGAAATATGAAAGTAACCAAATAAGAAAGTAATTATATATATATATATAACAGCTGCTTATTGGCAGTTTGATCTAAACTTTTTGGCTTGACTGTTGAGATCAAACTGCCAATAAGCAGCTGTTTTATATATATAAAATTAGATGCATAGGAAACAAATAGTGTATGCCAAATGTCGCATGGATCTGAAATATCGTGTGATATGTATGGTGTTTCAAATTCATGCAACATTCAAATACTTTACATATAAATTATTCGTTTGTCATGTATCTGATATGGGACAATATATATATATATATTGTCCCATATCAGATACATGACAAACAATATATATATATATATTGTCCCATATCAGATACATGACAAACGAATAATTTATATGTAAAGTATTTGAATGTTGCATGAATTTGAAACACCATACATATCACACGATATTTCAGATTCATGCGACATTTGGCATACACTATTTGTTTCCTATGCATCTAATTTTATGTAGTCATAATAGTGTACTCTGGTGCCTTTAAAATGTGTCTCGCGCACACGAGACAAAAATGGTGCCGTTTTTTTATTCACTTCATATATTGAAGGCTTCAAAGGATACTTTCACAGAAAATATATAACTTTAGTCAGCAAGCCATCGAGCCATGTACAGGTACGCGTGTCGGTGGATTATAATCACATGTAGACCGGGCAATATGCTGGGAAACAGACAGATTGAGCAAGATTGTTGAAATTGAAATTATTTGATTTGACAAACATAAGAATATATACAAGTAGACACCTCAGAACGACATTAATAAGGACAGTTACGTGGGGCAGTTGGAAGCCCTGAATATATAGATACAAGTCATTTTGGTAACTGGTGGTTTACATATGATGCAACGTAACAATAACCATCACGATGCCGTTCAGTCGACTGTTAACACCAGCTTTCACAAAGACACAATCACGTATACTGTCAAGTTTACAGCACATTAGTACACGCAATAGTTTGTCTATGTCCAGTCAGCACCATGTACATTTGAGTCAATTTTTAACAAGAGTTTTGGGATACTCACGGCACGTAGACTTGATCGCCTTCTGTGTTGTCTTGTTTTCCGTTCTTGTGCTTTTTGTCTTTCGTCGAACCGTTTTTGAACGAGTGAAGTTTCCCAGCGGCGGAGACAGACTGTTCTCTTTGGCCAGATATCTTGTTTCATTCGGTGTGCTGCAAGACCTGTTGGAGAAACGGGTGCAGACGTTGTCTCGAGAAAATCGTGCGGCAACAACAGACGTATTGGTTGTACGCTTGGAAGCCACTTTACGTGCTGGTGTCGTATTGTTTCTGGCTGCAATGTCAGTTAAACGTTTGCATACAAGTCGAGCATTCGCAACGCCCCACGGGGTCGTGACAGTGAACATGCCGGCGGAACACTGCCAACGGCTTCTCCTCGGTTGTCGACGGTCTATCACTCGCGCTTGTCGCTACACGAACGTCGTCGTGCACGCGTAGCCTGCAAGCAGACCTCGTCTTTCGGACACCTTTGTAAGAGAGTGAATACCTGGTTGGCGCCAGTGTAGTCATCGATTCGTCGGAGTCGGACTCTAGTAGACGTCGCTTTCGTTGCAGCGCGGCGAATCTGCGTTTGATGGCATCGTCTCGGAGCATCGTTACTTCACGTTTCCGAAGCAGACGTCGCAGATGACGCTGCAGGAGCAAACGACGAAGATTGAGACTCAACGAAGGCGTCGGCCTCGCATCTTGTAAGTTCGACACAGAGTGAATATCTGTATGTTTGATGCGACCAATCGGAGACGGCATTGTTCTGGCTTATCTTCGCGACGGTCAGTTTCTTGTCGTATAAAACTGTCTTCCTACAAAACGTGCGTCACACGTGCAACTGGATGCACATTGAAAGAGGTGGTGTTCTATTACCAAAAGATGGTCGTCTTACTTCGCAGAAAGACGCGACTCTTCTATTTCGTGTCGCAAGCAATTGTGTGGTTGTTGTGTACGCTGCAATTGGTGTCAATTTGAGCTTGGCCAGGCTTTATTGGCCGATTTAAGTGAGTGAAACAAAGGGATTATAAACAATGGGAAATGACCACGTGATGATTCTGACGCTTTGGTTGTAATGGATAGGAATCGTTTGTTAACTGTTATCTCTGCCAATCCGCAGAAAAGGGACTGTTTGATTTGTCTTATTGAAGTGAACGGGGTCAGTCTCGTTCGCGCTAATTAATAGTTTGATGAATGGTAGGGTAAAGCATGTGTAACATTTGTGCCCGTGATTGCACTTTAGGAATACAGTTATTGTTTAAACGGTGTTTTCGTGTGCAGTTATGTCACCATTTACAAAAGGAATAAAGTTGATACCGCCAGGGTCTGAAACAATGACAAAATAAACAACGAACATGAAGTAAATTAAGGACCCGTGTTGTATTCGGGCAATTTATCTCGCTTGTAACCTATACCGGTTGACACACTACTCCAGACTAAAATGATGATAATAATAATAATTATGATGATAACAATAATTACAATAATAATGATGATGATGATAATAATAATGATTATAATAATAATAATGATTATAATAATAATGACTATAATAATAATGATGATGGTGATAATAATAATTATAATAATAATGATGATGATGATGATGGTAATAATAATAATGATGATGATGATAATGATGACGACGATGATGATAATACTGATGATAATAATGATGATGATGATGATAATAAAATGATAATAATAATAATTATGATGGTAATAATAATAATGATGATGATAATAATAATAATAACGATGATAATAATAATGATGATGATAATAATAATAATACTAAAGTACTAAATGTAGCCTCTGAAGATAAATTGACATTTCTCTCTGGCGTTTTACCCAAACACGTTTCCAAATCTGCCTGTCTTGCGCTATCCTCTGCCAGATGGTGCCCTTCCAGTACTCGTCTAGTTCATCTCTCCACAGTCTTCCTCTAGATCGTTTCCCTTCGTAAAATCTCCAGGTTGTGCATGATACGCGATGTCCATCGGTTATCTCGTAGTCTGCTAATGTGCCCTGCCCAGGTCCCCTTCTGTCTTCTATCACGTCTGTGATTGTTGTCTTCTCTCTTACCCAGATGTTTGTTTTTCTCTCCCGAAATGTGATGTTTAATATACTTCTTTCCATCTTTGTTTGTGCGGCTGCTAGCTTGCTCTTTGCTTTGATGGTGAGTGCCGTATGTAATCGCTGGAAGTACGCCTGAGTTGTACACTTGTCTCGTCAAGCAGGTTCCAAAGTTATCCTTGAAGATGTCGCGGTGTTTAGCCAATGCTGTCCAGCCGGCGGTGATTCTTCTTTGAATCTCCTTATCTTGGGTTTGTCTCTGCTACTGTATCGCTATCCCAGATAGACTTAGCTTTCACAGTTCTCTATCTGCATGGTGTTGATATATATCGGTGTGTCATTTTCTAGCATCATTTTTGTCTTCGAAATATTAATTTTGAGACCTTGTTTTTCACTTTCATCAGCTAGCTCCTGCAGCATTTTTTTGTAGTTCGTGCGGTGTAGTAGCGCATATGAGTATGTCGTCGGCGAATGACTTTTGGCGGCCACAATCAACTTGCTGATTATTCTGTCGCACTTTGGGGGTTGCGAGGTGGTAGGAATTGTTTTTACAAAAAGAAGAATATCTAGAGAGTCAGACCTATGGAGAGCATTCACTGTACACATTTTAAATATATAATGAAACAAAACCTTAAAAAAACATATACAAATGAATAAAATTTAAATCAAATAAATACAAATGAATAAATATTAAATAAGTAAATGAATAATTAAAATAACACACACACATATATATATATATATATATATATATAATGGTACAGCGTATTTTGGTAATATCTATATGTGTGCGTTATGGGTGAACTTTAGAAAAGTAAATTTTCAGCAATTCGTTATTGCACATAATAACTCTTTCAGAATCTTGAACAATTTGCCCATGAGATGTAGCGCTAGCCATATGTTTGCTACAGCTAATGTCAGCTCGGGTAAATGTGTAATCAGAAAGGCTATTTTTAACTTAATGAATAGGATTGACATGTCTTTGAATCCCATTATTTATAGCATTAAAACTAGCGACGTGTATTGTACTTCGAAACTGCGGCACCAGTGGGTCCGGGATTTATATAATTTTTAAACATATTGTTCTTATTGATATATTTTTATATTTATTTCAATACTTTTATTGATGTACTTGTATATATGGACATGATGATTGTCTGAAATAAATACATTATTATTATTATTATATGTGTATTTTAATTATTCATTTACTTATTTAATATTTATTTGTATTTATTTGATTTAAATTTTATTCATTTGTATATGTTTTTTACACACACACACACACACACACACACACACACACACACACACACACACACACACACACACACACACACACACACACACACACACACACACACACACACACACACACACACACACACACACACACACACACACACACACACACACACACACACACACACACACACACACACACACACACACACACACACACACACACACACACACACACACACACACACACACACACACACAACACACACACACACAGGCTGGGGATTCGTACGCTGAGTCGAGATTTCCTCTTGGGGAAAGCAGTTCCGCGTGGAAGGAAGTAGTTTTGTGCATTAAATTCAACATTTTAAAGACATCCGACACTGCGCATCATTTGTATTCCTCTGTATATGATATTGGCACACATTAGAACCGTGAAAAGGCAACCTTTTCTACCCTAATTACACCATTGTGAAATAATCTGCTACAATAAGTTTACTCTATCTGCTCCAAGCACTAAACATTTAAAGATCTACGAGGATAACCACTGGAGTAGACCAACGACGTTAAGACCTGAAATGACATTCGATAACGTACACAATGTGCTACGAGAATGTCTTAGAAGTCCAACATTAAAGAGTTTGTAGTTGTCTGTGTATTGAAACACATCACTGCGTAACGCCAGATGTCGTCACTAGCAACATTCGTTGCTTTCAGTTTTCATACGACACGCGTGCGACATAGTAATATTGTTCCACGTATAACCGAACAAAGTTAAATCAAGGTGATATAGTCTTTGGATAGCTTCCATGTGTGTTTTAGGTATGCGGCTGTAGTAATCACTAATACGTTTCAAGGTAGTCTTTCCTTTATTCGCTCTCATCGAGTTTAGTTTGTGTCTCTTTGAGTCAGATAGGTTCTTAAGTTTGGAGAGAATGTGTGGATAATCTACGTAGCTAGTCTCCAACTTAACGATGTAGTCGTAGTGTATTTTACACGGTTCACACATCATGGTTACGGGTTGCCAATGTGTGTTGTACTCAACCGGATTTCTATCAACGAGATAGTGAAGAAACTGCTCGAAAGTGACGCGATCGTCTCTCGACTGGTTTGCTGGGAAATATAGCGCCTTGATAAATTGTCCCGCTTTACGTTCAAACATTGCGTTCCGCGCCTCCAATTTGTCACGATAGGCAGATAGTAGTCGTACAAACGGATGTCTAGTTATCATGAATTTGAAATAAGTCTTTAACCGAGTTTGTATTTCAGACTCATTGTATGTGTAAAGTGAGCGAAGATTGTATTTGCGGAGAATACTAGGGTTGTGTACTGTACCCCGGAGGTAAACGTCTTGTGTGAAGTTCAACCACAAGTTCTTGAAGTAGGTACTACCCGTCTTTGGGACGTCGCAAAAGAGCATGCGGTTTTTGTCATCGCAGAGAATATTTGGGCACACCTTCCCGTCATGTTTCAGTCTGTTTAGATCTTCTTCTCTGAGAGACTGGCACGCATGGTGGAGCCACTGGATACGTTCCGAGTTGGAACAAACGGCATCCTGGGTTACTGGAACGGGAAGACAACAATATTTCACCAGTTTGTGTGTGTGTGTGTGTGTGTGCGTGTATGTGTGTTTGTGTGTGCGCGTGCGAGCGTGCGTGCATGTTTGTGTGTGTGTGTGTGTGTGTGTGTGTGTGTGCGTGCGTGCATGTTTGTGTGTGTGTGCGTGCGTGCATGTTTGTGTGTGTGTGTGTGCGTGCATGTTTGTGTGTGTGTGTGTGTGTGTGTGTGTGTGTGTGTGTGTGTGTGTGTGTGTGTGTGTGTGTGTGTGTGTGTGTGTGTGTGTGTGTGTGTGTGTGTGTGTGTGTGTGTGTGTGTGTGTGTGTGTGTGTGTGTGTGTGTGTGTGTGTGTGTGTGTGTGTGTGTGTGTGTGTGTGTGTGTGTGTGTGTGTGTGTGTGTGTCTGTGTTTCCCATCCAAGAATTATACAATTGATTAATTTACAATGAGAGCAAGCTTTATTAACTTGATATATATGAAGCAGTTAGTTGGTATCATGCATTACTAAATTATATAGACGAGAATGATGCCCTACACTTTTAACCAAAACAATTAATTTTAGTTGTTCTTCAAATGTTTTAGAAATGGCATGTCAATCAACTGTCGATGTTATTGATGAATTTAAAATGCAAAGTTCAATTTTATTAATTCGATATATTTTTGGACACTGGAAGAACTTGGAAAAGTACTTCTGTGTTGACCCGATCTCTCGTACATTGCTAGGGTTGGAGACGGGCTTAGTAATAAAAAAGTAAAGGTTAGTTCTTATACAGCGTTGTACACTTCACTCCCTGACAGACCTGTTCAATTGAACACCGTCTCGACTCTGGGAACCATCCAGCCACGCTGCAATTAATGCGCGAAGACCATTCGTACATAAATATCCACCACTGTAACATGCTGTTGATCACCTTCCCAATGTCCAGTGAAGAGGGAGGGAGCGACATGGCGTGGTACACTCTAGAGTTTGTTGATAATAATTTGAAAACACACTGGTTAAGTCGAAAACACTCACTTGTAGGAATTTCAAAACACTATCCAATTTAAAAACACTTTAATATTTTGAAATTAATTTGAAAGCAGTCTGGTCTTAAAGGAAGGCAGTCTGTACCTCTACCCATTAGCCAGCGTAGTGATTTTAAAAGGATGTCTGCTGTGTAGAACGTGGCAAAATGGGACATTGTTTACCATCAAAGGGCATTGCGGTTAACACAGCCCGCCTCGGCACTGTTCCCAACGAAGCATGTTTTTAAAACTGGATGTTTTGTTTACCATTTGAACATGCTCCGGGGCGCTTCTACCAAATTGCGAGCGTTGTTACGGGCTTACTAAACACAATTTGGCGGGAAGTGCACATTCAACATAGTTACCATAGTCTTAAGAACATAATATTAATTAATAAATGAAAAACTAGGAACACACTTAAGCTAGCCGCACGCCTCCCCGAGTATACACGATTGTCTACGCTGCTACACTGCAGCTACTGTAGAGACGTTGTATTGTAGACAATCTGGCGGTGTGCGGCGGGGCTTGCATTCATATAGTGCCTTAATTGTAACGTAACGTGTCAATACACCTTTTTATGGCGATAGAGTTTTGAATTTGATAGGTGAGTGTTTTCCACTGAATCGTTGTGTTTTGAACTTGGGCAGGTGACTGTTTCGAAATCAATTTGAAAACACTCTAGAATGTTTTTTCAAATTAATTTCAAAACACTATCACAGTGTTTTCCAGGGTGAGTATTTTCAAAATTGTTACACCGATTCGTAACAAGTAGAACCTATTACTTTATTTGAACAATAAAATATAATTTTGTTGTAACAAAACCCACATTATTGTCGTTAGATTGCTAGAAGAATATGATAGCAATAAACAATACAAAATCAATCAAACGGTAGTTGAAAAGGTAATAATAAAAAACCTCCAGTAGCAACACGTATACACAAAATCTCATGATTGCGTTACTGTCGTTAATAGAAAATAAGTGTAATTTGTTGATAACTTGGCTTGTATATCTATGGTAAAAATATGATACGTTTGGCGGGTCTAGGTAGTAGTTTTCATGGTTTAGTCAAAAACTGAAAGGTCGCCATGCTTACGTATACACACACACGCACACGCACACGCGCACGCGCTTGCACATTATATAATTAAGCAAACTATAAATAACTGTTAATAACTCGAGGACCAATTGATACATTTAACCTGGGCGAGCAACTCGTAGGTGACACGCTATTGGACTGTTGACATGCTGACGGTATCGGCCGACTGCGTTTCTAAAATCTACACGAGCAAGGTCGGACATCTGCTGAAAACATCTCGTCAGCTGTAAAATTGTGAAATAATGATGTAAAATTGTATGGACTGCAGTTACTATTAATGTGTGTTTTTGTGTAAGTCGATCCATCGTTTTCACGTTACCTGTTTTGTCATCTTTGCGTTCTACTCGCGGTCGACCGCCTGACTTGTTGTTTCCATCGCCGGCTGGATACGTTACGTTCCCATTGAAGACAGAATAGACTATACAGGTTGATACAGAATAGACTATACAGGTTGATACAAGTACGGCACCAAAATATATTGCCTGTTTTCTGCAACACAGATACAGTACGAATTTTGTCAGGAATTCCTGCAAACCGGTGATGGGATACTAGCGTTTTATGAGATTTACGTTTGACCTTCGGCGGTGGCAGAAGCTTTGAGCCGATTCATAATTGAAGGTCACAATATGTTATCCAGTGAATGACATGTGGGGAGTCATGGCCGTAGAGTCGTTTATAACCACCCCTTGTAACTTTGTTAATATTGATCATAAGTTTCATCTAGCGAGTTCCACAGAAGCAGGTCATCATACCTAGAACTTCATGGTACAATATTTCTGCATAAATTTATCGAGTTATGTTATTTTCTTTATGCATCTACCATATGCAATGCATTGTGTTGGCAATGACATATTGACAACAATGAATATATGTTTTGTCAATACTGGGAATGGTCTTGGCAGGTGCTGGTATAATTTTCAATAAAATTCCATTTGAGCATATAATTACGATCAGGCACCCAAACACCGGTGTGTGTGTGTGTGTGTGTGTGTGTGTGTGTGTGTGTGTGTGTTTGTGTGTGTGTGTGTGTGTGTGTGTGTGTGTGTGTGTGTGTGTGTGTGTGTGTGTGTGTGTGTGTGTGTGTGTGTGTGTGTGTGTGTGTGTGTGTGTGTGTGTGTGTGTGTGTGTGTGTGTGTGTGTTTATAAATGTTACTTTCTGTCTATTCGGAATATGGAATAGAACACTATATCAAATACAATAGTTCCAAAAGTAAGCTTATGATGTTTTGGTGTACAAGGCTCAAGGATATAGATATTCAAAACTTTGAATTAAATGATGAAACATTGCCATGAGTTATATTAGTAATTTTGTCAGTGAAGATCTCAGTGACTTTGGTGATATGGCTATATTATGCTCAGGGTAATGCCTCGATTTCGAAAATTCGTGTATACGGAAGCTGTAAATGGTATTCTGTTCAAATCATAACGTGCGTCCATTATACATACATGTAAATTATTGTGTCATTATATATACATGTCAGTTATTGTGTAGTCATGAATCAATATAAATTAGAAAACTGTGTGTAGCATACAATGACGTATTTAGATTATTGTGCAATGAACCTAGACAAATGTGTATAGTTTTATGACAGGTGTTTTTTTTATAGATAAATAAATTATAATCTTATCGGCATCGGTGTGGAAATTTGCAAATTAACGTGTACTGTCACTGAACACGTATTACTGCTACCATCTGTCCATGTAATGATATTTATTATTAACTGACTGTACAAGTTTTTGATCGAACACGACGTAAGCGGCCGATTAATAACATTGCCGCTACTCCGCCCGCATTGTTGCATGACGGATAGTCAATATACGAATTGGCCATGTTCAACCCGTATTGTGGGCGAGTAGAACCCATATAATGGCCGAATTGAACCCGTATTGTGGTCGAGTTTAACCCATATTGTGGTCGAGTTCAACCCGTATTATGGCGAGTTCATCCGTATTGGCAGAGTTCACAAAGAACCTTAGGTTATTCCGTAAGTGTCATGTGAAACGCCGTCACGCGTCGGCACAAACATCCCGTTGTTTCAGTGCTCGCCAAATAATCGCAGGAAGGAAAATAACCGTGACAATTTATAACCACGACATTGCCAGTTCAAAATGTTGAAGGTCAGTCAGAGAATGAATTTAATGCCCATAGACACTCGGGATAGTGTACTCAAAACTATCATTTAATAAAAAAATATGAATTGATCATATATACGTTTTGCCTTCGTATTGCCCTTCGGGTAGCCGTGTTGGCGGCCTCGGGCCAATAACGTATACCTGCCAACGTTTTTTTGAAATCGGAAGATTCATCAGAGATTCAGCACAATTCCCGCGTCGCGCTGTCTCGACACGCTGTCTCGGATCTTGACATCGGAAGATGGGGAGGGTGCTGTTGGGATTTTTGTGCCCGAACTTCACCAGTTCGCTGTCATATGAAGGGCCATTTTATGTCGATAACTCAAGGAGCGACGCTGACTTTATAATGCCTTCGTGTTCAGCAAGCAAGTTTAATAAATGCTCTAATGTATCGCTTATTTTTGTTAGTGGCCTATGCCTATTTATTGTTATCATTTAAAACAGCGGTTCTTAACCTTTATTGGCGGCGACCCAAATTCTGGTTGCAGGACTTGCTTGGCGACCTATGCTTTCAAACAATTAACATGTAATAAATGATAACAATAAATAGACATAACACAAATAAGTGATAAATGAGAACATTTATTAAACGCACTATATGCAAGTGCATTACTTACTTGGTGAACATGAACCTACATGACACAAGCGTACTACAAATCTTCCCCAGAGTTGGAAGTAAGCTGTCACGATCCTTTGCGTCTACTCTCGACGATTTCATTTCGCTGCAGCGCACTAGATCAAACCGACAGATAGACAGCCGGATGACAAACAGTTGATGATATACCGGCCCGCCCGCAAGTACGTGACATGATGTGCACGGAATTGATCGTCAACGAATACAAACTGCGTTCTAAATTACTGCCGGTATAGTAATGTGACACCAGCTATTGAAAACACCCCCTACGTTCAAAACACTACTGTACCAATCGTGTTAGAACATTTAATCATACTATTAATACATTAATATGGAGTCAATACGTAGAGTAATACTTAGTTAATCGGGAACATATGTTTAGTTGATCCGGACCATTTTTGTTTGATTGGGTATTTGTTCTGTTTACCCAGGCGAACGAATAAAGCGGAGCGCGAAATCCACGTGGCGAGTAATTATATGGTGACATATACCCCATTCCACGAGAAAAAGGCGAAAGAAAATGACAAAGAAGACTTCGCATACAGGCCAATACCTGTTCGCCATGTTGCAGATGTTAAGGAAAGTGCATCAACAATGAGATGAAATGCTACAGAAAAGTCCTAAGAGTGCCATGGATAACAAGAACAACCAATGCAGAGATCCTTAAAAAATTTGACATAAAGAACTGCCAACTAGTGAACAGAATAAAAGGACTAAAACTGAGTTATTTTGGCCACATAAAAAGACATAATTCCTTAGAGAAAACTGTCCTAGAAGGCAAAGTGGAGGGAAAGAGAGGAAAGGGAAGACCAAGGAGAAGATGGGAGCAGGACATCATCTGAAAGACGACATCGTGAGAGCAGGGAGACAAACGGCAGACAGAGCAGCGTATCGTGGGACCATCTGGGCAGCTACGTCTCGCAGAGATATGCTGAAATGAAGAAGAAGATCAACAATGTCCGGTCTGGTGATAGTAAGCGCTATCGTTTAGAGCTGACCATCGAAACCTCTGATACCATTCTCTAGGTATAAATGTGATGTGCAGTTCAACGTCGCAGAGCCATGATTGTTCGCAGAAAGTCTGACAGAAAGCCAAAAGGCAACCATTGCCGTTATCGCGTTCACTGACGTTCACTGTAATGATTAATTTATCTCTTCCTCTTAATTTCTTCCTTTCTTGTGGAGCGCAGTGGCGCAGTAGATATAGTGTCGGACTCTCAATCGAGATAAACTGGATTCGAATCCTGTGCTGCCGTGTCGAAATTTGGGCAAGTTTGTCCACTTCATATAGCTCCAGTTCACACTGTTGTATGAATGAATACCTGGCTATAAAAAGGTGGATATATATTTGTGCACGAATAGTGTTCGCGCATTAATTGCAGCGTGGCTAAATGCTTCCCATAGAAGTCGAGATGGTTTTTGATTGAACAGGTCTGCCCGGGAGTAAAGCGCTTAGAGCAGTCCCGAAGACTGGATACTGCGCTATATAAGAACTTACCTTTTTCTGTGAATAAATACTTGGCTTTTTTGTGCTATTCTCTTGTAATTGTTTCATGGGTTGTACACAGAGTGTAACGGTGACGGACCTCTTGTGAATGCTAGGGGCACCTAGATGAGGGGCTATTTCGGACCTATGCCAGTGTCTAAGAAACTCAGTCATTTTAATAATCACATGTTGGCATGTATGGAGTGATACATCGCCTGCAGACGCAGGTTTCATCCTGACCAAAAGAGCAATGTCAGCACTCGCGAAATTAACCGTTCACTTTCAACACCAGCATGTGAGTAACGAAGTGTTTCAACAACGTACGATACAAAAACATTGAACTATTATTAAAGATTGTTTGTCGTGTAACCGAAGGGTGTCGACCATGAAATTCAACGGTACCGCAGTAGAAATAAAATCTCGAACTTGGACTGAAAAAAACGCCGAAACCTTATAGTCCTTAACCTAGTTCGGCTCTCTGCTTCTGAGAATCAGCAGATCAATTTCTGTTTTGTTGTTTATTTTATTAATTTAATTATGTTTAAAAAATTAAAGCTTGCAACACCTACTTAAATTAAATATGAATACTTTTCAAAAACCCGGATTTATTTTTATTGTCCTATTCAGTTCAGATCTAAGAAACATTGCTAGCTTGACTTACTAATTGAATTACACATAATGATAACTGACTGGCTAATGTAAAATCACATTTATAACTATCATTGATATGGTTAAAAGTATACCATGCACAAATTATATAAATATCTTCATAATCATTTCAGTCTTGACTTTGCAAAAAACATGTAAATAAATATATATATTATTTGCTTTGCTTACCTTAATAATTATTGGTAGGGATTAATTAGGTTACTGGATTACTGGGTGGTATAAATTGATGGCTGTACTCAATGTGTTTATAAACATGAAGAAATTATTGAGAAATATATATATATAACTTACAACAATTATAAAGTTTATGGCAATTCAATCAAACATTTATTCATATCATTGGGCAAAAAACAATGACTTGTGATTTACTACTTGTAAAGTAAACAATCTATTCGATATGGCAACAATGTTGGTATACCACAATGTTATCGACTGGTAAGTAGATGAGCATCGTACGTAGACGACAAGTGTTTGCACAGTAAATACTTATGGTTTATGACATCAGAGAAACAGCAACGATTCATCACCTTTGCTGGCACCTGGCCGATCAAAACGCCCAAACGGCGCCTTTGTTTACTACATGTACCTACTCAAATATAACATGTAATAAAAAATATGTGGTGTAATAGCGAAGATTACACGAAATTATATACAAATCAATATATGTATACACGGTGGAACTGCCAAAATTACTTAAATACGCGTACTTACCATGTGCTCACCAGAAGAACAACATCGACTGACAGTGTCAGCATGACAACAACAAGCATCTGATTTGACTCATTGGCAATGTCCCGGCGCCTGACACTTTTTCGGCGTTGTTGATAATTCCATTGATCGTTGTTGCTATTAAACTCCATTAGTCTGACACTGGCACATCATTTCACCTCGCTGATTCATTGGGATAGTGAAACTTGCATCTGAGTGGTGACTGTTGCGCTCAAGTACGTAACGTATTAACCATTTTCCCATCTGTTTACATGGGCGCCACAACACGGTTAGCTCAACAACGCCAGACGGCGCCACGCACGTAATAATCAATGGCCGCCCCATTGTTACTGCGTACAGTGACTATGCTTGGTATAATATTTTATTATAATTGCTTTGATAACAGCAACGGCTGATGGGGGTCATGCGCGTATTCATGACTGTGACATAATGGATAGTTTAATTGGAGCATCCAGCTAGGAGCCGATATTTAGACAGGAGGCGTCACTGTATCGATACACGATCTTTGGTATCCAGTGTGTCGCGGTTTGCGTAAAAGTCACTTTTTAAATGTTGTGCGTGATCTCCGTCTAACTTTGCCTTTGCCATCAATGTTGATGACAGTATACATGTGAGTTAAATTACTATTGCAGCATAAAATGTCATAGATCAAACATTATCGCGTACGGTTATTCCTTTAAAACATCGCTTTGTATTTTTCTAATAAAAATCACTTTTATATCTTGCTGGGAGTGAGACTCTTATTGGCAGAATCCTGAGCTCGTTTGCTACGGTAAATAACAACAAATAGTTGTTGGTAAAGGTCATTTGTTAATTAAACGACGATAGTAATAAAACCGGCGAGTCACAAGAAAAAGTAACACTGATCAGGTCTAACGTAGTTAATAGAAGTCGCGTGCTTACACAGTGATAGAACACTGCACAATCAATCAAAATGTAGTTATACTGACGCGTATAAGAAGTTTATTGACCCCACTTATATAAAAAGTAAAAATTTCCATCGTTCATTGTATATATATACCACAAAAGATATACATCATTCGTAAGTAATTCGGTAATTTACGGAACAAAAATAATTCATATATATTTGAAATATAATATATACCAGACGGGGTCGGTGACTCCTATTCAAGCAAAATGCCGCTATCATAGGAGCCACACCATTTACGTTAATGATAACATAGGTCTTTTTAATCAACAATAAAGTTCATCTCAAATGTATGTGTGTGTGCGTGTGCGTGTGCGTGTGCGTGTGCGTGTGTTTGTGTGTGCGTGTGCGTGCGTGCGTTCGTGTGTGTGTTTGTGTGTGCGTTCGTGCATGCGAGGGTATTGTATTTTGTTTTGCATGTACGTGTATGCATGTATACTCTGTTAAGCTAGCGTCATTGTAATCGATTAAACATTCTCATTACTTCATTTATTATATGTTTTGCTGACATGTATAACAGTTTGTCAATGTGCACCTACAATCGTATTTTGGTAAGAAATATTTTTTTCACATGTATTGAAAAACCTCGCATACTGTGGGTGTATATTTTTTCTTTCATTATATCGGGAGTGTTATTTTTAGCGTGTGGCAAGTTGTGTTTCAAACATTTCGTTGCAAATCATTCTTAGTTCTGAAATTAAAGTTTGTGTTTTTCGAGTGTTGTAGTTGTGTATGTTATCTTTTGGGACAATTTGTCATTTTAATAAAAACTTTTAAAACGTGGTTCAGTATGTGAGTTATATTTGCTTAGTGTTATTATTCGCATTGCTTTCTTTTGGATTTTCATAATTCTGTTTCCCTGACAACCCCGTGCCTTAAAGCAATAATTAATGTGAATTAACAGTAACGAGTTATTTAATAGAACTTTCATTTGCACTGGTAGTATGTATTTTAATCTATTCAATATGCCAATTATTCTGGAACATTTATTTAGTACTTTTTCAGTGTGTTTTTTCCAATTTACGTTTGAGTCTAAAGTCAACCCTATGAAGTTAAATTCGCCTACGTTTTAAATATTTGTATAATCTATTTTAGGTGTAACAGTCGCTATGCGTTTATTTGGCAAATGCAAAATCATATATTTTGATTTGTTTTTATTCAGCGATAATTGATTAATTCTTAACCATTCAATAACTTTAGAGAGTTGTTCATTTATTGAGGATCGTATGTTTTTAATTTCGGGGCCGTCATTAAAAGAGGTCAAGGTACTAAGTAGTGTAGTGTCATCTGCATACATAATGAAATCGAACTTATGACTGGCTTGTGAGAAATCATTAATATATATAACAAACAATAATGGTCCGAGTATTGAGCCTTGAGGAACGCCAATGGTTACTGATAAAACGTTATCTTCTATTTTAATATATTGCTTTCTATTATGTAAATAACTTTTAAATTATTGAAGTGCTTTCTATTATGTAAATAACTTTTAAATTATTGAAGTGTTAAACCTTTTGGGCCATAGTATTTTAATTTATTTAGTAGAATATTATCAATTATTATCAATGGTGTCAAATGCCTTAGACAAGTCGATAACTAACAGGTGCGTCATTTATATCCATTTGAGTGCAGCGCATTTAGTAGAATGTTTAAGTCTAAAGCCGTATTGATTATCAAAAGACGTTTTAAGTCGTTAAAGTATGATGATAATTGTATAAAATTATCTTCTAAAGTACTTTAGATATAGAAGGAAGAAGAGAGATAAGCCTATCATTTTCAAATAATGATGGGTCGTCTTTTAAAAATATTGGAATAACCTTAGCAATTGAGTTTGTCAGGGAACATTCCGGTATGTAATAATTGGTTAATTACAATTGCGAATGATTTGATAATAACTGGTTCAATTATGCTTTTACCAATTTTGAAGACATACCATAAAACCCATAGCTGTCTTAGTGGGAAGATTTTGTATAACTTTCTTTACAGTATCTTCATTTACATTTTCAAAAGTAAAAGTAGAATTTGTTTTTGTTTATTTAGAAAAGAACTGCAGGTTTTGTTACATGCATATTTAATATCTTCTGCTATAAAGTGACCTATATTTGTAAAATATTTATTAAATTTGTTTCAATATCTGTTTTTTTTTCTGATAGTTTGATACCGTTATCATTAAAATAGTGGTAATTTATGCTGTGTAGGTTTTTTGAGATACATTCATTAATAGTTTTCCAAGTGTTTCTTATATCGTTTCTGAATAGATACAAAATACATTTCATTTGCACGAATGTTTTTCTTTAATATCGTATTATACGTCTTGAGATTAATGTTAATAGTTTCGTAATTTAGTGAATTTGGGTTTGTTAATTTTAGTCGTTTTGTATAGTTTGTCTCGATACCGAATTGATTTCAGTAACCCTTGAGTAATTGATGTTGATTTTTTACGTTTATATTTATTAAATTTAACTCATTTAGTTGACATATGCTTTTTTGTTGCCCGTGAAATTTCGTATATTATCTCGTAATTACGATTTGTGTTTAGTTTATTGTAAATTGCATCTGAATTTATTTCATTTCATTTGGTATGTTTATTTGTACGCATCTAGGAGAATGTTCTGGATTGAGTAAAATGTCAAAAATCATGAAATACGTTTGATGGTCAGAGAAACGTTTGGTTAAAATACCCGCAGTACTATCTAATGTAAATTTATTTAGTTTACAGAAACAATTATCTATTAAAGTGCCATTTGTTCTAATGAAACTGGCAGGAAGAGTAATCTGAGGGTAAAGACTGTGTCATATTAAGGTATCAAAAAAATTACTGTATGTATCATTTTCATTTAATTTCAGCAAATTTATATTAAACTCCCCTGCGATAATAAGATTAGTGTTACAATTATTTTCTAATGCTGATTAGTCTAGTCAGAAGGGGGGGGGTATCGTGCACCCCCCGGAAATCAACTTCTAATCGGCGTCTCTAGATCGGAAAAAATGCGTAGAAAACGATGAGCTATGTTAAAAAGTCGACCGGATATCCCACGTATAATTTTTATGCAAATCAGTGCCGCCATTACCGAAAAAATCAAAAAATCGATGTTTCACTATATATCAACCAATATTGTTGATAACTGAACAAATAAGGTGTCTAGACACATGTTTTGAGGATCAAAGATCATAATAAAACTATTCTTGAAGTGACCACACGTGTCCGTGGGATACTAGTATGCAAATTCGTGCCGCCATTACCAAAAAATTGATTAAATATATATATATATATATTGCAGATAGGTTGAGAGAGGGTTTATAAGGCAATAATAAAAAAAAGTGGTGTTATTTTAATGTTTTTTATTAGTCTTAATATTAATGGTGACTTTTATTTCCCAATCCAGATCAACAGTGGTGGTAGAAGTGGACGTTAAGCCATCATCCCCAAAAGAAAAGTTGACCGGAGCGCAGTTCCTGCAGCCCCCAAACACTCTCCGCATACATGCATCTTTCATGTGCTATCCATTTATGATCATGGTCGTTTTATACCCTTCAGTGAAATCAAAGGAACTGCAAGTTCACGACAATACTCTCGACATTCGACGTAATCGTCCCCTAGCGAGTATAAAATAACTAGTTCGTGTATCGCCTCTAGCGTGGCCTGTTGATGCAACTGTGTTATTGGCCTCGACAGATTCGGCAAATAATTATAACGTGAACGAAAACGAATGAGAACATTCGTTGATACTCTCCGGTGTCCTGAACAACGTGTAATTTATTGTGATATTCAACCAACTCCGGTTTCCCGAATATCGTTATTAATTCTGATGAAACAAAATCCGAAGATTGACGACTCTTCACTGAGTAACTCAAGATGGTCGTCTGTCTTCGATCTGGGTTATTTGGTTAGCCACTCCCTGTATGCTCACACCTGTGGACCCATCTTCCCACCAGAGTCCTTTTTCTGTGACAAAGTAAAGATCAAAGATGGTGATCGCAAAACTGAGCGAGCTGGAAACTGTTCGTCTTGGAAGAACAGAGAAAATGCATCGGAGCAAATCGAATCAGGGGCCGAGAAAATGGGTCTAGTTCGACTGCATCGAAAGGTGAAAAACAAAGACCTCTTTGCTAGTGAGACCAAACATCATCCATCATGCTTGAGATCTTTCCGCACAGCGTTCGCTAACTAAGATCGCGGGATTCGCAGAGCCGAAGGAGCAAAGGATACCGAGCATGCTCGCATGTCAGCCGCCCACGAGAAGGCAGAATGAGGTCCTACGGCTCTCTTCCTTGCACTTGCTCTATGTCGACGAACTGAAACGGAATGGATACGAGAGCTCGGACTATCGCGCTAAGAAACTACTGAAGCGCCTACAGAATGACCCAACAAAGGACCATGTCTACTTCACGAAGGTCGATCACGACAAAGCTGATGCCATTTCATTCTGGCTCGTGTACAGCTCGAATATCACCGTTTCTAATGCTCTAGCACGAGCTTGCACGAGCTTACACTCTCGGAAGCGCAGACAAGTACCAAGACGTCGCTCTCCTTCTTCGTCGTAATATCCTACGGGCTTTCAGAGAGTCCGAAGGCCTACCGTGGCCACCAACAGCCGACGACATGGAGCTCAGTCCTGAAAAGCTCCTACCTCCATACCTCATCCGGTTCCTCAACATGATTATGGCCGGCAAGGAAGGCGTGAAGACTAGCGAAAAGATAAAGCGTGTGGTATTCTCCATCGGGCAAGACCTGTGCCGTGCAGTGTCGGAGGGACAATGTAAGTTACCAAAACATGTGCTTCTTTGTTTGACTGTCAGGCACTTGGACCGAAGCAAGCAACTCACCATGATATTGCAAAGGCTTGCCCTCTCTGAGGGCTACAATTTTGGCTTAGAGTTGGAAACTGCACTGGCCTAGGCCCAGAACGAAGTCTCAACCTATCTGACGTCCCAAATCGTGATGGGACAGGGCAACGTTGTATTCCACTGTGAGTGGGACAACTTGAATAAAACCACTACGAATGTACACGGCAGCAACAGTGTCAACAGTGCTGGGGGAATCATGGTGCAGGAGGTCAGGTCTGGGTTCGAGAGCCTCAAGATCTGAACGCTGCCTATCATCGACAAGTCGCAACATCATTCAACCCCCTTCAGAGAACGACGTCGTCTATGCTACTAAGATGCAAGAGTACTATGTCTGGCTCTTCAGCAGGTATATCGGAAGCCCTACCCAATATAGAGGCTGTTAATGGAGCGATTCGCCGAGGAGGAGAACATCCACATCGCAGACCCCGCTGCGCTTCTCAGCATGACCCAGTCTTGCAATCGATATCACCTCGACGAAACCCTCAAAGAAGGAGGAGGAGGACGAAGAGAAAGAAGAGGACGAGTTTGACTTTGACGGTTTCATTGAAAGCGACGATGAGTGATGGACCTGATATTGGAGAACATTTCTGTTCACTTACCTATTTCAATAAATGAGTTAATAAATTAATTTAGTGGAATTTGTGTATTTAAAACACCTTGAATTGACCCCTCTAGTACGTGACCTTGACCTGTGATCGCAAAAATAACACAATTTTTTTTAACTTATCTGCAATATATATTTTTTAATCGATTTTTCGGTAATGGCGGCACGAATTGGTATACTTGTATGCCACGGACACGTGTGGTCACTTCAAGAATAGTTTTATTATGATCTTTGACCCTCAAAATATGTGTCTAGACACATTATTTGTTCAGTTATCTGCAATATTGGCTGATATATAGTGAATCATAGATTTTTTCGGTAATGGCGGCACTGATTTGCATAAATATGATACGTGGGACATCCGGACGACTTTTTAACATAGCTCATCGTTTTCTACGCATTTTTTCCGATCTAGAGACGCCGATTAGAAGTTGATTTCCGGGGGTGCACGATACCCCCCTCCTCCGACTAGACTATATACAGTCGATGAGAATTCTTTTATAAATGCATTTATGTTGTCATTATTTGATCTTGGAGGTCTATATATGTTTCCTATAGTTATATTCTTAGATTGGTTGCCACCATTTATTTGGACTACTAATCCTTCACAGTGTTCATACATGTTGATATTTAATTTGTCTTCCGATCTATATGTGTTGTCAACATATAATATTAGCTTAGTTTGCCCTGTGCTAAGCAAGTGTAGCCACGTAAAGAAAAGTGGGACAAGTACTACGTTTCTGCCTTCCATGTTTCTTGTAAACATATAACACAACATTAAAAATTACTACTGCTTAGTTCTTATACAAAGGCTTCTAATTCATGAAATTTTGCATTTAACGATTGTACATTAGTGCATAACATACTAAAGCATTTAGTGTTTGTTTTTATGAGCTAATTTGGTAAACGTATTAAAGTCGTAATAAGATGAGCGACGTATTATTTTCGGTTCATTATTTTCGGTATCATTTATATTAAGAACATTTATTAAATTATTGTTATGAATACTTCCTATATATGTGTAAGTTGGTTCATGCTCTATTTCAAGATATTGTGATTGATTGTGATTCAGTTTATTTTTGACATAATTGTTTGCTAGTGTTAATTATATGGTGTGGTGTGTGTAAATGTGTGCGTAAGCTGAGATATACTTCTTGTCGTTTTGCATGAGAACAAATAACTTCCGTTTAAATGCCTTATTTTTAATTACTTATATTAATCGATTAGATATAATTAGATAATACATTTTGTATATGACAATAGACAACTTAAAGAAATCACAATTTGGCAATGCATGTTTCAGGCTTTTCAAAGCCACATACGATTTACGTGTTTCAATTAAGTTCGTCGATATCCGCCTGATGCCAGTGAGGCACGGCGCTGGGTGAGATCTTCATTGACAGAGATCGTGTTGAGCATCATTTCTCCGCGCCAAATAGTACTATACTTTCCGTTTAAATGCCATATTTGTAATTACTTATATCAATCGATAAGATGTAGTTAAAATGCATTATGTATAAAATAATAGACAACTTAAAGAAATCATAATTCGGCAAAACACGTTTCAGGCTTTTAAAAGTCGCGTACCATTTAAGAATATCAATTCAATTCGTCGATATCCGCCTGAGAGCATACCTCCTTGATAGAGTTTGATTGTGTCTTAACCAGCACTTTCCCGTTGTAGGTCCAGCAGTCTTGGATCTTCTTGTTTCTCTTTAGTTGTCTAGTTGATCTGGCTAGTGTGGCACGGTGCTTGGTGAGATCTTCATTGACAAAGATCGTGTTGTCGTTTCGCAGTCTGCGACGTTGACGGATGACCGAGTCTCACACATTTTCATTGTTGAAGCCAACAATTACCACGCAGCGCCGATCCCTCCTGTCGATGTCTTTCTGTTGCTTAACCTGTTGCTTCGCGCAATGTCCTTAGGTGTGATGGCGGGGGGGGGGGGGGGCGGGTCTCCGCCATCTTGTCATTGATTATGGCCAACACTTTGGCCGTAGTGTCCTCCCCCTCTCCGTCCTCTGGTTCAGGGTGGGGTCCACTTCACTTGGTAGCTTCTTCTACTTTTCTTATGTGTTCTTTCCACCTCTCTCTCTCTCTTCGCAATGGCCATCCATTCATGGCTGTTCACGCCAACCCTCCCCAGGTCTCGTTTTATGCTGTCGTTCCATCTCAGCCTTGGTCTTCCTCTCCTTCGTCTACCACCCTCTTCTATTTTCCATGCTCTTTCGCCAGTCTGTCTTCACCCATTCTTTGTACATGTCCCGCCCATCTAATTCTGTTTCCGGATACTTTCCTCTTTAGGTGTTTTTTCATTCCAATCTCCTCTCTCAATTCCTTCATTTTCCTTCTATCCTCTCGCGTTACTCTACATATTCTTCTGACCCAGTTGTTGTCTGCTACCTGTAGTTTCTCCTCCTGTCTCTCTGTCAGTGGCAGTGTTCCCAACCCATATATACAGGTTGGTACAACGCAGGCTTCCAAAATTTTCCTTTCAGTTGTTTCTTCAGTTTTCTGTCCCACATAATGCTTTCTACCCTCTTCCATGCTGCTGCTCCTGCTTGCACCCTCGTCTGTATTTCTTTACTACTCCTTCCATCCTCACACACTGTACCGCCCAGGTATACAAAGCTATTCACTTGTTTAATGGTCTTTCCGTCAACAACTACGTGCATATCTACCTCCTGTTCACCTATCCACATTACTTCAGTCTTCACCAGATTCATTCGGAGGCCGTGTTTTCTGAAGGTATCATTCCATTCTTGCAATGCTTTCTGTAGTTCCTCTTTGTTACCAGCCACCACTGCTAGGTCGTCTGCATACAGTATCTTCTTAAGTTCTTCCTGCTCCGATATCTTTACACTGATCAGGTTCATCACCATAATGAAAAGAAGGGGACTCAAGGCACTTCCCTGTCTGAGTCCTACTTCCACTCCAAATTGCTCCGATGTTTCTCCTTCAACTCTTACTACCGCTGTTGTCTCCTTGTACAGTTCCTCCACCATTCTGGCGTCTGCTTCTGCTTCTGTTCAGGAATACCATGTCACCTTAAATTCCCTCTTCGCGAACACTGTTCAACATTATCAAAATGAAACTCCAAATTAGATACCTGTCTTTCCAGGATAACAATTCGGTCCTCCTTTGCGTCCAGTTTCTTTGTCAGGTCAGCGTTTGTTATCGTCAGCGCGTCAATCTTGTTCGCCAGCGCTTCGGGGAATAGGGCCGTTTGTAGTTTTTTTCAACACCCCGTCGTCGTTTAACAGTTCAACGAAGTGTCTTAGCATTCCGTCGGTGTCCGGCACCTCGCTCTCCCTATCACTGGAAATAAATTCTAACCACAAGAGACATACATGTAGCAAACTATCAAATGTGCTCTTGCAACGATCTAGCAACGAGACCCGTCAGCAATGCTGATACGGAATAAACAGCTCGAAGGGTAAATTACGACAAGTCTAGATATGAGATCAGAAGTCATACAAATCAAGAAAACTCACAACGATACACGACATATAAATGCAACAGGGATTTTAATAAAACGCCTAGAAGGTTTAGATGTCCATCTCCCAAGGAAGCAAACATGCACATTTCAGAGTATTTATCCCCGAAGAACAAGAAAGCATACGTCCACTCTTCAATTGTGGATAGCTGCCTACCCTTACCTTGATGTGAAAGAAAAGCAACGAAAAGTGAAGGCCTAGAGATTGCTGCAGAGGTTGTCGGTAAATGAGCTCATTTAGCCCCACATGTTCATGAGCCCAAATGCTTGCTGTGAGCTCATCACAAAGGTGAGCACTCATCGGGGTGTTGCTAAGCTGCATTACAGCACTACTTTTTATTATATATATTAAAGATTTACCAAAAGCTAGTAAAATGTTCAATTGCGTAATGTATGCAAATGATACAACCCTGTCACCAACACTTCGGGTTGTTGAATTATTCGATCCTAACAAAGGTGAGGAAGCCACCATTAACAAAGAACTAGGTAATATAAGTGAATGGCTCATCTCTTAATATATATAAGTACATCCAAATGTATTCAGCATAGGAACGTCAACAAGAAATTTAATCCGCTACTAATCAAAACTAATGACACACCAATTGAAAAAGTTGAACACTTAAATTTTCTAGGCCTAAATCTAGATGGAAGTATAAAATGGAAATATCATACCAACAACATTGCCAACAAATGTTCCAAAACAATTGGAATACTAAACCATTTGTCTTATCAATATGCAACAAATTAACATTGTACAACTCATTAATCTTTTTATACTTACAATATCATATACTAGCACGCAGCTACCAACGTGACAGATTGATTAAAATTCAAAAGATAGCTCTTCGATTAATACAATTAAGTAAATTCAATACACAAACCGACCCAATTTATAAACAATTAAAGTCCTAAAAGTATATGACATTCTACATACACAGGTGCTAAACTTGTATTACAAATACAAGCACCAACAATTATCCGCATACTTACAGCACTTGCCGCTGCAAACCAATGCAAGCATTCACTCTCATAATACCCATGGTTGCCTCAGCACGCACACGCACACGCACACGCACACGCACACGCACACGCACACGCACACGCACACGACGACGTTGCCAAAACAATTGATAATTTTATAATGAAGCAGCAACATCAGTGATCGGAGATACAGCTCCGAAGTTGCGTGTGCAAGTTATATAATAAAACAGCAACATCACTGATTGGATGTACATATCCGAAGTTGCTATTAAAATTATATAATAACATTGCAACTGTCACTGGTCGGAGATACTGCTGATAAGTTGCAAGCATCTGATTTATTACAGAAGAAATAAGAATGCGACATGCATTTGATAGGACCTAAATTTTCGTAGAAAAACATGGTATTTTTTATGCGGCATTCGGGCACATGCGGCAGAAAAGAACGCGGAAGTTCAGCGTACCATGCGTCATTGACGCAAAACCGCACGCTAGGGGAATCCCTCTATATGTGTGTGTGCATACATACATATATATTCGTGTGTTTTCGTTACATACATACATACACACGTACGTACGTACGTACATACATACATACATAGTTTTATTTACATACATATATACCTATACGTAACTTTGTAAATAATGACCATAAGTTTCTTCTAGCGAGTTCCACAGAAGCAGGTCATCATAAAACGTCACGGCTATAATTGGAATTGGTTTTGGCAGATGCTGGTCTAATTTTCGATAAAATTTCATTCGAGTGTATAATTATGATCAGACACCCATTTGCGGGTAACTATGGGGTCCGATGAGCCAGCTTATGGGACTCAATATTGAACGTTGCAACCACTAAGTTTGCTTTGCATTCAATAATTGGATATATTGGTAGCCTTAGGAAAATTTTATTATATATATATATATATATACATATACACACACACACACACACACACACACACACACACACACACACACACACACACACACACACACACACACACACACACACACACACACACACACACACATATATATATATATTCATTAAGGGTAAAATAATAGGAATTAAGCCGTTTCCTGTAAATCCAGAACGCAAAGATACCACTTGGGGAGAAATGTAAAATAAACATCGAATAGGTTGTACATGGCATTGACACTGATGTGTGCTGATAGTTTAGTGTGTGTGTGTGTGTGTGTGTGTGTGTGTGTGTGTGTGTGTGTGTGTGTGTGGTGTGTGTGTGTGTGTGTGTATGTGTGTGTGCGTGCGTGCGTTTATCAATGTTATTGTCTGTCTGTTCAGAATATGGAATAGAACAGTATATCAAATATCAAATACAACTGAACCAAAAGTAAGATTATGATGTTTAGCTGTACAAGGTTAAAATATATACACATATGAAACTTTGTATTAAATGATGAAACATTGCCACGAGTTAGCAAATGTGAATGTTTTGGGCATGCTATCACTGAATATGTCAGTGAAAATTGTGATATGGCTGTACAATACAAACAAAACAAAATATATGCTCAGGTTAGTGGCTTGATTCGAACATTCGTGTGATCGAAAGCTTTAAATGGTACTCTGTTCAAATCAAAACATAGTGTGCGTCACTATAATTATATTCATATCGTATCATAAATTAGCATAATACTCCGGCAGTCAAACGCCCTTTTGAAGGTGTACCGAGCATTAGACTCCGCACGATTTGTTTTTGCACATCAGTTATCGCCATTAAAATATATATTACTTTTCTGAATAGCTCGAATTGTAAGCATACAAACAATCATGATGATGTGTTCAAACGCATGTTTTCAGTCTCTCTGTTTATGATTACGTCAGCGAACAAATCATAGTATGCAAATTTGTCGCATGAATATGCAAATTAACTCTGACCAACATAACCCCACGATTTCCGTTTGTATCTCTTCAATAAACGAGCGGTAGGCTCTACTTAACGGACGGAATTAAATGTCCTCCCTTCCTGCACAAACATACATATGGTATATTACTTAAAAGCCCTAGATATCCCTATCACAACGATGCCTGTCGTAGGACTGCCAAATGGTACAGTACGCGTGAATCTAAGGTCAAACAAGGTCATCGTGAAATGATGAATTTTCGAAATTGTGCGCTTCCACAAATTCTTAACATTACAATGGTTGCATATCTATTTTCTTTAATAATAAATTGACCATCATACATTTTTGAAAAGCTTATTGTCTCCCCGTCAAAATGAGATACTACGTGGAACTGTTACCCGGTTTAATGAGTGTGGTGTGGATGTCAAACAATATCACCGTGAAATTATGAATGATCGAATTTTTGCGAAAATACCGCGAACGTCATAAAGATACAATGATTCTGTGTCTACGTCATTTCTATGAACACATCTTATGCATGTGGAGCGCAGTAGCGCAGCGTTAAGAGCTTCGGACTTTCGACTGAGAGAACCTGGGTTCGAATCCTGTGCGGCGGTGTCGAACCTTGGGCAAGTTTATTTACTCTACATTGCTTCAGTTCACTCAGCTGTATGAATGAGTACCTGGCTATAAACAGTGGTGGGCATTTGAGTACGCATAGTCTTCGCGATTTAATTGCAGCGTGGCTGAATGCTTCCCAGAGAAGCCGAGATGGTGTTCGATTGAACAGGTCTGTCAGGGAGCAAAGTGTAAAGCGCTTTGAGCAGTCCTGAGGACTGGATACTGCGCTATATAAGAACTTGCCTTTATTTTATACATCGCGAAAGACCAATTTCGTCCGTCAAAATTATGTATGACTTGGCGGTATCGGTTGATTGAGTTTGTGTGCAGCGACGATCAAACAGTGTTACTGTCGAGTGATACATGTTCGAAATTGCGCCATCCCGCGAGCGTTATATAGTACCAATGGTGGCTTATATATAGGTTACCTACCTATTCATGGCCATTTCATATATATATATATATATATATATATATATATATATGTATATATATATATACATATACTTTCTTCCTGTATATACCCGAAGGAACTATCAAGTTGTGCAGTAAGTGTAGTAGTGAAGGTTAAGAAAGGTCACCACCAAATGATGAATGTTCAAAACTACGCTATTCCGCAAACGTTGTGCAATTACTATGTTTGCATATCTACTTTGTCTACCTACACTAGACCATGTTAAACACGTATGTGTATTGTATCAAAATGAGGCGTGGCGTGGAATTGTAAAGTGGTGGTCTAACTGTGGAATGAAGACTGAAACGGAAGGTTGAAAAAGGTTACCGTCAAAAGATGCATCAACCAACATCACCACGTTTGATGAATATTCAGACACTGTTGTTGTTTCCCACACCATGAAACACGTACTAAACTCCAACAGTATTGGCGTCGTCCGGGACACGTACCTCGCCAGCAGGATCAAATAATCCACAAGAGAGAAGCGTGGGATAATGAGGTGCCAATAAACTGGAAATACTTCCATCGCGATGTCACCAGCAAACAGGAGCTATTTACATTTCTCTCCATTAAGGTTACAAAGCGTCACTATCCAGGTTGAAATGACGTGTTTGACACTTCAGACAGGAACTAAAACATGCAACATCCACTATAACCACGAGGAACCTAACACGCAACTGTTGATCCTTGTGTAAAATGCTTTGTGGAAAGAGTCTCAAAACCATGCTTGTTACGCTATGTGGACACGTGTGCCCTTGTGTTTTTGTTCGTTAAGAATTGTGAGCTTGTCACTTTTATGTCCAGCTGCATGCATACATTTGGATAGTCTTTGGGACAGGTAATAACTGTATTCATCTTAATGGTAACAGTATCAGTCATGCTCTAGAAAAAGACCAGTCCTTGCCTGTTATCAGTTGTTACTTGCATGGGAAACTTACGCTTCATACCACGAAGGAACCCCAACATTCATACATCGGATACACATACAATTCATACATTTGATTTGGATTCGCGACAAATCATCTCCTGGAACGCCTCATCATTGTCCTCTGTGACTAGAGTTGCAGCGTGCGTGGTCCCTGTTATCGAGGCAATGAGAGTGTTTTTCTGCCAAAGGAATAACATCATTAAGATATTCCAACAACCGATGATGCTCTGTAGCAATATTCAGAGCGCATAGCATATCAAGCTTTTATTGGATTGACCAGTCCACTGGTTCATCAGCAGACGCCGACTCCAGATGGCCGGGGGTGGACATGAGACGTGAAGAGGCAGTCTTGTGCACAAGAATATGAAGTTAATTAATAAAATATGTTGACACTAGTTTGAGTTTGTGACCCTCAAAATGACATTAAAAAGCTAAACAATAGTTGAACACATAAAAAAATTGTATTTCGGTTATCTATGTAAAGTCCATTATAATATTACATAACATTTACATAAACAGGCACGGTGTATATATATATATATAACACAGACTGCCCCAAGGCAACTCGGAACATCAGAGTCCCATTGCTAGACCCCGTATTTGGTTAAACTAGTAAATACGCAGTATAACGTCATATAGTATTAAATGAAGCCTGCCGCCCTGTGAACATTCAGGCAGATTAGCAAACAAATTGTGCGCATACGTATGCACTTGTTAAACTTTGTATACACATAGGATATGCGGTCCTAGAGATGTTTTGAAATAGTTTCAACTGAACAGAACCCTTGGTGACCTACAGTGCTATCTAGTGGTCAACCATGTATGCGCTTTGCTGGTATTACAGTTTTTGACCATGGCATAACCAAACGTTGATCATTTAAGACGAAAAATGGCTTAAGCTGACTAACATGTACGTATCAATAAATTATATTCACAATTAAATGCATATAGGAACACAGATGCCCTAGCAGTTTGCGTTATACCATGCCTGTTTGTGTACATTTGTGTATAATATTATATTGGACTTTACATACATAACCAAAAGACAAGTTTAAAATTTTGCAGCTATTTTGTGCTTTAATCTCCATTTTTTATGTTTTGAAAGTCCTTAGGTGCACCTAATTGTGAATATCATCTAATAATGCATACATGTGTATCGGCGTAAGCCATTTTTCGTCCTAATTGATCAAACAAATTTGAAGCTATAGCCAAAACCTGTAATACAGCAAAACATCTGACCACGAGGTGGAGCTGTAGGCAAACAGGAGCGCTGTTCAATTGGCACTAGGTCAGAAAATCTTCAGGGCCCCAAGTACTATATACATACAAACTGTCATATTTGTATATCGAAGAACATAATTTGGCCTATTTTATGTGCTAATCCGCCTACATTATCCACTGATCAACGAGATCTATATTTTATCTCATCTTTCACACGTGTGTGAAACACGCCGTCTTTCTCGTAATAGCGTAATTAGAAACACAATGAGCTGCATATCATCATGCTGGTGACAAATTGGAACTTACAATCACATACATACTGTCTCCTACAGTCTCCTACAGTCGGCACCTTCCAACCATCCCTTCTGTCCTTATATATCTGCTTTTTATTATCTTCGCTGACATAAAAGACGGTCATTCAGCCATCATATTATTAGTCCAGTAGAAATTAACGATGACCCGGACATTTTGTTTAAAAAGCCTTTTTTTTTTTAAGGTAGTCATTAGGGATTCATGAACTTAAAAAAACCCAACCAAAATCAACGCTGGGAAACTTTGTTTTTACCCCAATTCTTGTTTTGGAGTGTTTCGGTCCAATATCGAAGTAACACTTTTTGTTTGCGTTTGTTAATCATATTTTTAACTGTTTCATTTATTGGTTAATACGTTTGTAATGATATGTATACTGGTCTGTTAAGCCACACATTAATGATGGATTTTAATTAATCAATTACGTAATTAACCAATTAATTAGTAATATATTTCTTATATAGCATTCCATCCCAACGATGTTGTGGGATTTAATTAACATGTTAATTAAGATAACACGAATGCCACTTATACCCCAAACAGTGAATGGTATAGCATTCAAACTTGAATATAACCTGGAGAGATCATAAATGCCATACCTGTAATCTTCTAATACATCATTTGTTAAACATCATCGTCCTTGACATTTGCAGTGGACGCTACAGGCAAGACACTTCTTTGAGCAGTTGCAAGACACACACAAGTTATCTTGGCGCTTGCAAGAGCAACGGATCTCTTGTAGAAGATGTTCGGGTGCTGGTTCTTTGTCTGTGATGACGGGCACTACTGAGCGTGCGTCACAGTGGAAGCCATACTTCTTTCTGCCCAATACCGTCTTCAGATTAATTCAAGTAGAAACCTGTAGGAGCACTCTGAGTGAATGGAAGTAACATGCTCGACTTGTCGGCGGCATTCTTTCAATGGCGACATACTATGATGAAATGATGTGCATGTATCGTAGGTCGTCGAGACTTACATTTGAGTTGCTTTTGGTATAAAGCGAAACCATATACAGCTCCCCAGCTGTTGCAATGTCGGCGCTCGATGCAGTGTTACTGCCGAATATGGCAACGGATGTTCTTAGCTCTGTTGGAGATCCTAGAACTTTCGTGTGTTTGACTTTGCCAATACCGTAGATAGCTGGCGTTGTGTCACAGCAAAGACATAGCGTGTGCAAATGGCAAACACCGACACATCTCCTTTCCTGGAGCATGTTGACCAGCGCTGATATTGATTAGTCTTTACTTGGTTTGCATGTAAATAGTGGACTTCTCAGGCGCATGGTAAAGCAGGATTACAAGCAGATCTGTATCATCACAACGGACACATAAGTGCTCGTGAGGTTCTGCAACTTTTGGGGTACACTTTGCAATTGTAGTATCCGCATCTCCTTCCTCGCCAGCGTGACGCACCTCGATACCTTCTTTCTGCAGGTAAGTAGAGAGGAGATTAATGAGTTGTTGTTTGCTGTGCTTGTTTGAAAGAAAACTACTTTTGTCTGAAGGCACTGGACTGTTACGTCCAACCAACACATCAGTGGAAAGGATCTTGCCCACTTTACGTCGCTTCTGGTCGGGTTCCTTGGTCGTGAGCACTTCATAGCTGTCGAACACTACGAACCAGGCCCTTTCGTGTGCTGCCAATTGAAGAACATACATCACGTAAGATGAACACACTTCATGAAAGGTACCTGTCTTTGGCCAGGGTATCTGATGCAGAACGGCACATCCATCCACAACTGTGGGTTTGACGTCAGTTTCATCATTGCAGACAACATATGGATCGAGGGTGGCGATTTATGAAACTAATTTAGACTTCACTGGCCTTCGCATTGTGTCGTTGCCGTGGACTAAAGCTGGAGCTACGGCTGCTAGCTCATGTGAGAAGACACTGCGATCTGATGGTCCAGAAGTATATTCCCTGGCCAATGGTCTCTGGTACAGCTCCGTCGACGACATGCGCACTTCTTTTCCATCTTTCTGTTTGACAGTTTTCCTCATAACTGCTAAGGTTTTCACTTATTCTGACGTCCTGAGAACGATGTCTCCGTACTTCTGGTCTGTGATCTTCTGGTGGACTTTTATTCCAATATCCACAGCTTGGTCTACATTGACTCGCTCATCAGCTATGACCATAGTAGCAACATTTTGCAGTTGATCGATATTGTCGGTGGAAAATGGGTTGTAACTTCACAGAATGGTCATGAATTTGGCCATATCAATGTTGTCCTGTTTGATGCTACCAGCACGAACTTCTCTTTGTTGGTCTGACAATGTGTGCTAATAGAAGCCACTTGGTCCTGGCTGCCTCTGTGTGCGTTTCGATGATCAGTCCTCCTTGTGCCTTCCCTGCTCTCATGAGACACTGTTCAATGGTCATGTTGTTCCATGTTCCCGACCAAAACAATGACGCATTGCGACGGATGGTGAACAGTCCTAGCTTCATCGGTAAGTGTAGACAGGAACACAGGTTTTGGCACGCATGCAGATGCAGCAGACATCATTTTGTGTAGTTGTTGTGGCCCACGGCAGTGAAAAAGGCAATCTTGAGAATATATAATATGACTATATGTACTATAATTATGGGTAATATGTTCAACAACAGTTACTAACTTTACTTTATATAATTACTCAAACAGGGATTTCGGATTTAAAATGCTATCTTATTAACTATGAATTTTTCACCAATAAATCAATCAAGATCTACCATTACGCATTGGCTTCAAAATTATGAACACTGTCATGTTTGGCTTTTTATACCACACATTTTCAAATCGCACAAGCATAAATGCATAAGAATCCGTAACAATCATTATATATATTTATTATACCTTTTCTAACAATCTGTATGCAAGTAATTAACACAATAGTTATTATTTATTTATAATATAGATCCATTGCATAAAAATGTCTTGACGGGGTTTACGAAAATGGTTTGTTCTATTAAGTACTACGAATTTTGGTCCAATTAATATATATGTGATTTTATCACTCGTGTTTGGATTTTAAAACTATGGCTTTCGATACACAATGGTAAGATCTAATCTTGTGGCAAACACATGATTTCTTATATTAGCGAGTTAATAGATACATAAAATACAAATCAACACAAGTATCCTAACCGTTAACTTGCTGGCCAGTGGAAGTCAGTTATCCAAAACTCATTTGCATCTATGTATGGGCAGCCAATGAAAAGAAAATGTTACAAAAAGCGACTGACAGGGTATGTATATTGTTCATGAACAAAATCGAGGTTCCCCAGGGTTGATTTTGGTTGAGTTTTTTTTGGAAGTTCAGGAGACGCTACTAGTCATCTTAAAACAACAATTGGTGTTTTAACCAAAATGTCCGGGTTTGATAAACAATTTGCTGATTTCTACTGGACTATCTTATCGTCTCACATAACGCATTGCTACTTGTGAATACTGTTCTGCTTTTGCACCGTTATCAGCCTTCTTCTTGATGGCGTCACCAATTTTTTAAAAGGTTCTTTGCTATGACCATCATAATACCATGATCATGGAGCCTCGAATCCCATCGAATATGTATTGGAAACATGCAACAATTACACAGGTGAAACTATGCAATTCATGTATTGTGATGACGGAAGTCATTGGTGACGTGGATAATCATCAGCCGGAAACTACTTCCTTCATTACCTCTAACAACACTTTACGAAGTTCTGCTGATGCATAATGTGTTATAAAGCTTGATTCCCGAAAATCGCATTTTGTGAAAGCATATAAATACGGTTACAAACTACCTACATTCATACGGTTTCAAGATTTGATTTAAGATTCACAACCAGAATAAAATGTTATGAAAGAGAAAACAACTAAACCGAGGCATTTCGATATGATCTGCCAAGTATCTTAGTGTTCATAAGCGGATCCAATGGGCCTAGGGACACGTGACCCTAGACCACTGCGCTGTGCCTGCTCTAGCATATGCCTCATAGATATGTTGAATGTGCCCCAGTTACGTGCCCCTAGACATACAGAAATTGTGAACGTCGCCGCGAAAACATTTAAACCCCCTCGCCGCGAAAACATTTAAACCCCCCTCTAATATATATATATATATATAAATATATATATATACATATATAATGTATATATAAGTATAATGTATGTAATGTATATATATACACTGTATATATATATATATATATTTATGTATATATATATATATATATATATATACATATATATACGCAGATGATGTAGTGTAGTTGGCCGAATCAGCTGAAGAACTGCAGACATTGCTGGATGTTACTTGGAAATAATGCTATGATTGGGATATGTGTATTCACAAACCAAAACCCGGAGTGTACATTTGTGCAATCAATCAATACCTAAATCAACGGTTCTTAACCTTTATTGGCGGCGACCCAAATTCCGGTTCCGGGACTTGCTTGGCGACCCATGCCTTCAAACAGTTAACATGTAATAACTCAGCAGTTTAAACCCCTGAGTCGCAACCCAAAATTGGCCATTTTTAGTGGTTCAATTGGCCATTTTTAGTGGGCCAAGAATCTCCAGTGCCTGTCGGAAATTCCCTTTATTGCCCCATTTGCCCACACCAGATGCACGAGAAACGAATATGTGTCACAAGTCGTATGGATTTAAACCAACATGTAATATGATTTCTAGCTCTCACGATATTTAGCGTCAATTGTTCAACTTGCATGACAAATTCTGTAAGGTATTGACTACCACCAAAAATCCGTTATGCGCGCACTGGACAAAAATTAGTGACGTTTTC